>CAWUFW010019533.1:0-182967 GCA_963921515.1 Calotriton arnoldi
TTCAAGATAGGAGCTAACCTAATAAGTGCAACTTTTTGCAAAATTTCATAAAGATTCGTCAAACGACGCCAAAGTTATTAGCAAATCAAAAAGCTTTTCCTATGGAAACTAGGTTGTAACTATAACTACCTACTGGCGACCGCCAGTAGGTAATATATATATATATATTATATATATATATATATATATATATACACACACATATATATATATATTGATATATTTATATATATTGATATATATATATATATATATATATATACACACACAAATATATATGTATTCACAGAAAAAAACAAAGGTTACAGGGACGTTATAGTTAAGCTCAAATTTCACTCGTATAAAACCAGTGAAATTCAGCATTATTGTTACCTGAGCTAAACATTTCTTATGCCCCCGCAATGCACTGCTTGTGACCTCGCATATTGCATCACTCATGATATGGTTAGTGGCATAACTGATTTGATTTGATTTGATTTGACTTATTTGTTAAGCGCACGAATGCCGAGGCGTCTTGGCGCTGGGTGAAAGACAACTGGATTGAACTGATTAAACTGCCAGTTTGGGAAAGAGCCAGGTCTTTATTAGCTTCCTAAAAATAGTCCTATTAGATTGTAATCTGAGCTGGGCGGGGAGAGCATTCCATAGCTTGGCGGCTTGGTATGAGAAACCCTTGCCTCCCCATCTGACTTTTTTTATCTTGGGGATCGCAATCAGACCTGTGTTTGATGATCTAAGACAGCGTTGCGGAGAATACCGCTTAAATAGCAGCTGCAGGTCGGCAGCTCCTCCACCATACAAAGCTTTATGAACAAGGCAAAGGGCCTTAAAATCCACTTGCTGCCGAACCGGGAGCCAGTGGAGCAGTTTAATGGTGGTTGAGGTAGGGTGATGTTTGGGAAGACCATAAAGCACCCGGGCCGCCGCATTCTGAATGGACTGTCATTTGGCAATCTGGCCCTTATCTGCTCCCAAGTAAAGGGCATTGCCGTAATCGATTCTAGAAAGAATCAAGGCCCCTATTACTGTTTTCCTCATAGAAAAGGGAATGAACCGAAGGATTTTGCGTAGGTTCTTCAACATGTAGAAACAACCAGATGACACCTGATTAGTTTGTTGGGCAAATTTTAGATTGCTATCAAATATAATGCCAAGATTCCTGGCCTTTGTTACGGGACTGGGGCAATTCCCAGCCTCAGTGGGCCACCATGCTTGGCTCCAGATTGAAGGCTTCAGCCCGAATTCCATCACCTCTGACTTTTCCGTGTTGAGCTTTAAAAAATTAGAGCTCATCCATTGCATAACATTCTTTAGGCCATTCCTAAACCTAGCCGCCGTCTCATCCACACCTTGAGTTACTGATACCACAATCTGTGTATCATCTGCATAGGATACAAGCATCAAACCATGATCTCTTATTAGTCTGGCCAGAGGGGTAACGTAAAGGTTGAACAAAGTGGGGGACAACGCGGATCCCTGCGGGACACCGCACGGGAGGCCGAATTTTGCAGACTTAAGACCATTCCAGTCTATCAATTGTTCGCGAGATGTCAGAAAAGATGTCAATAGGGTTAGAGCCGACCTCTCAATGCCTGCCGCCTTCAGCCGTTGTGTCAATACCTCATGGTTCACAGTATCGAACGCGGCAGATAGATCTAGCAAGATGAGGACGGCTCTTCCCCCCATCCATCACTCTCCGAATCTCTTCGGTGGCCATAATGAGTGCTGACTCAGTGGAATGTCGGGCTCTAAAACCATGTTGGGTATCATCAAGAATATGATTGCTGTCTAAATATTCTGTTAATTCAGAGTTGATAGCTTTTTCTAAAATTTTCGAGGGAAACGGGAGACAGGAGATAGGGCGGTAGTTTTTCACCTCAGTAGGGTCTAAGGTTGCTTTCTTCAGGATAGGTCTGATACAGGCCTTTTTCCAAGACTGAGGATATATCCCAGATTTGATAACCTCATTAAGAAGAGGGGTGAGGTGGCCACTAATTTGCTCGGGAACCAAATGCAGAATATACGGAGGGCAAGGATCCAGAGGCGAGCCGGATCTGGTTTGAATTAACAAATCTGCTACTCGCTCTGTATCAAGCCTGGAAAATTGCGCCAAGCTAGGTTGAAATTGAGTGTCCTCCGGCTGGGAGCTTATTTCCCCAATGGGGTCAGGCAATGTCTTCCGAAGATCGTTATAGACGTTCTGGACTTTGGTCTGAAAAAAAGAGGCGATCTTGTCCACAAAATTTTGATCTGGAGAAAATTGACTCTCTTGTGGACGTTTAGACAGATTTGTCACGACATTGAAGAGCTCCTTAGAGGAGTTTTTGGCCGTCTGAATTTTGATTGTAAAATATACCGTTTTAGCGTTAATAATTGCAGCCTTATATTCCTCTAACGCTAAATTATAATCCTTTTTCGTTCCTGGCTGTAATCTATTCTCCACAGCCGTTCTTTACATCTACATTTAGATTTTATCAGCCTAAGCTCAGCTGAGTACCATGGGGTGCCAGATTATGTGTTGATGCCCTAATCGAATTATCATAATTAGTGGCTGCCAAGTTCGAATCAGGAACCAAATTAGGAGGATTAGATGCCAAAGCTGTTATCAGATCATTTTTTTGTATTGATGTCCATGGTCGTGATTTAACTAATGGAAGTCTGGTCTGATGTCGTTTGTTGGTGGACAGTATTGATATATTGAAAGCAATAAGGTTATGGTCAGACCAAGACACTGGTGTCACACTCAATATGTCTATATGTGGATTGTTGGTGAAAATGCCATCCAGCGTGTGACCTAGTGAGTGTGTTGGCTGCGATACAATCTGGCACAGCCCAAAACCTGCTAGAATATCGATCAGGTTGGTAGTGTCAAGGTTGGTATTTGCCTCCAAATGAAAGTTGAAATCCCCCAGTATGGTGAAGGTTTGAGTGTCCAAACAAGATCCATAAAAGTTTGTAATGAGCTGATAAAAGCTGGCCTTCTCCCTGGAGGCCTATAAATAAGTAGTCCTGAAAAAGCTCCATGTTATTAGCTTTTATGATAAATGTCATAGCCTCGGCTTCCAGTAATTGAACAGCCTCAGTCCTAATCTTAAACTGAGATCGATAGATAATAGCTATTCCCCCTACTTTCCCCACCCTATCTTCATAGGCCACAAGGTAGCCTGCCGGAACCGCTATATTCCAATCAGACTCAGAGGCACTGTTAGCCCATGTTTCGGTTAGGAAGACGAGGTCAGGGTTAGCGAGTTGGATCATACATTCTAGTTCATATTTGTGTTTGTTCAAGGATCTCATATTCAACAGTAGGCATCTCATGGGCTCTATGTTCAGGCCCTGGGATAGTTTGGGCTTAGTCTTAGAGGCCTCAAGTGGATCACCAGCCCTTGTAATACATTGCCGGTTCTCCACTGACAGATACAAAGGCCTAAGGCCACACGAGTTACACTTACTGGGGGTATAAGTGGATAGATCAAGCAATGGTGAGGGATTGGAACACTCACCAATGTTTAGGTTAAGAAGTTCTGATCGCGAATACCTTAGCGCTGTAAAACATGCAGAGGTTCTGGCACTGGTCGCTATCAGGGCGCTGACGGGCGCAGACGGGCTTGCCTTTGGCACGCCTTTGGCGCGCCGCCGGCGCGCCCGCTGCGCGTCCTACCCAGCATGCCAGATATAGGCTGGGTGGGAGAAAAGCTAGAGCGCGTCCCCGTCTTAGGCAGGACCGGAAGTGTGAAATTTCGCAGCAGGAGTTAATTAGCAGAGTATTGCTTCACTTCCTCCGCAACAAACGGCAAGCCGCGGCGGACCGGGAAGTGAAGCGAGCCCTAAAACAGTTAGTGATGCGCAACAAAGGTAAGACAACCAGAAAGCATGTTCGAATCCTAAAACAATATTAAGACCTTTAAAATAATGCTCGCTACGAGCGATAAAAACAGTAGAAAACACAGTAGAAAACACAGTAAAATTAGGATGCACAGGTGCTAGCAGCAAATACAGGAATACCGCAGTCTATTCACAGCTGCGCGTCCTACCCAGCATGCCAGATATAGGCTGGGTGGGACATCACTGATGACATCATCCATAGAAGCACTCACACACCCACTCATACCCCTATACAAACTTTCATACACCCACTCACACACCCACCCACATAACCACTCACATACCCATTCACAGATCCATACAAGTACTCATACAACCCCTCACTCATCCATAGAGCCACTCAGACATTCACTCACTCACTCATACAGGCACTCGCACAACCACTCATTCACCCATAAAGCTACTCCTAAAACCAGTAACTTACTCATACAACCACTCATAAAGTCACACACTCACCCAAACAGTAACTCACAAACCCACTTATTCACCTATACATCCACTCAAACAAACACTCACTCACCCATACAGCCTCTCAACACAGCCACTCACTCACCCATACAAGCATTCACACACACACGCAATCACTTACATACCCACTCACACATCCATACAATCACTCACACATCTGCTCACTCACCCAACAATCCATTCACACAGACACTTACTTTATAGTACAGTTACCCACACACCAACTCCCTTAACCAAACAGCCACTCAAACTGCTACTCACTCACCCATACAGACACTTACACAGCCAGTCACTCATTGATATAGCCATTCAGACACCCACTCACTCACCCACACAGTCACTTACGCACCCATTCACCCACCCATACAGTCACACACACCCATACAGCCACTGACACACTCACTCACCAACATACTTACTCACACAGCCAGTCACTCATGCACACAGCAACTCACATACCTACTTATACACCCATACAGCCACTCACATACCCACTCACACCTCCATACCGGCAACCATACACCCACTCACACACGAATACACACAGTCACATAGCCACTCACATAATATATGTTACAAATAGTATCACTCAGTAGTAGTATAGAAAAAGTATACTATTTTAACTTTTGTATTATCTTGGTATATATGTTTAACACTAATAAAGTTTTAGAAAACACCCACACTCACTGGTTGATGTCTTCAGTAATGTCATCAGTGATGTCATTTGAGATGTCATCAGTGATGTCACTGACCATGTCATGAGTGATGTAATATGTGAGGTCATAACCAGTGCACTGCTGGGGCTTAAGATATAGTTAGCTCAGGCAACTACAACTGCTGAATTTCATTGGTTTTGAATGAGTACCCTAAAACATTCTTTAAGAGGCTGTAATGGCCGAACCAGATCTGACTCTCCTGGGAAGTACACCTTTAATAGGGTAGGCCATTCTTCTATCCTAGACTACATCCTGGTAGAAACCAGGATGTGGGATAGGGTTGTTAAATTCGCTGTCTTGCCACGGCACGACAGCGATCATAATGCTCTAACCCTGGAGGTGCTGTTGCCAGACGCAGGGGGAAATCCTGATCCATCCACAATGATAGATAATAGATTAACACTTACTAATAGTAGGCAGAAAGTAAGGTGGGCGGAGATTGAGAAATCACCTAAAAGAACGGCCTCCTTACCTACTCTTCTGGAACTAGTAAAGCTCACAACTGAAGATGGTACTGTTACATCCCTAAATGATATTGCTAAGATTCATGAGTCTCTGAACGCCAAACTGGTGGATATATTCTGCCAGTGGGCACCCAGGGAGGATGGGCGAAGGCAAAGCGGTCCTGTTTTAATGGTAATTGTCGGGAGCCAAAAAGGGCCTTGATAGTGTTATATTCCATATAGGTACCATAATATAGGCCCCGGTAACTTCATTACCCTTCACCTATATTTTCCCTACATTACACTTGGCACGGTTTACAGGGACTGACCTTTTACCTAGATACTACACTGCATTCAGAACGCGGGTTTTCCCTAGTTCAAAATCTCATACATTATGCATGAGGATTCTTGGAAGCACAGCAGGACTACCATCTCCTGTATAATATCTATGTATAAAGTTCATGCCCGACGTCATCCTTAGGCCAACACAGTAATACAGCCAGGTAGGACCCCTGGGGAGACCTATGGGTATATATACATCACATCTTGCTAAGATAGACAGAGGAGACTGAGACTTTCCGGCCGACACACTGACCAGAGACACTGAAATTCCTGCATGCAGACACTCCAGCTCGCAGTGGTCTAACATCCCTTGCAGGGTGTCCAACTCGAGACCAGGACAGGGTCCCACAGTCTCTCACTTCAGGTAATGGGGTCGACTAGATCCTAGAGGGATTCTTGGCTTAACACCTACACACACGCTAGTTACACGTAGGTACATCTAGTTAGGGAGTCATTGTAGGAGTACACATCTTTTATCATGTGTTGTATATACTCGTATGTATTCATGACTATTGTAAGATGGTAGAACTATACCATCCATTTACCTTTATAGCACTGCTAATCATTTATATCTTATACTGTCTAACGGTTGTTGCAGCTCATCTATTCTACACCAGAATAACAACTGTTCAATAAATGCTTATTGAAAACGCCCAGCCTGTTTATTCTGTGTATCTCTCTGAGACAGACTAAGTAAGCACCAGTGACTGAGCAAAAGGTAGTATATTGTTTCCACGTTCCTGAGGGATCAGGGTTGTCATGTTCAATGGTTGCCAGAAACTATTCTCTCCTTGATAAGAGGAGATTCTAGTGGCACTGTGAGCTAGTTGGTACAAAAGGCCAACCTACCCGATGGGGGTGTTCAGAGTCAATCTGACACCAATCTTACAGTGTATGCTGTCCGAACGCGCAAATCCTGTATACTTTTTAAAGGAGCTACACGACATGGCGCCCAACGTGGGTTGGGTACTTATTTAACAGTAGAATCTGAGTAGTTCAGTTGTGCTATTCTCAGAAATCCCTACTCACAAAACACCAGAGACGTCTGGAGTGGGTGGGCGAACAACTCCGCCACAGCTGAGTAGGCGAAAAATCCTATTTATTGGCAGTTGGTTAATCAAGCTTGAAGGACACAGTGTTCCTAAAAATTGTGCAAAACACCTTATCTTAGTACCCTTGAGAAGTTATTACGTGTTCTAAACACAATGACTAACCAGGTCTTAGACCCACTAGAACAGCCACTACCCCTCTCAGAAGTCGAGGAAGATGCAAATGCAATACATATTGCGGCAAATATTAGAAATGCAGTAACTCTGAAATTACTTGCTCATGGTCTAACACCTAGGGGAGGCGTAGTAGCTTATGTGATTGAGGCCCACGAATCATACAGAACAGAGGTATTTTATTCATGGGTTATATTCCCAGCAGCAAATGCAAGAAACATTTCATTTTTACATAGAAGATGAACCACCAGCGGAATATTGTCCATATGAGGACATTGAAGTTCCGCTCATGTACCAGGAACACTTATACTGGTTTAAAGGTGCCCTCCCCCATACAAGAAGTAGAGTAAGACTCCGTCCGCTCGGAAGAGAAGGAGCAACATGGCCAATATTAGCGGCCTACACACCACATCCTGACATTGAAACAATGCCAGGAGGAGACTTACTTATACTTTACAAAGAATTAATACAAATTTACAGAAACATGACACAGTTCGTCATGAGGACACTTACAGTCCAGCCGGCAATGGAAACAACAAACACAAATAAAGGTCAAAATGCAGCAACTAAAATCACACAACAAACTTTACACGCAGTAATGGGTAAAATGCCCGCAAAACGTGAACAAATGCCATTCTGGGTAGCTCAGAAAATAACACAGCTAGAAGCAGTATTCGCAAATACTAGCCCTTATGAAAAACACAGAATGCTGACAATCTGCTTGCCCATTGGGATAACACCACAGATAGAGGATTGTACCTCGTGGGGTACAGTTTTCGCTGCCATATATACCAGAACACATGGTATCCCGCCATTAGCAGTAATACCAGATGTATTAAGACAGATACAAAATGAGTACGGAGCAGAGCCTGCTCTGAACTTAGGGATGAAATTACTAGGTAATTATGCCCAGGTATCAGCCATAATATTAGCAAATATTGAAGGGGAAGCAGCATCGGTGGCTATCCGCCAACATATAAGGGAGTTCAGTCCTTTACAACAGGAGCACAAACTACCCAAAATAATTGAAACTGTGTATGCAGAACTGGGCAGAGACAGTTTGGGTGGGAAAGCATTAAAACCCCAACTGATGGGTAGTCCCGAGAAGGACACCAGTAAGCAGGCACCTGCTTCTTCGAAAAAGAAGTGGGAGAATAACAAAAAACAGAAAAATAAAGAAAACAGATCTCAATCCAGAGGTAGATCTCCACAGGAGTCCTCCGAAAGGAGGTATAACCTTAGGAATAGGGACAATATTAGGAAAGCTGACAGGTATCAGGATACTGATACACGTTCCTCTCGTTCCTTTCAGGGTTCAACAAAAACCTCAGAGAGGGAAGGACGGTCAGACAGACAAGAAGAGCGTACAAAGTCCAGAAACAAGCAGCACGCTCAAGACTATACTTCCAAAAAAGAAGATAAACCAAAACAAAAACCACAGTTCAAAAAGAAGAAGGTTGCAGGTCTAAATATCAGACATGCCCAGAATTCTGAGGACTCGACTACGGAGCGGGGAATGGGCTCTGACGATGCTAGACAGTGCGATACAAAAGGGGATCATCCCCTTTTGTATCCCTTTGGTCGCCCTATGTTGGCGGGGGTATGCCCAGACGTGGGTCCCTTGCTCACTTTGCCACTGGATTCAAGCAAGCCTAGCTGATGTCAGCTGAAATGCACAGAAACCGGTCCTAGGATGCTTGTTTCCGGTCCAGGGAAGACATGGCTTGGCAGTTCGGGCTGGACTGTTCCCATGAGGCACAGGGTCAGACTGATTTGCATATGGCCATGTCTGAACTGGGGTGGTGGAGTGAGCTAAAGAATGATGATGGATTAAACCCAGATCAGTTGACTGGGGGTGAGTGTTTGATTGGCTCAAACGTTCCGTCCATCATCCCCTTTTGTATCGCGATGCTAGACAGTGCGGCAGAAGTAACAATAGCTCTCCAGAACCTGATGGAATTTCTGGTGACAGCGGACTTAAATGATTATATCACGGTGGAAACACCTGATACTAGGGTAAGTGTCCCACATAAATTGTATGAAATAACACTCCAAATGGAGGGGGACAAATGCAGGACAGTTAGAGGTCTCTTTTGGGAGAACCTGACGTTTGGCTATGACATTTTGTTAGCTGAACAAGATTGGCCGCCAGCATTCGTTATGATTGCCCTAGGGGAGAAACAGTAATTTTACCAGCATTTTCCGACCCTATTCCCAAATATCTAAAATATACATATGCACGGGAGTGGGCAGTAGCCCTAGCTCCAGCAATAGAAAAAACCATTTTGGACGGGATGAGGATTCAACCCACCACATCATTCCACTAAAAAATACTCCGACTGCACAGAGGCAGTATCCAATAAAGCAAGAAGCTAAAAAACATGTCAGGGAGATCTTAGATCAACTTGAGTACCAAGGGGTGATTGAAACTTGCACCTCTTAAATGAATAACCCTTAGTTTCCTGTATCAAAACCGGACAATACATATCGTTTAGTTTTGGATTACAGACATCTAAACACTTGCACTAAGACATTTGCAGTTCAAAATGCACACAGTGTCACACTAATGAATAACATTGTGTGGAAGAAATATAAAACCATGCTTGATATCTCAAATGGATTTTTCGGTCAGAATATAGCACCTGAGAGCAGGTATCTAACAGCATTCTCCACGTTAGGCTCCCAGCGACAATTTTGTAGACTTCCCCAAGGGTATAAGAACAGCCCGGGGTTGTTTTTAGCCAGGGTCATAGTCATAGTCATAGAGTTTTATTAAGCGCACATATCACCCAGAAGGGTCTCAGGGCGCTGCAGCGATAGCTGGTGAAGAAAAAAAATAAAACTGCTGAAAGCGGGGAAAAAGTGAGCGGTCAGAAACAGCTGAAAACGGGGGGAAAAGGTGAGCGGTCAGAACAGCCAGGTTTTAAGCTTCTTTCGGAACTGTTTATGATCCGAAATAGTGCGAAACTGCAGTGGGAGTTCGTTCCACAGGCGGGGGCTAGATGGGAAAATGAGCGGCCACCATACCTGGCAGTCCGCACCCTGAGCGGGGTGAGAAGATGTTTAGTTCCAGACCTAAGGTTTCTATGAGGGAGGTACCAGTTTAGTTTTTTGGCCAGATAGCTTGGTCCATTCTCAAACAGGGTCTTGTGTACCATGGTAACTGAGTTACTTCAAAATCTGGATGAAGAGGCATTGTCCCATGTGGATGATATTTATCTAACAGATGATGACCTGGAGGAACACTTGAACAGGGTGAATACAATACTTTTGGGATTTGCCTCTAAGGGTTACAAATTCAACTTTAAAAAGTCGAAGATAGCGCACCTTAATGTCCTTTTTCTAGGATATGAGCTTTCGAGTAAAGGAAAGAGCCTAGCAGCCAACTTTTTAGAAAAGTGTGCGCTGCTCCAACCTCCGAAAACATTACAAAATTTACAATCGATCCTGAAATTCCTGAACTTTGGCAGAACATACATTTTGGATTACGCAGAAAGAGTAAAACCTTTCTACGATTTAATAAAACCTGACTTTTCTGTTAGACAATGGACACAGGAACACACAGATATCCTTTGTTCCCTGCAAGCAGACATGATAGCTTCAAAACATTTACAGACACGCGTAAACGTACGCAACCTGGTGATCCGTATAGTTGCGGGTCAATCAGGGTACACCTACCTAACATATAATGAAGGTGAAACAGTACCAATAGCGTACAAATCACATTTGTACTCAAATGCTGAGATGCGCTTTGCATCAACAGAGAAAATTCTAACAGCAGTACAAACTGCTGTAGTAAGAGAAAGAGCACTGGCTCAAGGGAAGCGTATAATTGTCGTTACCCCAGTTCCAGCCTTAGAGGCTGCAACAAAGGCAAGCATTCACAATGCTAAAGCCTTACATCCAAGATGGATACAATGGGCTAATTCTCTTACTGCAACAGATGTAGAATACAGGTACAACCCAAATCTAAAAACACAAGCATTTCTGCAATACGAACAAGAATATCCTCAACCAAATGAAATAATGCCTCTGGATCAGTATGAATATATAATTTACACTGACGGTTCTGCTCAGCCGGCCATGGGGAGTAAGCAGAAATACAGCGCCGCGTGTGCTATCGTTAAGGGACGCATGCAGGATGGAAAGTTTCATCCCAGTTGTACAAAAACCCAGTCTCTAGGAGACTGCACTGCGCAGCTGGCAGAATTAAAAGCACTATTACTGGCACTGGTAAATACGGATCGAGAATTCCCCACACTAATCGTGTGTGATTTTTTTTTTTACTGTGTGCAGTCATACAATGAATATTTACACCACCGGGGATAAAATGGGTTTAAAGATGCAAAAGGTGGCACAATTAAGCACAAAACGCTATGGGAACAGGTAGTGTACTTGAAAAACGAGCTACCAAAGGCTCACGTGATACACACACTGAGTCATCAGCGTGATGGCGTTCACGTTGAAGGGAATTCATTGGCTGATGAAGCCGCAAAGGGGGCTGTACGCACGGCTTCCGTAGCTGCAATCACTCGTTCAAAAACGATAATAGACGGTGAGATTATGGTTGCAATTATTGCTACACGCAATAAATCAGCAGTACCGAAAAGATTTCCACTCAAGTACTCCTACAAGTTAGATGCAAACAACGTTCCGTTTGCTCAGATTCCTGGAGTGGGGGATAGAGTAATACCGAATATGGATTGTAGGTTAGGATTAATTCTAGCAGCACATGAGGGTATAGGTTCTGCACACGCAGGAGTTACAGCGACTGTTTCTCTACTGAAACAACGCTACTGGTGGCCAGGATCAACAAAGCAAACTAAGGACTATGGGCCCGATTCACAGAACTAATCTGAGACAAAATCCTAAACTTACTACTTTTGGTATTCACAGAAGGCATTTAGTAGTAGTAAAGTTAGGATTTTGTCTTAAGTCTGTCTTAAGTCTGTCTTAAGTCTGTCTTAAGTTTGCCTTAAGTCTGTCTTAACTCTGTCTTAAGTTTGTCTTAAGTCAAACTTAAGACAAAATCCTAACTTTACTACTACTAAATGCCTTCTGTGAATACCGAAAGTAGTAAGTTTAGGATTTTTTCTCAGATTAGTTCTGTGAATCAGGCCCTATGTCTTGAAATGCGACATCTGTTAGCAGATGAAAGGCTCCACCATAACACATCCAGCGCAGACACCATTACTGATATCAGACAGACCGCTCGCTTGTGTCTATTTGGACCACTGCAGCTCCCTACAATCGGATGGGGCTTACAAGTATATTATGGTTGCAGTGGATTCCTGCTCTAGATTCCTATGGGTGTGACCCCAGCGCTCGGCTGACGCTAGAGCTGTTATAAAAGATTTGCGAGTCTTTATAGGGACATACGCAATTTCACATTACATTCTGACCGTGGCCCCGTGTTTAGCTCTAGGGCTTACAAGGAAGCCATGGGAAGTTTGGGTGTAGCATTGCAGTACTCCTCTCCGTACCATCCCTAGGGAAATTCGGTTGTGGAGAGGAAAAACCGGGACTTAAAGCAGTCTTTAACAGCTAGAGTATTAGGCTCGGGTGGAAGTTGGGTAAAACATCTGTATGGAGTTCAAAGGGCGTTGAATAACCAGCCAAGAAGCTCTCTAGGGGGTGTCACTCCTTATGAGGTCCTATATGGGACGAGAATGTGGGTACCTGATCTTGATTGTGAAGGCACGGTGGCGGATGAAAAACCTTTTGACATCCATAAACGTTTGGCTGTTTTACAGGACCTAAATGAATCCAGGGCACTACTAAGTAACGTCCAGGTGAAAAGGACCGCCACTGGGGTAGTCAAGTCTGTCACAGCAAGACCTGTCTGGATCCCTCAATTCGGGGACCTGGTCAGAGAACAACTAGCGGACAAAAAAGAGTATGGGCCATCATATAGAAAGCCTGTACCTGTCCTGGCAGTTGAAGGAACAAGAACAGCACTTCTGTCACCCCTTGCCGGTAAAAAGGAGAAAAGATTTGTCTCATTGGACCTAATCAAACCACACTATGTGGCTGATATTGAGTAGTAGGCCACGTGGACTCCGGAGTAACAGACACACTCCTCTCGCAACTATACAAGAAGTTCAAACAGAAAGACTCATCACGTTTGAAGAGTCCCCAGCACGGAATGATGGACTATGCAACAATGCCATGGAACTCGTTCCTCTTGAAAATGAAATTCAAATTCAAAACCAGAATGAAAAACAAATTTCAATTCGACCAAACACAGATATCTACTTCAACATGCCTCAACAAGGGCAAGCTACAGTTTCCACAAGACCTGCGGAAATACCGAAAATTGATCGAACTGCATCTGGCTATTTCATTGACTTTGATACTTTTTCATTGGATCCAAGTGAACCTGAAACGGAGCCAGCCCAAAAAACTCGCCAGCAGCAAATTAAAGATTTTCTGTACTTTCTTAAAAAGACTTACCTGGTATCACCCTAGGTGGAACTCTGGGTAATCACCGGGATACTTTTCTTTCTTTTCTGGATAGGCTTAGTGACTGTCTTTAGTATGCTTATAAATGGAACTTATCTTCGAGTAAGCTCTGCAGCACAAAAAGTGTTTGTGATTCTGAAACCGCATCTATCATCACATCGTGAAAAAATAGACCTATCATCAGTGAACATTTCAGCAGTTCCTATACCTGACGGTATAGTGTGGGACAAGGTTGATTATGATATATTTGGCCCGATTAAACTTTTAAAAATACCACATTTATTTAAAATTTCATTGAGTGATATCATTAACTCGAGTACATTTTCCGAAGATTGGGATTATGAAACTGAAAATAATATGTTGTCTGATTTAGAAAAATCTGCTGCTTTTTCTAATAATGAAATGTTGGAAGACACATCAGACTTTGAAACAATGTATTGCTATCAACATTATGGTCATCATTTTCTGCATAAATCTGCTAACCCCAGAAATGTTTTCACATATCACCAATGGGAACATTGCCTGACACCGCCGAAAAGCAGTTCAAAAACATTTGCACAGAAGTTTCCTTATTTTGCTGGGTTTAACACGTCAGATCCAGGCTCATATTATTATAAGGTTGCACCAACACCAGCACAGAAAAATATGTTGACAAACACCAAACAGATTTATTCTGCTTCCTTCATTGCCCAGTTATCTGAACAAGGTTTCGACTTGTGGAAAGACACCAGAGACTTAAAATCTGTCTGGGGTACTAGAGACTGGCAGGTCCAGGGAACAGAGGCACTATTTAGAGCATGCCTTATTCCTCAACAAATCATGTTTTTGAATGAAACGGTGCAACAAACGTCCTGTCTTGGACTAGCCAAGAACAAAGATTTGAATACACCACGGATACCCACATCATCACACACCGAGGGTAACATAACATAACAAGAAGGGATTACGCAAGATATGATCATGCAATACAATAGATCAGACCCTGATTGAAAGGGATGGTTGATATGGCCCACAGACACCAATAGCTGTCAGGAAAGATTCATGGGTAAAACCAAAGGGTTTAGTATCAACAGGCCATATCCATGCTATGTACAGAGAGAACACCCAGGGGTAGTGACATCATACAGTGTTGGGAAGTTAAGCCTCGATTGGCTAAAGACCTCAACACTTACACATGTGAAACAACACTTATCCTTACATACAGAGGATGTAGACCTACGGGATTTTTATTAGGTCCTAGGAAGCCACGTCACAAACGTTTCTATTATGCTGTCTATAATGAGATTTGGAAAATTTCACAACAAAAGGCCGCAGAAAAATTATGAGAAATAGATCGTATAAACCTAGAGAAAGCTCTAGCACTGGTTGACAATGGGTTAACTACACTAGCCTCCAGGATATATTCACTGGGCAACATTGTATCTTCTGCTATTGATGTACTAGGACAGGATTTGTCCATATTTCAGCAAATGGCAATCACAATTACGTTTTATTATGTTATTAAGCTGGACGCTGCAATCTTTGCACGCAGGCTATGTGCCTTGGCCTTTCATAAACAGCACGTCTCTGTTTTCTTCATACAATCTAACGGAAAAACAGATAGAGATGGCACAAAGGAGAGCAAAGTATACAATGCTGCGTATTGAAAAACTGGACAGATTAGCCTTTACAGTGGCAGAGTCACCGTCCACAGAATGGTTAATCCATGGCCACATATCTGTTTTGGTCACTACTTTTCAATTCCAATATTGCCTTGAACAAAAGCAGGCAGGCAGATATGAAGAAATGGGTAGGGAATTCATCAAGGAATCTTGGGAATTACTGTACAGATTTCGATGCCGGAGTGGGGAAAGAGAAGTGTTTTTGAGCGGTACAAACTGCGAGAATACTTTAATTGGATCAATCATATGCCAGGATATAATGCTTCATGGGGCCTGTAACGGTTCGGTAGCAAACTTATCCTGTCACTTAAGGGGTGCCCCAGCTGCCGTGATCACTCCAGCGCTTAGGCTACTTTCGAATGGGAGTTACTTGATGCTGAACGATCAAGGTTGCTGGGGGATGCTTCCTGGCATCGCATATCTAGTAACCGTGAGCTCCAGGGTTACTTGCTGTATGCAAGTATTGTTTCCACCAACACATACAGTCAGGGAGGCGCCGTTATGGCCTCTGCTAAATGTTTCATTAATACGGTTTGATGCTTTGAGCAGAATGAAAGCCATGCTTTTACAGAAATCCGTGCCCTTAACCTCCGCTCGAGAGACTTTTGATCTCCAGATTGCAAGGTCTTCGGCAGAGATACAGGCACTCATACGTACAAACTGCCCCTTCCATTTTTGAGAAATGGTAAATCGTATCTGTAACATGTCTGATACGACAGGCATCGTCCACCTATTTAAGACCATAGGTTCTGGACTATTAAGCACCTTTCAGACGGTCCTCGGAGTTATACCGAACTTTATACACTCCGTATTTGGAAGCATTTTTGGAGGACTGCCGCTGATCCTGTTTCTAATAGGAGGTATCCTGATAGTAATTTTTCTGCTATGCAATGGAAGTCCCAGTCACCAAGGAGATGGAAACAGTACTCCTGGAGAGAAAATACTGTGATCGCATGGTACAACATCTAGGCACGCCTCGCCTAAGAGAACTAAGTGCATCTTGGTTCTTGTCATTTAGACCAGTCTGGGTGGACTGCATCTTACCTGTCCTCCGATGCCTGTTTTGCGGAGAAGAATGCGTGTTAGATCTCTGTCTGACACTCCCATCATGTGCGCAACCGGACGTTGATGCTTTACTGGACCCGATAACGGCCCATGTTCTGCAGTGTCCCCAGCGTATTCCTATGTTAATTGCAGCATTCCTAGAGCCACCCCAGGTAGTATCAGCTCCTGTTGGTATGGACATCGGCTCCTCCTCTGACACCCAGGCCTTAGATGACGCACAGAGTGCCCCAGCATCTGTTGTAGACAATACAAAAGATCATCTGTGCTCAACTGACATAATCTGCGAGGTGTTACAGGGAACTTCGTCTGCAGAGGCAGGCAACGAGAATGTTGCGTCTACCAGCCAGGACACATAAACATTTGACTCATTTGGCCCGTCGTGTGCTGGGAAAAATTCGAACTTTTGGAAAAGCAAAATATAATTTGGAACTCCATAACAAAACTGACATTCTTTTTGAGCATGCATGGCTTTCAAATGCTTATAATAGTTCGAACTATACCTACGGACACGTTAGAGCTATGGCTTGCGTGGCAATTTCCTTAAAAACTTTTTAAAGATTTTTAGAACCTTTTAACATTGTTTTTAGCAAAACAAGAAAATAATGTTTTTTAAACTATTTTGCGTACCAGCATCTAATCAGCCTAATAGTACGCTTAGTATTTAACTATGTCGTCCATTCAGTAGAGGAGTGGGTGTTATATTCCATATAGGTACCATAATATAGGCCCCAGTAACTTCATTACCCTTCACCTATATTCTTCCCTACATTACACTTGTCACAGTTTACAGGGACTGACCTTTTACCTAGATACGACACTGCATTCAGAACGCGGGTTTTCCCTAGTTCGAAATTTCATACATTATGCATGAGGATTCTTGGAAGCACAGCAGGACTATCATCTCCTGAATAATAACTATGTATAAAGTTCATGCCCGACGTTATCCTTAGGCCGACACAGTAATACAGCGAGGTAGGACGCCTGGGGAGACCTATGGGTATATATACATCACATCTTGCTAAGATAGACAGAGGAGACCGAATCTTCCCGGCCGACACACTGACCAGAGACGCTGAGATTCCTGCATGCAAACACTCCAGCTCGCAGTGGTCTAACATCCCTCGCGGGGTGTCCAACTCGAGACCAGGACGGGGTCCCACAGTCTCTCACTTCAGGTAATGGGGTTGACTAGATCCTAGAGGGATTCTTGGCTTAACACCTACACACACGCTAGGTACACTTAGGTACATCTAGTTAGAGCGGCATCATAGGAGTACGCATCTTTTATCATGTGTTTTATATACTCGTATGTATTCATGATTATTGTAAGATGGTGGAACTATACCATCCATTTACCTTTATAGTACTGCTAATCATTTATATCTTATACTGTCTAACGGTTGTTGCAGCTCATCTATTCTACACCAGAATAACAACTGTTCAATAAATGCTTATTGAAAACGCCCAGCCTGTTTATTCTGTGTATCTCTCTGAGACAGACTAAGTAAGCACGAGTGACGGAGCAAAAGGTAGTATATTGTTTCCACGGTCCTGAGGGATCAGGGTTGTCATGTTCGATGGTTGCCAGGAACCACTCTCTCCTTGATAAGAGGAGATTCTAGTGGCACTGTGAGCTAGTTGGTACAAAGGGCCAACATACCCGGTGGGGGTGTTCAGACTCAGTCTGACACCAATCCTACAGTGTATGCTGTCCGAACACGCAAATCCAGTATACTTTTTATAAGAGCTACACGACAGGGAGGAGGGGCGATTCATGATTCATGAGGCTCTGAACTCCAAACTGGTGGATATATCCTGGCCAGTGGGCACCCAGGGAGGAGGGGCGAAGGCAAAGCGGTCCTGGTTTAATGGTAATTGTCGGGAGTCAAGAAGGGCCTTGATAGAGGCTATAAAATCCAAGAGTCGAACCCAACCTAAAATAGCGAGGGCCTTCTATAAAGATACTATCGCACTTGCAAAAAAATCTTGGGAAATGGACCAATGGGCAGCCCTGATACAGGCTCTATTGGTTAAGGACACAAAAGCCTTCTGGAATATCGTAAGTACATGTAGCAGCAATGGAAAGGCAGCTCTGGGGCCTAACATAGTGGCTGATAGTTGGAAAGACCATTTCCAGGCCCTCTATGCCCCGTTGGAGGCTGAGGTTCACTTTCATACCTTAGCATTCCAGCCATCACGAAACCCTCACGTAGAGACCCCTGAGCTAACTCTGACAGAAGTTATCCGAGCTGTAAGAAAAATAGCCCCTGGCAAAGCCGCAGGTTTGGACAAGATACCAGGGGAGCCCAATATCTGGGGGTGTTTTTCAACGCTATATTACAAGGGATGGCACTCCCCGCAACCTGGGCTAGAGCAGAGATCCTTCCAGTATACAAAAAAGGTTCCCCCTTACTACCCACCAACTATAGACCGATCAGTTTAATCGACGTAACGCACAAAGTCTTTGCCAGGATCCTATTGGATCATCTACAGACCTGGCTGGAGGAACATAAGGTATTGAGTCCTTTACAAGCTGGCTTCAGGGAAAAAATGTCCACCATTGACCAAATCTTTAAGCTCTAACTCCTCTACTGGAAATCAGTGCATTTGGAAGGTGGTAGCCTATACTTTGTCTTTGTGGATCTCAAAAATGCTTTTGATCTGGTCCCTAGAGATGCTCTCTGGGTGGTATTGAGCGACCCTGGTATCCCTCACTATCTTCTGAACATGCTTAGAAGATTGCATGAAGGCAACTATGCCCAAATTAGGCATGGGAAGCCCGGGGCACTCACTCAACCCATCCCAATTAATAGAGGGGTCAGACAGGGCTGTGTGCTCGCCCCCACCCTGTTTTGTATTTACAATAATGGACTGGTTGGTGTGCTGAGCGGACTGAAGGAAATAGACGCCCCAAAGCTAGCGCAAAAGTTAATTCCAGCAATGATGTTTGCAGATGACACCCTCCTGCTTTCCAAGTCACAGATAGGCATCCAGAGAATCCTCGATGGGTTCTGTGAGTTTTGTAGAAATAGGGGGCTGGAGATCAACATACAAAAGACAAAATATATGGTCTTTAACCCCGCTTTTACAACCCGTCCTAACCCGCATATGAATGGTATCCAACTTGAGCGGGTATCTGTTTTTGACTATTTAGGTCTCACCCTAACAGAAAAAAAGTGACTGGGGGGCATAAATGGACAATTCAAGCCTTAAGCTAGCCCAGACCGCTGGTGGGCTGGCCAAGCTCTACAGAAACTCTTTTCACAAGCCTGTAGGACCGGTTATAGAGATTTACAAAACCCAACTAAGGAGCGCTGCTATGTATGGAGCCGAACTTTGGGGGTATTGTCTCCCCAAGACCATTATCAAAACTGAGAACAGATTTCTTAGACAGCTGTTCGGTCTACCGGTGAGCTCCCCATTAGTTCCACTGCGTTTGGACCTAGGGGTGAGACCTATCGCAGAGGAAATTGGTTGTAGACCCCTGTTATTTTGGCGGTGTCTATGGGTGACCCCTGAACTGGCCAAATATAGGACTGAGCTACAACAAATATTGGGACTCCCTGGCATAGGTAAACTGGCTTGGTTTGTACACAATAAGGAAAGTCTCTATACCAAAGGTAGAGACACCCTATGGAGCAACCCGGAGGTGGCCTCTGCTGCAATCTCGCGCAAGCAACTAGTTAGTAGCTACGGGGGGGGGGAAAGCTTGCCCAACTCCACGAAAACTCTGCCACTGGTTCTCTTACAGCTACATTTTTGATAATAAAGGATGCCTATAACTTGGAGCCATGCCTAGATGAAATACAACCGACCATAGCTAGAAAACTGTATGTACAATTCAGGCACCGCTCTCTCCCTCTGTGTGTTTTTTCTAACAAATGGCCCGGCAGGTCTGCCCTGGGGTGCCCAGCATGCAGTAGGGGAGAGGAGACCGAACTCCACGTATTTTTCTTCTGTGCTGGATACAAAAAAATGAGACAAAGATGGTTGGTACAATTGTGCAGGAACCTAGGTACACGGTGCTGTGAAGAAGCATTCAGGCTCCTAAAGCACAAAACTCAAATGCCAATTGTTTATGCTGTATCACGTTTTTTAACTTCTATGTGGTGGGCGCAAAAGGCTTTTTTAGGAACCTGCAATGGATCTAATATTGATTGACTTTTTATCTGATTCTGTAAATAATTGTATTTGGTTTTATCTGGGTTTTAGTTTTTAAATTTGTTTTTATATATTGTATGTTTTGGCAATGCTCTTTTATGGTCCACGGACCGAAATAAAGAAAGATTATATTGGATTAGAAATGTGAGCCTAACTATAACGTCTCTGAAACCTTTGTTTATTTCAGTGAATTTCTAAGGTTTTTTAATTCTATTTCCTAACTATAACATCCCTGTAACCTTTGGCTTTTTCAGTGAATTTTTAAGGTTTCCTAAATTCCATTTCCTAACTATAACGTCCCTGTAACCTTTGGTTTTTCTAGGCCTGGTATGTAAAATTCCACTCTGCTCACAGAGTTTGTGGGATTCAGCAACTCTGTGTTCCGCTGAGAACGCAGAGTTAGCAATAAACTTCGCAATCCGCAATGGAGCCAAATTTTGTTTTCCGCTGCATCATTTTGTGCATGCAGGAAGCATGAAAAGACTTAATGGGCGCTCATCAGCAGCCGGGCAACCCTCAGCAGCCAAGGGGAGTTCATACCCCAACCAGTAGTGCACCAGGAAGCCCCTTTGCAGAGTGGTTGAGAAAGGAGGCAGGGCCTCCGACGAGTTTTCAGCAATCTGGCTGTGGGGGACTTAGTTATTGCAACAATAGGGGTTCTTGGCCCCAAATGACCTCAGCAGCCAAGGGGAGTTCATCCCCCAACCAGTAGTATGCAAGGAGTCCCTGTGCAGAGTGGTTGAGAAAGGTGGCAGGCCTCCGACTACGACACAGCAATCCGGCTGTGGGGGACTCACTTATTGCAACAATAGGGGTTTTTGGCCCCCAACGACCATCAGCAGTCAAAGGGAATTCATCCCCCAACCAGTAGTATGCCAGGAGGCCCCTGTGCAGAGTGGATGAGAAAGGGGCGGGCCCCCGATGACGTCTCAGCAATGCAGCTGTGGGGGACTTAGATATGATAACAATCGGGACTCTTGGCCCCCAACGACGCTCAGCAGCCAAGGGAAGTTCATCCTCCAACTAATAGTACACCAGGAGGCCCCTGTGCAGAGTGGTTGAGAAAGGGGGCGGGCCTCTGACTACAACACATAAATCCTGCTGTGGGGGACTTAGTTATCGCAACATTAGGGGTTCTTGGCTGCCAACAATGCTCAGCAGCCAAGGGGAGTTCATCCCCCAACCAGTAGTACATCAGGAGGCCCCTGTGCAGAGTGGTTGAGAAAGGGGGCAACGCCCCAGATGAGGTCTCAGCAATCCAGCTAAGGGGTGCTTAGTTATCGCAACAGTAGGGGTATTGTGGCCCCTAACAACCCTCAGCAGCCAAGGGGAGTTCTCCCCCCAACAGTAGTATGCCAGGAGGCCCCTGTGCAGAGTGGTTGAGAAAGGGGGCGGGCCCCGATAACATCTCTGTAATTATGCTGTGGGGGACTTAGTTATCGCAACAATAGGGGTTCTTGGCCCCAACGACCCTCAGCAGCCAAGGGGAGTTCATCCCCCAACCAGTAGTATGCCCGGAGGCTCTTGTGCATGGTGGTTGAGAAAGGGGGCGGGGCCTCTGATGACATCTCAGCAAACCAGTTGTGGGGGACATAGTTATCGCAAAAATAGTGGTTCTTGGCTCCCAACGACCCTCAGCAGCCAAGGTGAGTTCATACACCAACCAGTAGCACACCAGGAGGCCCCTGTGCACAGTGGTTCGGAATGGGGCGGGGCCTCCAACAACATCCCAGCAATCCAGCTGTGGGGGACTTATTTGTCGCAACAATAGAGGTTCTTGGCCCCCAACAACCCGCAGCAGTGAAGGGGAGGTCATCCCTCAACCAGTAGTACAACAAGAGGCCCCTATGCTGAGTGGTTGAGAAAGGGAGCGAGCCTCCAACGAGGTCCCAGCAATTCTCAGCAAGCTCGTTCTGACCTTTATTTTGCCTCTTTCTGCTTGTTTCTGACCTTTATTCTGCCTCTTTCTGCTCGTTTCTAACCTTCATTCTGCCTCTTGCTGCTCGTTTCTGACCTTTATCGTGCCTCTTTCTGCTCACTGATGACCTTTATTCTGCCTCTTGCTGCTCGTTTCTGACCTTCATTTTGCCTCTTTCTGCTCGTTACTGATCTCTATTTTGCCTCTTTCTGCTTGTTGCTGGCCTCTTTTTGCCTCTTACTGCTCGTTTCTGACCTCTATTTTGCCTCTTTCTGCTCGTTGCTGACCTTTATTCTGTCTCTTTCTGCTCATATCCTTGACCTTCAAACTGTCTCTTGCTGCTTGTTTCTGACCCTTATTTTGCCTCTTTCTGATCGTTTCTGACCTTTTTTTTGCCTCTTTCTGCTAATTTCTCACCTTTATCATTCCTTTCTGCTCATTTCTCACCTTTATTCACCCACGATTTGCTCATTTCTCAACGTTTTTTGCCTCTTTCTGCTTGTTGCTGACCTTTATTTTGCCTCTTTCTGCTCTTTCCTGGGACCGCGGGGGAGCCTCAAGGCCTCTGCGGTCCCTGCTGGCTCCCCACCTCTTGCGGGAGCTGGCATTGCTTTCACACACAGGGAGATGCTAAACATGCGCCCCCCTGTGTGTGAAAGCAATTTGTCTGCTTCCCTGCTTACTTGACAGCTGGCAGAGTAACAGATGAATGTTCCGCTTCCAGCCAGCGAGAGATTTTCTCCACTCTCGATTGCTGAAAGGAGAGTGTTTGCCTGGCTCCAGCCAAGCCACAGCAAACAGCTATGTCCCAGGGGTGGGCACCTGCAGAAGACAGCCCTGGGGGATGGCGGTGCCTAGGGTCATTATCGACTCCAGGAGGGGGGCCACACTGCCCCCCTCCATTGATTCAGTGGTGCCCCAGAACCGAGAACAGTCAGAAGGTGGGCCGCACGGCCTCCTCTTCCATTTCCAAAAAAGAATTTGGCTCTGGGGAGGTGGTTATTGCCGGGGACCATGGGGGGAGTCCACGAGACCCCCCATTTTGTTTGAATTAGCCCCAGGGAGGTAGCGGTCTCCAAGGGGGTGGTCTACGCTGTCCCCTGCAACACACGATAGGCCCTGGGGAGGTGCTGGTCCCCAGGGCAAAAGGAGGGGGACCATGCGCCCCCCTCCTTTCAATTTCATTTAAGCCTGCATGCCCCCAGGACCTGGCCCACCCGGGGGCTAGATAATAGAGAAGCGCTGCTCCTGCCCAAAAACGTTTTACATTTTTTTGTGGGACTCAGCTCAAACCGAGCCCCAAGATGACTGCCAACACTTCCGGGTTTGAAGTGTTGGCATCCAATCAGATCTCAGCATGAGCTCGGGAGGGTTTGCAGAGCCTTCACTTCCCTATATATACAAATTGGAATTTATTTTATTATCTCTGCAACTACTTAAGGGATTAACACCAAATTAGAAAAAAGGTACTTCTCTGGACCAACAGTTACCATTCTGCCAAATTTGGTGTAGTTCCGTTCAGCTTTTCAGGCTGTAGCTGTGTCTAAAGTTCATATGGGAATTAACATGGGGAAAGTGTTTTGGGACCCCCCTTTTTCTTGGCCCCCGCTTGACGGATCACCCCAATACTTGCATGACAGCAGCTGAAGTGAGCGTCATAATAGTTTTGAAAATTTTGCGAGGATTCGTCAAACAGTGCCTAAGTTATTGGCATAGCAAAAAATGCTCGTCCTATGGAAACTAGTTTGTACCTATCTACATATAACGTAATAGTTAGGTGAGAATTTCAGTGACTAAAACTTCAGCCCCCACCATGCAATTTTTTATCAATAATTTCATTGCAAATGTGTCATACATGATGTCATGAATGATGTAATATGTGGGGTAATTACCAGTTATAGTTACCTTAGGGAATGACTTATAGTTACCAGAGCTAACCACAACTAGTAAATTTCAGTTATTTTGCACGTTTAAAATGTTACATTGTCACTGAAATTCTCACCTAACTGTAGCGTTACTTTAACCTTTGTGTTATGTTCAGATAATTTCTAGTTTTTTTTAACATAAAGTAATATTTTGTTTCCATACGACCAGGCCCTATAACCTACCCCCCTCAGGTAACAAACCCCACGCTGTGCCCAGCTTTCGACTGTGCACAGTGGGAGGTTGGCCACTGTGCCTGGTCTGCAGCTGGGACCTGTGGCCAACCCCCTGCTGTGCACGGCTGAAGGCCATGCATAGAGGGGAGTTGGCAACAGGCCTACTCCCACCAAATGCAGGCAACCCCCCACAGGCTGCCAACCACATGCTGCATAACATAGGTTTGGCCTTCAGGCCCCATGGACCCCATCCCTCAGTGCCAAAACGTATATTAAGGGGAGAGTGGCATGAAGCCCCCAGCCTCGAGCCTTATTTGGCCCAGGGGCCCATGTGGCCCTCCTCCCCAAGCCTTAATAGGCCTTAAAGATCCCATCCCAGGGGCGTGGTCTCACCGGCGGCAAGATGGCTACACTTTGAGTGAGCTCTGCCAGCCGAGCAAAATATCCCACAGAATCCAGGAAGAACAGTGCTCATCCAGACAAACATTAAGCAAGCCTACGCTGTGGGAATCTCAAAGCGACTATACCACCTGCCAGATGCAGAAGACGAGCTGCGTGGAAGTGGAGAAATCACGACTGGGTTGACCGCCGGAGAGGAGGAGGAGGAGGGCAGCGCAGGCCATGGCAGGCCAATCCTTGCGCCGCCCAGTGAGCAGACGAGAGAGTGACCCTGAGCTTTGAGCGCGAGACCGCACTGTGGCGAGGAGCCCACGTCAGAGAGCTGTGGAGATCAGAGAAAATCACACGGGCTGATTGGAGGTAATCCCATACGGCCCTGCCAAAGAGAATCTGATTGGCGGGGGGACTGGAACGGCCCCTGAGAGACTGTGCGGCGGGGCGCCTCGGCACAGAGCACAGCAGAACCAACCCCGAAGTAAGGAGCTGAGGCAGGGGGAGCTGCCTGTCGCCTATCGGCAGGGGTTATCACTGGACTCTGCGGCCCTCAGCGCCACTCCCCCCACTCACGATTGACTGCGGTGGGGTGCGCGCGCTGTGAGGGCGAAGATCTAGATAGGCCCACCCAAGCCACAGCCCCAAACTGTGCAGAGCAACTGCGCCAAGCTGCAATTATCAATGCAGCCACAGTATTAAACTGCCTCTGCTCACCTCCCAAGGCGCAAACACGAGAGATACTGGCTTACCTCTGCTGGCGAAAGTCAGACAATACACTGCGGCCCAGTCACATACAGCACCACTAGTTCTGCTGAGAGGTAATCTTCCTTTCTTGACGTGCGCATGAGATGGAAACCTAGGAAGGGAGCGAGAGCGGGGATGTGCCTCGGCCAGGCCTAAAAACTTATCTGAACACTTCACAAATCACACCCGCAAGAGTCAATAAACATCCCTACCGTGGCCTTGGACTCTCCCCCCTCATGCTAGTCCTAACTGAGTATATCTCACATCAAGCGGGGAGCACAGCTGACAAGTGGCAGCTGGCCGGGCCATCCAAGATCCCCAGTTACGTGAACTGAACCGAAGCACTATCTGCGACCTGTTAGACCGCACGAATTGCGGCGGCCCCTTGGGTTCCCCGGTCATCTACTTCCCAAGGCTCATATCGCAACCTGCGCAGCAATGGGAAAGACAGATATTAAACAACCAAGCTCACCTTTGAAAACAGGCGTACCAGGAGATATGGGGATCCAACGCAAGAGGCCGGAGAACAAGCTACACAAACTGATGAGGACATTCGCTCTCTTCTTCTTGAGGTCAAGTCCAGTTTAAAAATGATAGACTCAAAATTAGACCACCTGACTTCCCACATTGATCAGGTAAAACAGCGTGTGGACTCACATGACGCTCGTATTGCACACCTGGAGACCAGGGTTTCGGATGTGGATGATGCCTGCTCTGAAGATCGACAGCGGCTGCTAAAAATGGACACGGTATTGGAACTCATCCGCACTAAGAACGAGGACTTAGAATCTTGCTCCCGGAGAAATAACCTCCGAATTACCGGTATCCCCGAATCAACTGCCATATCCAAGATGGAAGACTACCTGGAAACCTTACTTTGAGATTTGTTCGGCGCGGCCCTTTCTGGGGTCTTCATTGTTGAGAGGACACATTGCTCGCTGGGGCTGCGGCCACCACACGGGGCCTCCATGAGGCCAATGATCGCCCGATTGCTGAACTATTGCGACTGCGATACAATCCTGCGTAAAGCCAGAGAGATGGGAGAAGTCAGACATCAAGGAAACACTCTCTCGTTTTATCCTGACTTCACCCTGACAGTGCAGGCGGCAAGACGTGACTTTCTACCAGCCAAACGGATCCTTCAGCAACTAAAAATACTATATGCACTCATGTACCCAGCTACACTACGTATAGACCCTGGAGGCAAACCGCGCTACTTCACAGATGCCAAGGCGGCCATGGCATATGCAAAGCAACTGTGCCAAACCTCAGTGCACTCAAGTGTCTTGCCTGCACCCTCAGAGGAAGGCCACATCAGTGATAATGACTGAGATCTAAAAAGAGGGGGCCTTTACTAGAACGAACTTGAACCACCAAACCGCGCTGCACCGACAAGTCATCAAACCACCAGAATGCTGCAGGGCTGTGCCCCACTATAAATGTCTGGACATAATGGCCTATGCTGCCTAATGTTACTTCCAATGACACTGCTACACACGGCCACCCTGTCCCTGAGGCAGGGGAGTATGCTGGCGGCTCCACGTGTCCCAACGGGATAATTCTCTTGAACATTCATTGTGTTTTAAGTTGGGGATGTTTGGGTGGGGGGGAACTATATCTCAACCTGATTGGGGGGTTGGAGTGGGAGGGGGGAGGGCATGGGAGAGAAGAGTCAAATGTTGGTTGCAGGACTCTTCTTCTCTGTGGGATGTTGTTTTGTTGTTTATGCACACCATGGACTACACTAACTACTGCTTTATGAGGGTGCATCACCCTTTCTAATGGCGCTTCATATTTCCATTTCTAACAGCGACACCAAGACGCGCGACAGCACACACAAAAAACCTGACCTATGACTAATGTGACATTCTTAACATGGAATGTAAGGGGTATCAATGACCATCGCAAGTCCCGCCTCATACATGCTTACCTTGCACGACACAATATAGATGTATGCTTTCTGCAAGAAACACACCTCTCTACCGCTGACACTGCTAGACTCCGCGCTCGCTGGTGGGGTGACTCAACCTCATCCGTCTACTCCAACTACACTAGAGGGGTCACGATTCGACTCAAAAAGGGATTTCCATGGCGCAACGCCCATACTCACATAGACCCCGAAGGGAGGTATGTTGTGCTGGCGGGCAAATTGTATTCTCATCCATTGCTCATGATGGGCGTATGCCAGCCCAATTCAGACAACCCAGATTTTTACAGTCATGTGTGGCAGCTAATAGCGACGCATGGTCCCTGCCTGATAATCTGGGGCGGAGACTTCAATATTGCACTACAGGGCACCCTTGATCGCTCGGGCTCCAGATTACTGCACCTACAAGCCACTGCGACATTAAACTCGCTCATAACTGACAATGCACTACTAGATGCGTGGCGACATGCTCATCCCAGTAGATATGAGGGAACTTGCGTTTCTACCACACATAACTCCTGGTCCCGCATAGACCGGTGGTTTGCCTCTAGGCACATAGCCAACTGGACCTCTTCTGTCGAGCACTTAGCGCGCACCCTGTCTGATCACTCTCCTGGGCGCCTGGTCCTCCAAGGCCCCCAGACCTTGAAACGCATGTTCTCGTGGCGTCTCTCCACCGCTGTGCTGAGAGATACTGCTTTTCAAGAAGAACTGCGCAACGCCATAACAGAATTTATTTTAATTAATGCTGGCTCGGTCGACTCACCCTCAACAGTATGGGAAACTTTCAAAGTAGTCATCAGAGGTGTGTGCATTGCTAAGCAATCCAGGGTGTTACGGGTAATTAGAGGGACCCTGGGAAGACTAGAAGCGGAAATCAAGGCACTAGACCAAACATATAATAATAACCCCACGACTGCCATACTAGCGGAGATAAGAACCAAAATGACAGAGTATCAAACCGAGGCGGAGAGGGAAGTGAACTATTTAGGTCACGAAATGCGGGCTCGACTATACGGTGAGGGTGATCGTCCTGGTAAAACACATCCCGCGTAGAGATAACTACAGTAACGCCTTCTTCTACTCTCAACTTTACACGTCTGCGGTGACCAGCAATCAGGACATACTACAACAATATTTTGACTCAATTGAGTTGCTATGGCTTGATCCAGGACACTGAGAATACCTTGATGCTCCGTTTACAATGGAAGAAATTGCGCAGGT
This sequence comes from Calotriton arnoldi, assembly GCA_963921515.1. Lineage (NCBI taxonomy): Eukaryota > Metazoa > Chordata > Amphibia > Caudata > Salamandridae > Calotriton > Calotriton arnoldi. Next base: position 28,732 of record CAWUFW010019533.1, read on the forward strand.
CATTGCTGGCCTGCCTGGCGATAAAGCCAACGGCCTAGATGGATTAACATCTGCTTTCTATAAAGAATATGCTCCCATTCTCATCCCCCATCTCATTGAGATGTACAATGAATCGGTTGCCATCGGTCACCTACCTCCCTCCCTTCGAGAAGCATTAATCACAATCATACTAAAGCCTGACAAGGCACCCGAGCTCTGTGACTCGTATCGCCCCCCTTTCATTGATCAATATTGATGATAAAATATACTCGAAACTGCTTGCAAATCGGCTTCTGCCACTCATGCCCTTAATCATATGTCCTGATCAATCGGCCTTCACACTGGGAAGAGCCACATCACATAACCTGTGCACAATCTTCTTTGTTATGCATCAAATTAACCCCTCCCTGCCAGCAGTAGGGGTCCTGCTAGATACCACCAAGGCCTTTAACTCTTTAGAGTGGCCAATCCTCTTCTCGCTCCTTGGGCGCCTGGGTATCAGCTCTAGTTTCATTCACAAGATCCGCATGCTCTATACCCTACCTTCGGCACGCATTAAAGAAAATGGGCAGATCACCGAGTCCATCGGAATTGCACGAGGCACGCGACAAGGCTGCCCACTTTCCCCGCTGCTATTTGCGATCCCGATTGAAGCATTGGCAGCTCGGATATGCCAGCATACCATAGCACGGGGTATTGGTTTTACAGCCAGAAGCCTAGTAATCTCTATGTACGCCGATGACATTATGCTATATATTCCAAACCGCGTAAAAACCTAAAACCCATACCGAGAGAGGTGATCCGCTTCTGTACTCCAGACCTATCTCCGAATCAAACACATGGGTCGCTGTGTAATCTGCTGTTATGCAATTATGTTCAACTATTGTTGTAAGCGCATACTGCCAAGCACCCTGTACCGGAAATGTAACTAAATGTATGCCTCTCTTGAAATTTACATAAAGTTATAAAAAGATATATAAAAAACAAATCTATACTAGGATACATTCCTCAAGGATGCAGTCCAAATATCATATGTACTATTTACCAGTACTATCACATAGTGTATATTACACATCTTTTCTTCATGTTCTCCATAGATGAGTATGGACATACACAGTTAGCCCTCTTTTTTCTTTGTTTTACTTTATTTTCCATGGCTAATTAAAGTGTGTTCTACTGATAAAGTGAAAAAAAAAGATACCATCCCCAGGGCCAATTCCATTAAGAAGAGGAGAGGGGCTATGTGGCCCCCCAACCCCAAACCTATTGTAGCCCCAGGAACACCATCCCCCAGGACCCCTTTAAATTATAGGTGGGTGCCCCAGGGCCCATCTGGGGCACCCAACAAGCAACACAGTAGTAAGGGGATGCAAGCCCATGCTTCTTTTTATAAAATGTTGCTATGGAGTTGCGGATCCTCTGCAATTTTTTGGCAAAATTAAAAAAAGAATTGGCCTCAGGTAGGTTCTCTAACCTGCTCCCTTATGTCTTTTACTACCGTTTTTCTTAGGACTCGGATCTTGAGTCCTAAGATGGCTGCTGCCACATTGTTGCTGATGTGGTGGCAGCCAATCAGATCTCAGCTTGTGATATCTCGGGTCCGCTGAGCCTCTGCAGTGTGAAATATGTAACGTTTTGAGGATTGATTTCTCACAAAACTACTAAACAGATTTACATCAAATCACAAAAAGTACTCTTTTGGGTCCAAGATTTAGCTTTCTGCCAAATTTGGTGTAAATCTATTCAGTGGTTTGGGCCCCCACTTGACTGATCCTCCTGAAACTTTTCATGCGCAAGGTAGTCAAAAAGTAGCAATTTTTGGGAAAGTTTGCAGATATTTGTCAAACAGCACCAAAGTTATTAGCAACACAAAAAAGACATTTCCTAGGGAAACACAATCCTTACTATAACGACCCAGGTTCTTTTAGTGAATGTCTGCGATATTTAATCATACTCAACACAAAAGTGTTTTTGCATGTCATCCTAAGTTAAATTCTACTGTTGTGCACACATTTTGGTTGTGACTAGTAAGGAATAGCTCCATTCTCTTTAGAGCATTGGCATGTAGACCTACGAAATATGTGTTGACTGCATTATATGTTTTTATGGTAACTGTGCATCCTAACTATACCAGGGAATGGGTATGCAGAAGCTGTTCTCAAACCTTCACTGGCAGTTAATGTGTACTGTGTACTTTCTTCGACTGCAGTCAATGGGGGTAGACTGCAGGGCCTTTCAGGCCAGGTCCTAAGAGTAACCTCTGGCATGCCAGAGCAACCATCCTTACTGGGCATCTTACAACCACAGTAGACGCCCTTTGATTTCTACAGTAGGGTGAGATCAATGGTCTTAAAGGTGCATGGGTGGGGTGCATGGCCTTAACTCAAGCCAGGTTGAACAGCCTGTACTAGTCCTTGGTAGCTTACCAGTCAGGCAGGCTCTTTGAGCCCAAGAAGCCTGCAGGCTTTAGCGGTACAGCCGGCAGGGTGTATTTGCACCTTTGCAGCCAGGTCTGTTGAGCTCTTGAAGCTTGCATCACTTGGAGATTTACTGGATGGACTCGTACTAACCCCTATAAGGCTGGGCCAATTAAGCCCATGAAGCTTGAGCTGGTAGTGGTGTCATAGTGAGCAGTACTAGCACCAATGCAGCCAGGCTCCTTTGAGTCCGTGAAACTTGCACCACATGGTGGTGTATCAGGTGGTTCAGTCTAGTCCCTCTGCAGCCAGGCCCCTTGAGCCTATGAAGCTTGAACCCACTGGTCCTACCTTCCCCACAGTCAGGTCCTTTAAAACCGTTAAACTTGTACTCAATGGTGTTGTACCAGGCTAGGCGGTATTAGCACTTCTGCAGTTGGGGCACATGAACATGTGAAGCTTTCATCCCTAGACCTTGGTAGGCTGGTCACCTAGGTTGAGGACATGGGAGTTCTCTCCAAACTGCGGTATGGGTTTCAAACCGGTTTGGGGACCTTGGAACAATGTCTCAAGCTTCATTTGGTGATAAGTAAATATTCCATTGCTAAGCAGGGGTCCATCTTCTTCGCCTCTATGGACTTCTCCTGCATATTTGATTGTATGTTGAGGTAACTCTTGTGGTACACGTTAGAGGCTATGGGGGTTGAAAAGGGGCTCCTGGTTAGTTTAGGACAGGGGGTACGTCAAGGGTGTGTGCTTGCCCTGTCCTCTTTTTATTGTATGTTACAGAGTTTGAGGAGGCACTGATGAACAGGGCCGTGGATGTCCCTTCTATAAAAAAGACTCCTATTCCATTGTTAACTTATGCAGATGATGCGTAATTGCTTTCAAGGACACCGTGGGCCTTAAAGCTTAACAGAGATTTATAGAATTTATGTCTAATTTGAAGTTAGAGGTTAACGCCAACAAAACGTTTGTAATGGTGTGTGGCCCAGGGAGTGCTAAAATGAGGCAATTATCTGTAGGCCAGAACCCCATGTCTAGAGTTTGTGAGTTCACCTATTTAGGGGTTACTTTTGACTCATCAGGATCTTGGGGGCTCATTACGATGGCGGGCGGACATCAGTCGGCCCGCCATCGTTGCGGTTCTGGGACCGCCCGCCAGTAAGGCGGCGGTCCCGCTGAGTGAATTAGGATGTGGCCGCCACTATGGCGGGCGCATCCTGGGCCTTTATCATTGCGGGCGGTGCTGCTGGCTGCAGCACCGTCCGCAATGATAAAGGTGCATGCACCGCATTTCCCTGCACCACGTGGCAGGCACCACGTGGTGCCTGCCACTTGGTGCATGGAACTGCATGGTACCCCCACATTGCTCACCCCCCACACAGAGGGGGCCCGCAATGGGCCCCCGAAGCCAGTCTCCACCTGTCTTTTTGCGGCGGGATATCCGCCGCAAAAAGACAGGCAGAAAGGGATACCGCAATGTTGCCCTGGTTATGGTTCCACAAGGTGGCCGGAAAAGGACCGCCTTGCAGAACCATGGCGGACGAACCATTGTGATTCCCATGCCATCCTAATTTGGCGGTGGGAATTTTCTTCATGATGGTGGAAGGACCGCACCGCCGGCCCGGCGATGGTGGTCCTTCCGCCATCATAATGAGCCCCTTGGTCCCCATATATTACCATGGCTCGAAAACGTTTTGTGTGCAGCGTTGGGTTTTTGGCCAATCTAGCTTCCAGTACAGGTAAGAAGCTGATTGCCCCCTTCTTAGAGATGTGTCAGAGGAAGTCTATCCTGGTTTTAACAAAAGGGTCAGGATTATGGGGATATAAAAAGGTCCAAATCCTCCAGACAGAAGAGAAGAGAGTCTGTAGAAGATTCCTTGGTCTCCCACCCAGCTCCCCTTCTTACATATTGCATGAGTAACTGGGGCTTGAGTATGGTAAAGATCTTATAAATCTTGCCCCATTGTTGTTGTGGTGTTCTGTCTAGGGCAGTCCTTTGGCTTTGCTCAACAGGGACTTTATTGATGATTGCTTATCCTGCGCTAGGTTGCATCTCATCCCTTGTCTACAATATATTAGGACAACATGTATCCCCCTGGGCAGACCATCTATTTTTTTCAAACCAGTAGGTATACCAAAGACAAGAGGTTACGGGTAAAAAAATCTTTCTTGGCCTTAAGGCAACGGGAGCAGGAGTCACTGGAGTTTACTAAAATGCAGATTAAGGAATATATTCTGATTCAAACTTCTGCTGGAGCAGAGTCACATTTGGATTTTATATCACACTCTTGGGACAGGTCCCTCCTTACCAAATTTGAATTAGGATTTATCAGATGGCAGCTATGATTTCCCCTGGGGAAGTTTGATTGTGAATTTATTCTCCTTTGCCCATGTGATAAAAGGTCCCTGCAAAGCCTGCTTCATTTCTTTTATTTTTGTGGATTTTATTCTTATTTTACTAGGTGATTTTGAATTCCTGTTTTAAGAAGACTAGATTGTAATAAGTGTAAATTGGCCTTACTAAATCTGCAGAAGTTTAGCACCGCCAAAATGTGTACTAATGTTTGCCTGTTCCTCAAAATTGCCTTACGTGTAAGGAATAAATTGGCTTTTTGACTTTGTCAGATTGATGAATTCATTACTATTATGTGGTTGGGGTTGTGTATGTTATTGATTTGAAATGATTTTATATTTGGGATAGTTGATGAATGTATTGTTTTTATGTATGGGGATATGTATGACATAGATGTTTCAAAGAGTTATTGTTTTATCATGTTCAAAGTGTATGCATTTATCATCATTTAATAATTTTCGAATAAAGCTTTTCATATTGTATCGTATCGCCTACCAGTATGGATGGCATGTGAATCCTACACCTTATAGTTCACTTTGTCTTATGTAACATTTTGAATACACTGATTTATACAGATGTGATTCATTGTCTCTGTATATGTGTGTGAATGTGATGTAAAGTACTCTGATACCCTAACCTGGTATGAGGGGTGATATTAAACAAATGAAATACATCTGAGTGAGAGGCTATGGAGAGCTGAGAGGCACTGTTGGCGGGTGCTAGTGAGGGAATCATTGAAGAGCCCCAACAAAGATTGTTGTATCCTGGTGCACTGTAAGGTCATCATTTACTATGCTTTAAAAGCTAATACAAATTAATATATAATTAGAAATGTTTTGAAGAATGCACCATTGTCACCATTTTCCCCAAATTTTCTTGAGGGGAGAACCCCCCTTCTCCCAAGCACCCATTCTAGTGACCAGGCTCGCTCACTGCTCTTGCTTTCTATGCACCGCACGGGGGCTGGTCTGACATCATTTTCCAGGGCTCCTTTGGTTTTCCAGTCTGGCCCTGACCACTCCTGTGAGACATCCAAGCCCCCCTTTAAGAGGCCAAACCTCCAATGCACACAACCTTTGCCTTATGCAAACCCTTCAAAGGCAGCCAATCTCCAATGGGCAACTATTCACATATGAAAAGCCCTTACCACGCAACCACACACAGAGAGCCCTCTCTGTCCAGACACCCAAGCCCCCCTTAGATGGTCAAACCAGGTTAACAAGGAGAAATGTGTTCACTTGTCTTAATTTTTCCATTTTGGGACTGCGTTGCATTATATAGCACACATGAAAAGTGGGAAACAGCTTAAAGAATAGTTTTTGTACTGGAGGGAACCCCTTCTGGTACCAACACTATGCTTCATGCAATGAAGACACCATTGCACTATAACGGAAGGGTGTTTGTGTTGGTACTTGGCTGCCTAAAGTGTGACAGCGCAGAGAGACAGCAGAACAGTGCCACATCTTAGTAGATATGGTGCAGTTTTGCTCACTCCCATTCACGCAATGCAGAGCTGCAGCTTTACTTGCTGCCTTGCGTTTCGTAGGTTCTCTGTAAGTCTAGGAACTATAGTGTGCTGTAGCAGACTTTTGTAGCCATTATAGTCCAAGTCTGTTAGTTGCCTTTAGGTTGTACCTATAATACCTATTATAGTAGACTGGCTTTTTAGGGTTATCTATAGCCTGCTATAGCAGACTATAAGGATACACTAACATTAATAGAAAGAAATGAGAAACAACAAACATTGTTTCTTATTTTAAACCAGAAAATGTGGTTCCAACAGGAAACTTTTTTGGTTTTTTATTTTGGATTGAACTAAAAGGGGTGTATCAAAACTTAGATTAAAAAAATATAAAAAACTATTGCAAACTTTCTCAAAGGCAGTTAAAAATCTGTCCCTACTACCTTCTGTAATTTGTACTCTTGCAGACATAAATTTGCCTCTGTCCATACAATATAGCACAACACACTGATACGAGGGTGTTAGACCTGTCAATCTTCAGGTGGTCTTCCCCCAAATGTTTTGGCTTCCCTCTCTATTTTTGCTGATCTTGTTTTTGCTGGCCTTAGGACTCTGCACACTATACCTCTGCTAACCAGTGCCAAAGTGCATGTGCCCACTCCTTAAAACATGATAACATTGGCTTATTCCCAATTGCCATATTTGATTTACTTGTAAGTCCCTAGTGCCCAGAGCCTGTAAATTAAATGCCTCAAGTGGGCCTGCAGCACTTATTGTGCCACCCACTTAAGTAGCCCTGTAAACATGTCAACCTGGCAAAATAAAGCTTTTGCCAGGCCCAAACCTCTCACATATACATATACATATAAGCCACCCCTTGGGTAGGCCCTCAACAGCCCGCAGGGCAGGATGCAATGTATATAAAAAGTAGGAAGTGCAATTTTAAGTTTTACATGTCCTGATAGTCAAAAACTCTTGAATTCAGTTTTCACTACTGCAGGACTACCATTCCCATAGGATAACATTAGAGTTACCTTATTACATTCAATGAACTGTAATTTCCAAATGGGAGCAGGTACCAGTTCATATTTGGTGTCTTTGGAATTGTAATGAGAAATCTTCTTTCATGGTAAGATTGGATTTTAAATAACAATTTTAGAAAGTTGGCTTTTTCTTTTCTTAGCCTTTTAGTGCCCGTAGCCTGTCTCTGGGTCACATGACTGGGTACAACTGACAGTTGGACTTTGTGTATTCCTCCTAGACAACCACACACAATAGAGAGCTTAGGTGTGCTTGGATGGGGCATCACTGGCAGGATTTGAGGACAGATCTGGGTCCAGCCCTACTTACACTTGAACAGGCTGTGTCCTGCCTCCACACAAAGGGCTTCATACCCCCTGTAGTTAGTCTGGAGCCAGGACAGGGAAGGCTGGATGCCTGGGGACTTAAAAAGGTAAACCTCTAAAAGCTTCTCCCCCCACTTCAAAGGTACAACTGGGTATAAATAATGGGCCTCAGACACCAAATCTGCAGTACACTTCTGGACCTATGGATACTTTGCCAGGAAGAAGTACTGCTGTGGGGCTGAAGGACTACCGGTCGAATGGACTGCTGCCTTGCTCTGCTGACCTGCTGACCTCCTGCCTGGGTGAGAAGGACAGGGCTCGCATCTCTTGAACCCAGATGCCCAGAGTGACTCCAAGTGTTAGTTGATTGGCCTCCTGACTACAGCCTCAGGGACAGAAGGCTACAAAAACCTTGAACACAGCACCTGGACTTTGCCATCTGTGAATCTACCCTGCCAAGTGGTGCCACCCCAGTCCTGGATCATTGGATGTGGGCCTAATTTCCTCTACCAGCCTCTGTGGATCCAGCCGAACTGAGGACTCTCCTTTGCTGAACCCCAAGCAGAACCAATGCATCGTCGCAGCTGCGTGGGTCAGAACCATCGCAAAAGCCCACATCGCAACGCAGCCCGTTGGTGAATCAGAACTGCCGCTGGGTGACACATCCTTGGAGCAGGCCCTCGCAACCCTCGTCGACAGCAACCTTGATGACAATCCGGACTCCTCATCCCAGTCTCGCAGCTCATCAAAACCGACGCATCGTCCCGACTGCACCCCGCATCTTCGACTCTGGATTTCACACCACAAGCTCTTGTTGGTGGGATCCTCGACGACGATGCAGGACCTTGCATCACAGCCTTGCTGCATCTCAGAACCGATGCATCGCTTCGGCTGCACAACGCATCGTTGATGCGGATCCTCACAACACTCTGCATACCAGGATTTAAGGTACTTTACTCAGGGGCCCTAACTGGGTCTCTGTAGCCAGCCCACACTTCAGTGCCGTTGGACTGAACTTCTGTATTTGTTCCGGTCCAGTATGACCAAATATCCACAGTTGGCGTTTTGTGCCTTTTGGTGCTGGTTTTACTAAAATCTTTAAACCTGCATATCTCTGGTTCTAATGATTAGACTTTTGTTGTTTTGGTCTTGTTTTATTTATCAACAATTGCTCTATGTTTCTAAACTGGTGTGGGATACTTTTGTCGTGTGTTGTCACTGTGTTACTGTTTCAAGTGTTGCACAAATACTTCACACGTTGCCTTTGAGGTGAGCCTGACTGTTCTGTGCAAGATATCCAAGGGTTGAGCACAGGTTAATTTAGGGTTTGCTTGCGACGTCACACTGAGAAGAATTCTGGTTTCTGCTAGACCAGAGTTCTCACCTCAGTCAACCAGCAACCCAATTTCTTACATGGTTTTGCAGCCATGAATCAAGGCAGCAGCAGCATCAGGAGGAGCATTGTCCTCAGCATGGACTGTGGGTTGAGGACCTGTCCATGTCAAAACTCCCACTTCTTCATACTTATTTTGCTTAGCAGTGATTAGCTGCCTACTATGGCAAGACTGCATATGGTTTTCACATGCCAGAAGTTCCAAAAGAGTACTTCTTTGAAATACTTCTAGAGAAATCCTGGCCACAGATCTTGCATTTAACGATTTGTCCAGAGACTCTCTTCTGCCCCTTTGGAATAGTGAAGAAATCCCACACCAGGGACTTGTGTTTGGTCAAAGGCTCATTCTCCTACACCTCCTGTTTGTGAGACTGTTCTCATATGTCCTCTCCTGTTGATGCCATTTTGATTTGACAATCCAGAAAAAAGTTTGGAAAAAACAAAAAAAAGCCAGGAGACACTGCAGAGGGTGTGCATCTTCTCCAGTGCCACTCCTTAATAAGAGTAAGAGTGTGGGAACGTCCTGTGTATTCACCAGACTAATGACATTAGCCAATGAGATGGTGTTTCTCTGTCAGTCTGTTATAGGTACCATGACACTTAAAAACTCCTTAAATTTCAATGGAACCTTCAAGACACCTTACTTATTTGGGCCTGTCAGGAATCCTCTAAGCTCAAAGTTAAATAAATCTACCCCTCAATAGTCAACATTTATTTTTTTAGATTCCGTGGCATTCCCTTGGTATTCAGAACTGGAAATAAACTCATGCAGGGTTCCCACAGGACCCTCTCATTGGTTCCCTCGGTTCCACTGGAGTATTGCAGTATTTATGGGAGGTAAAATATATATATATGTATTGGCCACCCATGATACACTACTTAAAAAAACACATCCTTTAGAAACCAACTCAAATGATATTGCTAACAACCATTACTAGATTGGTGTTTATCAGAGACAGTGTGCAATACGTACAATCCAAAGCCATCATGGCCTCATACAGAACTGGAGACGAGCAAACACCAAGTGCACCATCCACATTGCATATGCAATGTATAACATTGGAAGATGTTGATTGTGATCCCAGGAAACCAAAAGAAGGACAGAGAAGGAATCACTGGTGTGACTGTTTTTGATCTTCCAGCAGGCAAAACAAATGAGTGCACAGGAGCTTGTGTGCACTCCACACAGGGAAGACTGGCCAGCATTCGATGGGAACCACTGGAATGTGTAAGTACTTGAGGGCTATGTACCCAAACAGCATAGCCGATGTTGAGGTACAAAAAAACGAAAGATAGAAAGACTCTAAACAGCTCTGGAGGAAGTGCTACAACAAGAAGAGGAAGAACATTATGACAGTGTCTGCACTGTATTCTGAAATGCTGGATATTGTCATAAAGTTGTAGCCTGTGGTGAAGTAAACAGAAAAATATATTCAAACGCCTGAAAACAGAGCACAAAGACTTGTGTAAAAAATAAAAACGTAATAACAAAAGTTAGAAATATAGAAAAAAATCTTAAGCATTAGTTAAAAACTGTGAAAAACAAAAAATGTAAATGATATAAAAGGGGAGTTTAATGAATAAGATGAAAGAACGCCAGAAATTCACTGAAAAAACCAAAGCTCAAAGTAACACTATAGTTAGGTATGGTAACAAGATCTTTCTTTACGTTAAAAAAAAGTCCTGGAAATTCAATGAAAAAACAATGATTAAAGTGGCATTATAGTTAGGGAAGGTAATAAGATTTTAGCTTAAGTTTAAAAAAAGTCCTAGAAATTTACTGGAAAAAAAAGGTTAAAGTGACGTTAAAGTGAGTGTTGTAATAATATAAAAACTAATGTTTAAAAAACAAAAAAAATGAATTACCAGTTATAGTTTATTGAACTATAACTTGCGCATCACCTTACCCTGCTTATGTTATATTCTCGAGTTGGTAACTACTCACAATATCAAAAAAAAAATATCGACTGGACAGAATATCGAGTTTTTGATATCGAATGGACAGAATATCGAATTGCAAAAATATAGTGGTGCAGAATATTGAAATGCAGGTAAGAAATATCGAGTTCCACAATATTGAAGTTAGTAATATCGTTTTTGTTTTTAGTGTTTTAAGTGTTAGTATATGTGTTAAAAGTATGTATTATTTTTGTAATGTATGTTTGAAGTTTGTAAAAGTAATGAATTTTATGTTAATTTTTGTTTGCGTAATTTAATTCTGTTGCGGGTTGTGGGTTTATAGGGGAATAGGGTGGGAAGTAAGTTAATTGAAATTAATTAATTAATTATTTTATTACTTAATAAATTAATATTTAATAGTGTATATTGTTAATTAAGTTAATTAATTTATTGTTAATTAATTATGAATTGATTAATAACAATTAATAATTAATTATGTTAATTGTGTATTTCTTTATTAATTAGTAATTAATTAGATATTAATTATTAACAATTATTTTGTAAATATGTTAATTAATTATATTGTTAATTGTAATTAGTTAATTAATTAATTGTTAATTAATTATGTTAATTTATTAATATGTTACAATATTGTAGGTGATGTTTATAGGGGAAAAGGGTGGGAGGTAAATACATTTTTACAAAATAATTAATTGTTAATTAATGTTAATTATATTGCAGGAGTGGGTATATTAAATAATTCCCCTACGCTATCCAACACTTTCCTTACTGTTGCACTCACTGGAGTGGGAATAGTAATTTTTACCCTCCCACTATCCAACACTTTCCCTACTGTTGCACTCACTGGAGTGGGAATAGTAATTTTTACCCTCCTGCTATCCAATGCTTTCCCTGCTGTTGCACTCACTGGAGTGGGAATAGTAATTTTTACCCTCCCGCTATCCAACGCTTTCCCTACTGTTGCACTGACTGGAGTGGGAATAGTAATTTTTACCCTCCCGCTATCCAATGCTTTCCCTACTGTTGCACTCACTGGAGTGGGAATAGTAAATTTTATCCTCCCGCTATCCAACACTAAAAATATTGATTATTTTTTAATATTATTAAGTTAATATATATGTATTAAAAAATAAAAATGCATGTTTATTTTTTTTTTTAACTTACATTAATTATTTATTAATTTTAAGGTTATTTAAGTATTTTTAAGTATGTTTTACTTAATTATATTTATTATGTTATTAATTTTACATTACTTTTAAGACATTTAAAAAAGTCGATATTTTAACAAACTATGGGGCCCATTAGGATGGCGGGCGGAAGCACCACCGCCGTGCTGGCGGATGGGAAAACCACCAGTCACCGTCCGGCCGCCGCAGCCCACACGCCCGCCCAATTAGGATGTGAAAAGTCAGCCAAACACCGCCCGTAAGCCAGCGACGCCGCCCGCCATCAAAGTGCGCCCATTCACGTAGCGGCGCGGCCCAATGGAGACACACCGCCCGACGGAATCACGTACCGCCCGGCGTACAAATTACGATGCCACAACCAAACAACTCCCCGGCTAAGAGACACCGCACGTGAAAGCAAGGCGGAAACCCGACCGCACAATACGGATACCAAAGAGGCGGACCCCCGAGCATGAATCCAGCACTGCAGGCCCTCCCCATGCTCTACCTGATGCAGAACCTAGGAGTCAACGCACCGCGGGAGACGCAGGTAGGCAGACACACAACAAGGGCACGCAAACACCTCACACAGTGCAAGTGCAGTAAAACTGTACATGGCCCCCCCGACACCCCTGCGTGGACGCGACACATCCACCACTGCACCCACAAATGTCACATCGGGCAAATCGTAACAACTCGCAACAACCGGGGACACACCACCTGGGACCAGGAACTAACGTCCCCGTCACGGCCCCCCAGCACTGACGACGCAGCCACACATGCGCACAACGCATAGGCCAACGGCAGCGCCATGTATGCGCCACACACAAACAACACAGGGTCACAACCAAACACCAAACACACCAGCCCCACCCAGAACGCACATGTCACGTGACAGTCCTGCCACAGTCATGGCGCCAACCGGCAATTCACTGTTGCCAACCTGACGTCACACAACTGACCCGAACATGTCAGTGATGTCACGCCAAGTTAGGACACACCCCTGTGTGCAAAACATGGCGAAGCACACAGAGGCGGCAACATCACCCAGCAGAATATGGACCCCGTCGGAAAAAGCTACGCCAGTACCACACAGAAAGACCGATACCACCCTGCACCCAATACCAAGACATGCAATACGTAACATCAAAGATCCGGGGGGACCGACAACAGGTGGCTCCAATTACAACACCCACACACAAGGCCCAACGCATAGCGGAAACGCAGCGTGCAGCCCACACACGGGAGAGGAGATAGCACTGAATGGCCTTCCATACCCACACCGAAACCACAGCTCAACTATTCAAGCAAGACAACACAGTCATTATTCCAAAAAAAGCCCAACACAGGCATGCAGAGGGAACCGTCCACTGGGGAGATAGCGCATAACACGAAACAACATTCCGAAGGGAAAAAAGAAATGATACCACTCCCCATGTGGTTCACATGCAAGTTATCGGGAAGGAGTCAGACACCACTGACCTTGACCATTCATAGAAGCATGTGGGATGAGGGCCCGTGTCCTTCGCACAAGCCACGATAACCCAAGCCCTGCCACCCTACGACCATAACAGAATTCCCAGCAACGTCGGAGGTTGCACTCTGCAGACTGTACAGACAGCCGGAGCACGCCATCACATCGCCCTTCAGCAAAATGGCACTTGCACCACACCTACCCAACTACGCCGGACAGATGAAGCTGTACAAACATTACCTGATACAGATATTGGGATGTGAAAATCTGGCCTTGCTGAACGTAAGTTACCGACTAACTTACCACATCGCATTGTTCAGCTGCGTCATCCCCGTCTTCTACTGTCGGAGGTGTCCTTTCCACTATCCTGTGGATTTATGTCTCTCCAACCCTGCATGTCCAATGGCGGACCTGGTACAACTGTTCAACCCCTGGACGTCCACGACAGGGTCTGTTCAGCCTATGGGGGCATGGCGTATGTGGCTGCAATCGGACCCACACTGCAATGGGACCACTGTGCCTCCACACGACGGATTCTGGATCACAGTTTCATCGAATGTCATCCAACATGTCCCATCATGCTCCTACAAGGGACAACTTACGACCAACACCTTGACAGCCACCATCCGCTACATTGGATGGCATCCATGTTTACCACCAATGCCATGGAAGCCCTGCTGGAAGGTATCGCATTCCTGACAACCTGTCAATTCGTCGGGCCCCGACGCTAACACCCCCAATTGAACAATGATGTCCCACACCGTACCCATGCCTGGCATCCGCACGGACTGAGCAGTTACCAGTACAACAACTATACCACACAACCTGCAACTAACACCACACCATCAACTACACTGCCATGACATCGGATATTTTCGGGACATGCACTCTGTACCTCATCACATCCAGTAACTCTGCATGAACAGGGGGAGGCAGAGGCATGGGATTCGTGTATGGCAACCACATGGACATAACTGCACGTACATCAATGCCATAATATGTATCCTGCGCCCATGAACATATGCACCGGTCAGTGGACAGTAATCGTTCGGCTGTAGTATGTGAGAGCTGTCACCTCACCTCCCTCTGAACTTCCGTGCCAGGACTTTTGCATGGACAACAAGTGCATCCCCCAACAACATGACCCCAGTGACTGTGTCATGTCCAGTAGCCACCACATTGCAACAACAAGTGGGACGCCGTTGCATGCACGTAAGCCCATGCCCTGATGTCACCTCCACGCACATGTGTATGAGTAACCATAGCAGCAAACCTGTAACATGGAACTGAGATGTACTGTGCCCATGATGTCAAGCGGTCTGGTAGGCGAAATGTATACTGTCTGTGTCAAAGTTAGCAGCTCCACAGTAATTAGCAAATGTACATTAGCACAGCAACGGCTAAGCAGTTGTAACTCTGAAGCACACATCCCACAGTCAACAACTGATGACATGTACCCCTACACCCTATGCTATGTGTAATCATGCTGAGTATATCCTCCACATGCATTTCGCTGCCAGTAGTGTCCACTATACTGCATCACAGAGGACATAAGTCCTAATACATGGCTTGAAGTAAATATGTGTCTCTGCTCATTCATTCCACGAGTACGAATGAGAGAGGATGAGAGTGTGTGAAGTACACGGCAGTCGTGAGATGACCATGTAGTCCACTGTCATTGGATGTCAACGCAAATGAGTAGCACAACTGTGGAAGACACACATGTGTCATGTGAAGCGGGAGTTACGCTTGGCTCAGGTGGGTGGGTGTGACGGGTAGGTGCGCACATGCATTGTTGAAACACGCTGTGTTGGGAGGATTCTGGAACAGTACATTGCTGCTCTCCTGGGAATTTGTAAAGACCACCTGTCTGGGGATGAATGTGAACTCGTGTGTGCACAACAGGCGGGCACACAATCAATGCTGCATCAGGTGTAGACGTCAGCCCACCCTCCGTGGACATGCTGGATACTGCTGTGCGTCTGCCAGGCCCTTGCCAAGGCACTCACATCCCCTGTCGACCAGGTGTATCCCCAACATTGTCCACCTACACAGGCAATCCAGGGCACGGGATGGCAGTGGAGCATGGTGGGTGAGATGTCATGGCGCGCTCCTCCTGGACACATCACGCAGGCAACACATCCTCAATTAGTAGTATGGCACAAGTCTAATGGAAGTAGTGGGGGGACGCACACATCACGAGCAGGAGTGACGTCACGGAAGGTGGCTCGCACCATCTCACTCATTGCCTATATCCCCACACACGTTACATGCCATTGCAACAGAGAAGCCAGCGCATGCAGAAGCAGCTCCAAGCTCGCCCCCGAGAGGCCAAAGAGTGAATGTGTGGGTCCATGAGCTCCAGTTGGACGCGGCCTGGGCCGCTAGGGCAGCTACAGCCTCTGTGTGTTGCAGGTGGTGTATCCGGACTGCGGAGCCTTGCATGCATTGTCAATGTTGCCCGGGTGTCGAGTCGGGGCACCACGCAGGTGGACGGCGTCCCGCCACTTATTATGCCACGAGACAGACCACTTGTGCAACTGGACCCACACATACACTCCTTGGCCTCTCTGGGGCGAGCTTGGAGCTGCTTGTGCATGCGCTGGCTTCCCAGGTGCTAACGCATATATTGGTGAGCGAGGGAGGCCATGAGGACAGGGTAAAATATGACTGTTTGACTTCCAGTCAGTTCAAGGAATGACCCTGATGTGGACATGAAAAGACGTGTCTCGTGTGTATTGCAACTAGTAGATAAGCCGATGAACTACCCATGTCTTGCATGTAGCCCCGCACCTAGCCCCGCCCACTCTACACATTGAAATGAGTACCAGCACCACATCCTTCCCATTCGAAGCACTGACTGGGGGTGATAACCATTGGACAGTCTTGTGTAGTCCACCCACGCGTACATGTGGGCCCTCCATGATCCATGTCACCTGCGGCAAAGTGATGTCATGGGCAATGACGGTAGTGAGGAGAGCTGTCTGCCCCACGCACAGATGGCGCATCAGCTCAACAGACCCAGCACTGAGGGCAGCAGGGGTCACATGTGCAGGGGCAGCTGTGCCTGGTGTGAAGGCACATGCATATAGACAGCACATCGACCAATGTGTAGTCTGCCCACATCTACTGTCCATTGTCAGGCGGACCTAGCAAAAGTTCACAAGGCAACACATCTGTGTTGGTGTACCCACTGTGACCAACACTGCGCAACAACCAACGTACTCGCCCTGCGCATGGCCCACCCCGCAACGGTGGTCACATTCAGTGGCACTATCTCACACACACATCCCTTTCACGAGGCATGGTGTGACCAATGTACAGGGCTGAGTTTGCGCTCATCCGGAGAGTGCTGAACAGGTGACACATGTAACCCACTAGTCATTCTGTGTTGTCACCTACTGGCATTGTGCAGTCAATGTGCAGGCCAGGCCTGCTGGGACTGAGAAGGGCAGCATGGCCCCAGCCTGACATGCACACGAGCAACAAGTGCACTGAGACCTGCATTGCCAATTGTTTGTGTCACTGGATGTCTGACATGAAGTTGCCATGTACCACCACTCGGGAGGGACAGACATGTCAAAGCGCCTGAGAGCTCACATACCACTGCCACCTGCAGTCAGCATGGTGAGCAGTGCATGTTTGAACACCACAGGCTCTGACTCATAGTGCTGCGGATCAACGACATGTGTGACCCCCACATGCACTCCCACACACACTGCAGTTGTCTCTCACACACAACCTTCGCAAGGAATAGCCATGTGCAGTGTGCGTGGAGCTCGGAATCCAGGATCTCCAGCTCCTCGCTGGTGAGTGGACCTGGACATATCCTCAGCGTCATCCACGTGTAGGTGGAGAGGTGGCAGCAGCAGGTGTTGTTGAGGGGTGCCAGGCTGCAGTCCCAGGTAGCTGTGGTAATGCCGGTCTCACTCACACACTCACATAGCCCCCTGGGGCAGTTTCAGTGGGTCCAAGCTGCTGCAATTTGTGTACCATGTCTGCCAGCTTCAATTGCAGACGATGGCCTGCTCCCAGCTGGCCCGGGACGCTTACCTCCATGGTGGAACACGCAGGGTGCAACCGCGAGGGTCATTGGAGTTGGCCGTAAGGGCCTGGCCCATGGCGGGTACAGTCCGCTGATGCCATGTGCACCACACAGTTTAATGTGCGCAATGCATCTGCAGGTGTGGCCATGATATGTGTGTGGGTGCAGGTCCACAATGGACGGGGCCACAACATGCTGTGTGCATAGGCAGGGACGGCCAGTGGCCAGCCTCCACATGTCTGTTGGCATATCATCATGTACACATTGGCATGGGAGCATGGGATATGCATATGCACACACATGCCATCTTTCACTATGTACATCTGCCACTTGGCACGTGCGACGTTACGTGTCACTTGTGATGTGTATTTGCAATCACACAGCCGTGTTGGCATGGAGCTGTCAATGTGTACACCTGTCAATGTTTCTGGAGGTGTGACCCGTACAGTGCTGTACATAGGGTGCAGTAGGGACATCACTGACTGTCTCATATCCCCTCGTGCCACAGGTCCCACTTGTTTTGGCCGCTCAGCCTGTGTCCATAGCGTTGTTGGTGTGTGCCCTACACACCCAGCCTCGGAAGCTGTGTGATGCACAGCAGCTAGTCATGTTGCCGTGGTGTTGCAGCTTTCCGAATATGCAGTCTGTTTCCATCAGCATGCCTTACAAGTTGTTAAGGCCTAACTCCCCATGTGCATGCTCATGGCAATGGTGTGTGTCACTGCCCATTGCTATTGGTAGGGGACCTGTGTATGTGTATTGTGGCTGTGCTGTCCCTACTTGTCAGCTGTTCTGTGATTCAATTGCTTGGTCAGTCAGTTCTGATTTGTGTATGTGAAAATGCCCTGTGGCGTGTTGCCTTGACATGTGTCCACTTCCATCTTTCCTAGGAGGAGGCCAAACATACATCGCCCCTACCAATTGCTGTCGGCCATGGAGGATGTAGAGGTGATCCGGAAGTACCGTCTGGACCGACCCACCCTGCATCGCCTATGTGCCTTGTTGGAACCCCACCTCCGTCCTCGCAGGGTGTATCCTACTGCATTTACCCCCACGGCTAAGGTGATGGCTGCACTGCATTTCTTCGCCAGTGGGTCATTCCAACACACAGTGGGCAGTGGAGGTGGGATGTCCCAGCCCATGTTCAGCATGGTGCTGAGGGATGTACTGTCAGCTATGATGCTGTACAGGAACAGGTACATACGATTCCCCAGGGCTCGTGAATTGGCGGCAGTGAAGAGTGATTTCTATGCCCTTGGACGGATCCCCCACGTTGTTGGTGCAATAGATTGCACCCATGTTGCACCACAGACCACTGAGCACCTCTACCGCAATAGGAAGCACACTAACCCTGGGCGTAGTTTGCGTAGTAGCACTTCACGTAGCTACGTGAAGTACATTTTGAACTACACGTAGCTATATGCAAATTGCGTAGTGCGTAGCTGTGTGCTTGACTGCACTGTACAATAATTGCCAAAGGCATCTTGCACAGTGCAAGTTAAGATAAAATAAGTATCTCTGTCTTTATATGCTAAAATACATATAGCATTTCACAAAAGTGAAATTGATAAATTAACAAGCAGTGAGAGAGGTGATGATTTTGGTATCCTCCTAACCTAGGAGAGAACCAAGCAGATGCCTTGAAAACAAAAAGCACATCTTTTGAACGATTCAGTGGTGGTCCCATCCTCTTAGGACCACCCCAAGCACAGTTATTGGCAAAAATACAATCCCAACCAAAGGCCCTGCAAAGCATTATGGGACGAGATTAGTAGTGGGCAGTGAATATTATAGTATCCAATATCAAAATAATTCTACAAAGAGCTGCAGTTCCACTAGTCGTTACTAGATGTCCCTCACGAGTCAAATGCAAAAGCTTCATGAAAGGGTTTCAATGCTTTTGCATTTGACTCGTGGAGGGACATCTAGTAACGACTAGTGGAACTGCAGCTTGATGTATTAATAATTTCAATGCTTTTGCATTTGACTCGTGAGGGACATCTAGTAACGACTAGTTGAACTGCAGCTCTTTGTAGAATTATTTTGATATTGGACACTATAATATTCACTGCCCACTGCTAATCTCGTCCCATAATGCTTTGCAGGGCCTTTGGTTGGGATTGTATTTTTGCCCATAGCTGTGCTTGGGGTGGTCCTAGGAGGAAGGACCACCACTGAATCGTTCACATGATATGCTTTTTGTGTTCAAGGCATCTGCTTGGTCCTCCCCTAGGTTAGGGGAAATCCAAAATCATCACCTCTCTCATTGCTTGATATTTTCATTGTCAAAGTTCACTTTTGTGAATTTGTTATATGCTTTTTAGTATAGAAAATTGCTTTAACAAAGCATTTGTATGTGTTTAATATACTGCTGCTACGCTACGTTGATTAGCAGAGTTTTTTACTCTGCTACGTGCAATTTGCGTAGTGCGTAGTAACACAAACTTTGCATGCTCCGTGAGCGTAGCAAAGTATTATGCCCAGGGTTAAAGCACACCCATCCCCTGAATGTGCAAGTGGTGTGCCTTGCGGACATGGTCATTTCACACGTGTGTGCGAAGTTTCAGGATCGGCACATGACGCGCACATCATGCGCAACAGCATCCTACCACGTCTGATGACCAATCTGCAACGGGACCGTGCTTGGATTGTTGGTGAGTATGTGGAGTAGTGTAGCGTGCTGGCTGTGCGATGCTGTATTGTGTCCAGTTGGAATTGCAACGATTCTCTGTGTCCCTCACACCCAGGTGACTCTGCTTACCCGAATGGGCCCTGGCTGCTCAGCCCATTACGACATCCTCGTACCCCAGCTGATGTCCGCTACAATGAGGCACATGGGAGGACCAGACGTGTGGTTGAGCGGACCTTTGGCCTCCTCAAGTCCAGGTTCAGATGCCTGGACCGCACAGGGGCGCACTGGCGTACTCCCCACAGAAGGTGTGCCAGATAGTAGTGGCTTGCTGCATGCTGCACAATCTGGCTATTCGAAGCAGATCCCCCTAATTGTGGATGACAGAGATCAACCAGGGCCCCAGCCTGCAGACCAGGACGGTTCGAGTGAAGAGGACAGTGGGGAGGAGGAAGCTGTAAATGTGCGTCAGCAGCTCATCGCCCGCTACTTCACTTGACGGTGAGTGTCCATGTACGACGGCTGATGTAGCTGTAGTTGTGCAGGTGTATGTGTGCTCTGTCACGGAGGCCTTTTGTTCACTGAGTGCTGTGTGTCAATGGTCCATGTCCAGGTTAGTATGCCACTGACAGTGGCTGTTGCATTGTGCCCTGTTGCTGTGTGAGATGTGTGTACATTGCTTGTAGTTTGTGACAAGTACTGTGTGATGAGTGTGTGACACACTCATTGACTGTACTCTTGTTCTGTTTTTCACCACTAGGTCCCTACAGCCTCTCCTGTCCCATCGACATACCACACAGCAGATGCATTTCTGCTCATGGTGGCGATTGCACATCGTTGAATAAACCCAGGACACATAATGCAGATTGTGATCAAGGTGTATTTATTTACAGCGGTGACATGTGATTGTGTGCAAGGTGATGACAAAAGTGGTGCATGCTGTGACAATGATTTGACGGCCATGGCTGCGTGATGGTCAAGGTGTACCCATGTAGTTCTATGTCCACAGTCCAACAGACACATGCCATTCACATGGCAGTGTGGGGTAGGATCGTAGTCCAAGTCAGTGCAGTAGGTGGTCAGGGTGGCTGGCTGACTCACTGGCGTTTGGTGCGTGCGAAGTCCTCTCTGGACACCTGTTTCCTCTTCGGACGGCCCCTTCCACGTTTGGTAGGGGGGTTGTGTTGGTGGGCTGCTGGTGGTGGCTGAGGACTGCTCACTCGCTGTGGACGCAGGGGAACTAGATGTTGCACGAGCCTGCGCCACAGCACGTGGTGGCGGCAGTGGTGTGGCTGGCCTTGCTTGGGCCCTCCCCCCCACCACCAGCTGGCCCATGAGGTCCACAAGTCGGTCCATACGGGTCACGGAATTGGCCCATATGGGCGTCCATGGACCTCAACACCCCAAGGACCTCCCGCGTGTCGGCAGCCGACCTGGCCCATTGTCCTTGGGCCTCTTCATAGGCCCCAAGGACTCTTGAGATTTGCGGCAGGGCTTGGCTCCCAGGCTCAGATGGCGTTGGCCTGACCCTGCTCCTCCCACCGGTACTGCTGCCACCGACCGGCCCACTCGCCACATTGGTCACCACGGTCCTCTGTCTGGCTCCCAGGGTCGAGCACGACGGGCGTGCCACCCCTTGCGCAGGTGCTGTGGCCAGGGATGGCGTGGTGGTGGTGGTGGTGGTTGTTGCGGCGGTGGTGGTGGCCGCAACGACCGTGGCAGCAGGGGTCTGTGACTGGTCAGCAGCCCTGGGTGATGTGTTGGTGGGTAGGAGGGGCCCTGGGGAGCGGTTGGGCCCTGCCACTCCAGACGGGCCTGGTGGGTGGCCTTCGTCCGAAGAGGTGTCCAGGTCTTCTACATCCGTGAGTCCGGGTCGGGGGCTTGCGGGCTGGCTGTGCTGGCTGCTGTCTCCCTCTCCAGCATCCAGCTGTTCGGCACCTGTGGGGAGAATGTGATAGGTCATTGTGTTGCACCTAGCAAAGTATGTATTGGTTGTCTGACATTCACAGTTCGTGCACTGTCGTGCACAGGTTTCCCAGGGGCGTGTGTGTGGATGTACGATGTGTGTATGCGTGGGCTAGGCAATGGTACTGTGTGATGTGGACATGTGGCATGGGACGGATTAGCAATGCCGATGGGTGTGTGTTGCTATGCTCCTACATTTTGTGGCTCGGGTGTATGCGGGCTCCAGACCCATCGACGATGGTGGGTTGAACTATGGTTTAGGGGTTCAAATGGAACGCTTAGAAACGCAGATGGCTAAAGGGGTACAGCCCCCTCAACGCTTTTGAGGTGAAATATGGTTTAGGGGTTCAAATGGAACGCTTAGAAACGCAGATGGCTAAAGGGGTACAGCCCACTCAACGCTTTTGGGTTGGAATATGGTTTTGGGGTACATACTGTGAGTCATGGGTGCAGAACGTGACATGTGTTCTGGCAACATGACAGTGCATAGACGAAGGTGTGTGTCTGTCTAACATACCCGGCATATCTGCTGACTGTCATCATTTGTGGACATTACATTGGTGGCATTGTTGTGAGTTCGTGCTTGTTGTGGGCCACACGACGTATTGCAGATGGGCAAAACCCTTGGTGTGCGTGCTGCCCTCGGACATGTGCATCAATGCAGTGCTCTTGGGGTGTTGACTATATTATGTGTGTTGTTACTCACAGTGTGACGTGCGCTTCAGTCACTGCAGGCACATGATTTGTCATGGGCAGGTATCTCTGCATGACTGCTGTATGAGGGCCAGCTGTTTGGATGACATACCTTCCATGACACTGGGGCTGACAGATGAGATGGATGATATGTTGAATGTGCATTGTGTGCCTGTGTGTTTCATGGGTCCAGTGGTGTTTGTGTGCAATATTGTGGTTCCACGCTGTTACTTCTAGTAAGGTTTGTCTTACATGGGCGTTGTTGTAAGATGTGTGGGTGACAGGCAGTGAGGACTACATGGACAAGACTTGGATGGTGTTGCTGATGTGTGTGATGGGTGGCACAGTGCCTGCCGTGTGGGTCTGTACTCCAGTGGGACTTGTGCATGCAGACGTGGCTCCTTAGGTGTTGCTGTATCTGTGATGGGTCATGTGGGGTATGACTCTGTGATACATGTCCGTGTGCACATTGGTCACATGATTGTGACAGGGAGCAGTGCTGCGTGTTCCTCTGCTACGTGACATGTCACATGTGTCAGTCGTAATACTGTCCTCATGCCTACAGACACCCCGCCCTGTACTGTCTCCCACCTACAGGTTGTTTTTGAGTGCGCAATGCAATGGATGCCACATGGTTATGGGCGGGAGGGGTGCTCCATGTTGCTGGTCTGTGGGAGTGGGGGCGGTGTTGTGAGTTGTGCTGATGGCCTGACACCCACAGGAACCCCTGCATGTGGGGTGAGATGTCTACCTGTCGGATGCAGGTGTGCACTGCAGTGGCTGACGCATGGGTGTGGGGGGTGCTCCACCTTGCTGCGCTGTGGGACTGGGGGCCTGGTGGCTGTTGTAGTTCAGCTGTCCCCCTCCGACCCACTGCCTTTGTGTTGCGGCTCCTTACCTGTTACTTGTCGGTTAGTGCAGCTATGGCTGACACATGGGTGTGGGGAGTGCTCCTTCTGGCGCTTCTGGAGTACGAGGGGACCTGGTGGGAGTTGCGGTGCTGGCTGACTGTACACATGCCCCCATGGTTATGTCAGTTGGTAGGTTTGGGCTGTGTGTGTGAGTGTCTGTTGCATGAGTGAGTGATGTCTTGTGTATTGTGTACTGGACATGGGGGTGTTTGTCCCTCTGAGCTATGGCATGGTGGTAGTGCATGTGAGTACATAGCGGTGTGCTGGTATACGTTTGTTTGTACTTACCAGCCTCGACTCCCCCTGGTAATCCGGTGAGGATCTCCGGATGTATTATGACTCGCAACTTCTCCTCCCACGCCTTGAAGGTCTTGAATAGCGCGGGATTACCTCCGCCAGTCCTGGCAGCCAGCTGCTGATTTTTGGCCTCCTTCTTCTTGACCACGCTTTTCAGGTCGTTCCACCTTTTGTTGATTTTGCCTCTGTTGCGTGGCACGTTCCCGACTGCATTGACCTGGTCTACGATCCTGCTCCACAACTGGTTTCTGGTGGATAGTGGTGTCTGTTGGACCTGGTTGCCATAGATTTGTGGGTGCACCTTGACGATCTCGTCGACCATGACCGTCAGCTCAGTGGAAGTGAACTTGGGCATTTTGTGTGATGCCATGGTGTGTGTTTTGGTGTTTGTGGTGCTGGTGCGGTGTGTGGTGTGTGATGTGCAGGGGGTTTGTGGGTCAGGTGTTTGGTGGTGGTGGTGATGGGTGTGATGGGTGCGTGTCTGTGGTGTGCTGCTGTCCTTTCTGTCTCGCTGTGTTCTGTGCTTTCGTCCTCAGTTTGTAGTGTTGCAAGGGATTGTGGTCTGTGAAGGAGCTGCTTTTGTACTTACCTATGTGGGTGTGTCATGATGGTCTGTTGTTTTCAGGTGTGTTGTGGCTGGTGTTCTGGGATTTGTAGTTTATTTGTTTGTCCAGGGGGATGTGTTTTCGGGATGTGTACTGTGTTTGGGTATTTGGGCGTGGGTTGCTGTGTGGACTTGTTGGCCATGTTGTGTGTGTTTGTTTTTGTCCGCGGATGATTTCTGTGCAGGGACGTGGCCGCCTGAGCTTCCGCCGTGTCCATTTCCGTCACTGTTGTTTGCGCTGGCGGGCGGTGTATTTGTGGATCTACCGCGCTCATGTCGGTGCGTTCTTAATTTCACGGCCGGTATCTCGTTCGTCAGGGCGGGCGGTTTTGGGTTGTCGTGCGTATTTCCATCCGTAGCGGGCGGATGGACTTAGATTCGGACATGGGCGGGAGGTATTTTTTGTGTATTTTGCGCCGCGGGCGGTTTGCGGCTCGCGCCATCATGATTGCTCGGTCGGTATTCAGACGGTGTGGGCGGGCGGATTTCTACCGCTATGGTAGATGGCGGATTTTTTACCGCCCGGTATCGTAATGGACACCTATATTATTTACAACGATATTTAGGATTCGATATTTTTGTACTTACCTGTTTGTAGATAGGAATTCGATATTCTGGTAGTCGATATTTTGTCACCGATATTTTTGTAGGTCTATATTTAGCTCCTCGATATTCTGTCAGTGATTCTCTCGAGTTAGGCCCATTTGCAAAGCAGCTTATTTCTTACATTGTCCTATTTTTCAGCAGTAACCTTTTGCACATATTTGCGTGTGCGACAATGTTGGATTAGTTTCCCTGAAATTAAACTTGTTTACACATCTAGCTTTGCACAACATTATCACAATGCCGTGAACATCATGTACAAATGTCATCTCTATCTTCACCCACGGGGTGACAGGTCTATCTACATATCCATAACATCTCTAATCTATTCGCACATCGCAAGGCTGCTTTTCAAATATAAAAGATGAGCATCCTGATAGATTAGCAGAGGAGGCAATCCAGCTGACACCAGAGACCATGCATGCTGAGAAATCACAACGCAGCGGTCTGAAATCTAGTGAGGGGTGCCCAGTTCATGACCAAGACGGGGTCCTTCATTCTCTCTCACCAGGTAATGGGATTGGATTGTCTCTAGGGTGATACTTGGTTCTACACCTACACACACTCTAGGTACACTTAGAGTTGGGTTCACATAGTAGGAGTACGTCCGATTACTGCCTTGTTTTATATGCCTGCATATATACTTTGTTTTAGCACCATGGTAGAATTATATCTACTATTCACGCTTTTGGTGCTTCTGTCTATTAATCATTGCAGCACATGTATTCTATACAAGAATAACGTTGGTTCAATAAATACATTGAAAACGTCCCACTGTGTATTCTCTGTATACTTCTCTTAGAATAAGTGAGCATGACTGAGCGAAAGGTTTTGTACTGTTTCCATGATCCCTGAGAGGTCAGAGTCGTCATGTTCAGTGGTTGCTAGAAGCCATTTGCTCCCTGGTAAGGTTAGGGGGGCTTACTGTGGCACTATGAGCTAGCTGGACTATAGGGCAACATATCCTGCGGGGGTGTCTGGAATCTGTCTTGGCACCAAGCCCCTAGTTTATGTTGTCTATACAATGTGCAGATCCTACGAATTAGTATGAACTACATGACAAAATGGAGTTGGGTGCTCATGAGGGTTAGGCACAGGGCCTGGCTCAGTAGGGGAGTTGAATGAATAAGATCAAAGAACCCCAGAGATTCACTGAGAAAACCAAAGCTCAAAGTGACATTATAGTTAGGTATTGTAATAAGATCTTTCTTTACATAAAAAAGTCCTGGAAATTCACTGAAAAAACAATGGTTAAAGTGACATTACAGTTAGTTAAGGTAATAAGATTTTAGCTTATGTTTAAAAAAAAGTCCTAGAAATTCACTGAAAATAAAAAAGGTTAAAGTGACTTTAAAGTGAGTGTTGTAATAATATAAAAACTAATGATTAAAAAATAACAAAAAAATAATTAACCAGCTATAGTTTATTGAGCTATAACTTGCGCCCCGCCTTGCCCTGCTTATGACCTCACATATTGCATCGCATCACTCTACGGCATATTAAATGAGAGCATTGATGGCATCACTGATCACATCATTGATGACATCACAGATGACATTACTGAAGCAATCATCCAACAGATATGACAGTTCGCCTTAAGATTTTCATGCTGGAAGGAATTTAGCAAGGTGCATGTAGACCCAGTATTCCATAACATCTGCAGTATTTATGGACATAACCTTTTGCAACAAGCAGAACAAACAGACCATGAAGTATATCTGTACACTCACCCAAATTAAGTAGATAATATTTTCTTTTTTTTAGTTGTATTGAGGTGCATAACAAATGTTATGGCTCTGTAGATATTAATGGCACAAGCAACTTTTTAAACCTTCAATACCATTTAAAAACAGAGATTTCTTATTATTTACATTAATGAAGTGTGTCTGTTATATACTTCATGAGACATAGAAATTGAAGTCAACCCCTTCACCTCTGTACGGTAGGCAATTATAAGGCATGCACTACAATGCCCTATAATTAACCCTCAGTAGCATTTAAAATGCCTTATACATATTCATGAAATGAGCAGAATTTTGTACAACATTTTAAGAACGCTTTCAATCATACTGCGATTTGACCTGCCTACAAGTGAGTCACCCACAGATTATACATTCTACAACAATGTGTAATGTCTCAGAATTTTCACTGAACTTATGGAAATAAATATCTGTACTTTATGAATCTCCAGTTTATTTAAAAAATGTTGCTAGAACTAAATGAGAAGTTAGTATGTGCACAGAAATCCACTGGTGAATAATGTATAGCCATTCTATGATCATTCCACTTTCTTGGGAACCAGTTGTTAAACTCCAGTACCTTTGATAAATTAGTAAAATATTTCTTCATCTGTGACATTGTACACCCAAATAAACTCTTTATGTATTTGCAGCATAAGTAAGAGTGTTTCATTGCACTTTAGAAATTGAAGTCGGTCATTTCAGCTATTTATAGCAAAACCACATCTCAACAAGCTAAGCAAGAAATGGATGCACTGCCCTGTTTATTCTGTTAAATGTACATATTTTTACATTTAATAGCAAACAGCATTCATTAAATCCATAGAAAAGGGGACTTACAACAAAGTGTGACACATTTCATTTAATGCACATATAACCCAAAGTCCACACACATACAACTTCTTTATTGTAGTTGCAAGGCCTTGGCGACATACATAGAAGTAAACTCAAAACAGAGAAGTCCTCAAAGCGTTTCTAACAGAGCAAAAAGCAAGGTCTGCAATTGGCAGATGAAAGAAATCAAAGCTTAGATGAATAAGATGAAAAACACCCCACACACACTGCGGCATACAATATGGTGACACAATCAAAATTGTCATATAACTGTACAATTCCATGAGAAGGAACATGGTAAGGAGTCATACTTCTTTTAAGGTTTATAGTGGCTCAGGTTCCTCAATATATGTAGAAAACAATTTCTGAGATGTCTTTCATCTGAGAGCTATAGCCATCCTGGAGCATTCAGGAGGATTAACTTCAGGAGGGACTCAGCTATTTGAATTGGTACAGGAGAGCAACTATCCTAGACAAGGTGAAGTTCAAACCCCTCCTCTCGTGCTGCCACCAAAAAGACTATTCCATGCTGAGACACAGTAGAAAGATGTGAGCAGGTTTTGGATAAGAAGAATACGTAGATCCTGGTAATGAAGTATCTGTCTCTGCAGACTCATGCAAATAATTTATCAAGGAGGTCTAATGGACATATGAGATGACTGCCCCGTCTAGGGTACTCCAGAGTCCCCTTGAGTGAAGAAACTGTTCAGTATTGGTACCAGAGCTGAGGAAAATTGTCGGTGTTTAAATCATAATCTAAGAACTGATTTAACATGGAGAGGTAAATGCACTGACTCTTTGAATTTCCATTGATATCGTAATCCATTATATTCTACTCTAAATAATAAAAGTAATACGTAGGAAATACGTAGTTTACACCATGTTTCGGTAACAAATTTGTTTTTTTCTCTATTACTCTACCTATAGAAATGTTGATACATTAAGTCAATATTGTGAAATGCACAAATTAAAACTAGAAAATGTGCAATTCATTTCAGAGCTTCTGTACCCATTTTCAAGGTAAAAATATATGACATCATATATCTCACAAACCGCTAAGGGGTAAATAATCTCTGAGATTGAATGCAATATGCGTTGTACCCCTTTCAAGCTATTGAGAGTATAGTGCGAATGCCCACTGTGTTAGCAGCACCACTCCTTAAAGAAAGCAATTTCGATATGTATGGCCACCTTCTGACTATTAAGTAATCTCTGGTTTGTCTAGTGACAAAATTTCCAGCCAAATCAGGGATTACAACAGAGGCTGGAATATCACATTCCAAGTGTCTGCCACACACATTTCACCATTTAAAAGTTGGTGAAATCTGGGTGGGATACAGGTCAAAAACAGGGAGTTACCATAGGAATCAGGTGTAAAAACACCAATTCCCACAGTAATTCCTCTGTTCTAAGGATACCATAGGGGTCCCACTCAGAATACAGTGGTATTCCTGCATCCCCAAAGTACTGATATCTGTAGTACTGATATTTCCAGATAGCCCCACACAGAATAAGGGCCCTTGTGTTCGGTCTCTTTTTTCTATAATGAAAGAAGCAGCACTTCTTACACAAATGTAATGCTTTTATCAAGTAGAATGTTCTGAGCTGATCACAACTTTCTGTCTTGCATCACAGGAGCAAGCCAAAGCAAAAATAATGGGAATGCCATGTGGTGTACTCTTAGCTTTCTTAGTTTAGAATCAATCAACACTTGATGCAGCAACCCTACAAAGGAGCAACTGCACACCACACTAAAGGCCTTTTGAAAATGAGATCAAACTTTATTGGCTAGGGAGCTGCTCTGAATTAATTCAATTCCTATTCAGTTATTTCTATTCGAAAGTTAGAAGACAACAACAGAGCTCAGAAGTGCCAATAATAAAGAGAAACCGAAATTGGGAAGGCTACGACCACCGTGATCCTTAGGTAAACAAATTTTAGGGTGAGCAATTGTGGCAAATCCACACTGTCGCCAAATTCAAAAATTATCTCTTGAGAACCACACAGAAGAAATCAGAGGCTGCGGAAAACAAGAAGAGGAAGCATGGCAAAATGTTCATACCATAGCCATCGTACAGAACATTGTGAGAGCTACCATATAAGCGTGCCTTTATTTACCAAATAAGAAAAGGAGAAATATTAATTATGTAGAGAATAGATAGATGAAGCAGGATGCGACTTCCCAGATATTAGAAGAAAACAGCTACACAGTTAAATGCAAGCGCTTCTAGAACTGTCCATGCCCTTTCTTTGGTCATCACAATGGAAGAACAACACATTTATCAGATTAACATTGACCCCTGATAGAGACCCATAAGTTGTGACCTGCTCCATAAGGATCCTGGTGACAAATGGTGAGAGGCAAGACACAAAAATAAATCATATGCAAAGAGAGTTACTTTATAGATGTTAGAATTTGGCCAGACGTCTTGAATGGGCTGGTTCACGTGTACTCTTATTGCGAAAGATTCCGTAAAAATTGCAAACTAAAGTGGAGAGAGGGGACAGTCTTTTCTAGTGTTCCTAGTGAACCCACTTAACCAAAACAAATAATTCAGGGTGAACGTGCAAGGTCCTAACCCAAGAAATAGGAAAGAAAAATCTTAACAATATTCCCTAAAGAAAAGGCTATTGCACACAATTGAAGAATCACTTGGTGACTAAAAAGAACAGGGCCATTTTAACTCTTCTGCCTGCCATTTTTACCCTCTCTTCTGCGGCCGATGAATCAGTTCCAGGGTAAGTCGGATGGTATTGGAATCCTGAGGATCAACTATTAAGCCCATCAGATTCACACAAGTCAGACTTGGTAGGACTGATTTAAGCTTGTTAGCCAAAGACTTTGGCTAATATTTCCACACTCACATTAAGATCAGAACAATCCAAAGGGAAAGAAAGAGTACAGGATCTCTCGCTTTTTCATGGATTTCCTACATTTTGCACCTTAAGGCGGCCCTCTTCTAGACCTATGGTGAAAGTCTTGTGCGCTCAAGGTTGACTTTGTAGAAGGACACGGGGGACACTTCCAGGAGTTCAACCTGATGGTTCAAAAGCGGCACAGCTGCTATCGAGACTGAGGGGATTGAATCTTACACAAGGTATGCTGCTCTCCCCAAATCAGAAAGGTTCCCACCCGACAAGGAAATATATAGTTCAGAATAATAATTCCTGAAGGCATTAGCCACCATTCAGGGGTCAGATTGTGGTTGCCTATCCATACCATGTATGTATCTCTTCTCACCTCTTCCACAATTTCTAAGTCAAAAACATATGTGCCTTATCCAGACATTCATAATAAAGTTGACTGGTATAATGCAGTTTTCCTTCCATATCCCAAATTAAGAGGTCACTTATAAACTCCTTTCCCTTAACCAGGGATGTAATGTCTTTCCACTTAAAGGCAGACAAAATTCATCTCCATAGTAGATATAGCAGTATCAACATGATCCCATGTTTGACGCTTTTCGCATATGAATTCATTGAAATTAAGTAGCCCTTACATTCAGTCTGACTGCAATCCACATTGTCCCTTATGGCACCCTCTAGTTTTTGTGTGTTTATACATTACTTGTGTTGGGGGCCACAATACATCTGTCCACCATTCAACTCTGGACTAAGGATGAGTGGTTTTATTGCATTATGCTCAGAACTGTTTAACAATGTGTTGAATATATTTTAGGTATTAAGATAGTGCCCTTATGCCTCATATCTTTATATAATGTCTAGTGTTAGATTCTGCACACAGTGTCAGTAGTCACAGGAGACACTCTCATGAAACAGTGCAAGTACGAGGTCATCAGCTATAAGAGACAGAGAAGTACAAATACTTGTTTCCTATGGAACTCTTTTCCACCGAGGACAGTGGCTAATAACAAGCTGAGCTTACACAGACAGAACCCACAAGAGTGGCAGGGGGTCAGAGGGGGTGGATGGGGGCGAAGGAGACAAATAAAAAAAATAAAAAGAACTTACCTGCCTCCCTCCAGCATTGCGTTCTTCTGCTCCTCTACTCTCCATTGCGTTCTTCTGCTCCTCTACTCTCCACTGCAGGCAGGCACAGGCTTCCAGACTGCTCTGTGGTCAATCCTGACGCTGCTCTCATGCATGAGAGCAGCTATAGGATTGGCCTGAGCACTGTGAATTTGCACTCCCAGACAGACTGGGAGCCTGTGCCTGCTCTCTCCAACCCCGCATCGCAGCTCGGGTTGGAGAGAGCTTCAGTGCTCATGAGGGTATGGGCGGCCTGAGACGGCGGGCCAAACTGTCATGTGCACTGATAACAGTGCCCACCACTCCTCCACCAGTACCGTCACCCCCCTGGCCCAACCCCCAAGACTCGGCGCAAGAAAAATAAAATGATAATAAAACAAGTTTTAAACCTGTTTTATTATCGTTTTATTTTTCAAGTTTTGAGGGTGTTGGCAGGGAGAGCGATGTTCCTCAGCCATAGCGGAGGAGCCGCCGCTGAGAACCTGGCCCTGTGAGAAGAGGGAAGCCTTACTGAAACAAACAGGCATGTGATAATGTGCTGCACATTTTTAAATGCAAGATCTTAAATGGTAATTCCATATAGCTGAGGCTTCGTAAAAAGGATAATCCTCAGAACGAACATTACCTCTTTTCACGTTACTTATGTTCTGTTCATTCATTATTACCACAATGATCATTATATTTAAAACTATAATTTTGCATGTATTCTGCATTAATTTGTCGAGGAATAAAAGCCTTTAATAATACTAGTCCTGTGTCGTGTGTCTGTGCTCATTCTGGGAAACAGGAGCGGGGAACCCTAGAAAAATAGATCTGCTGACTCCTGCAGGTATTATCTGTTCTTAATATGGATCCTTCCTAAGTAAGGGGTCTATTATGATGGCGGTCGGATGTCCACCGCCGGGCCGGCGGTGGTGCCCGCCGGACCGGCGGTGGACATCCGACCGCGATCGCAAGCCAGAAAACCGCCGGTCAAATTAGGATGGCGGTGGTGACCGTGGCGGTGGGAAATACCAACCGCCGCTTTTCCGCTCGGTTGCCATGCGCACTCCTGCCTGGCGGACGGAGCAGGACTGGGATAATGGTGGCGGTGCAGAGCAGGCTCCGCCCGGCAGGATTATGATGCCGGCGGTAGCCAGCCTTTCCTCAGCGGTCAGACCGCCATGGAAAGGCATGCGGATATTGTCTTCCAGGGGCCCGTTGCGGGCCCACAGTGTGTTGGGGGGGTGTGGGTGCACTGGGGGGGTACCCATGGTCCCCCCCTACATTTCCCTGTACCAGGTGGCAGGCATTGTGCAGTGCCTGCCATGCAGTGCAGGGAAATGCAGGACATGCTCCTTTGGACATGGCGGCGGTGCTGCGGGCAGCAGCACCCGCCGCAATGTTAAGGCCCGCGATCCGACCGCCGCGGACGGATTTCGACCGCAGGTCATCGTAATTCGACCAGCGGTGATATCGCGGTCCATGCGGACGGTCTTTTCCCCGCTACCATGGCGGTCGGGGAGGTTTTCCAACCGCCATCGTAATAGGCCCCTAAGTTTGGGGGAGTTTCACAGAACACCAATCCATTTTTCCCAATCTAAATGGTAAATTGGTATTCGTCCACAATCTGGGTGGCCGAGGGGAATCTGCCTGGTGTGAACAATATTAGTCATAGCAAGACGAAATGTGTCCTATCTGTATGTCCTTAATAAAGGAGACAGTAGGAAACTGGGTTATCGGTTGAGAGGGCTGGATCCCCCAATCAGGCAACGGTTTACGCCCAAAATATCCCCAAACATAAATATCGAGTCATATATATAGATGTCAAAAATATCGACATCCTATATTTATAATGGTAAGTATAAAAATATCAAAAAGAAAATATTGATGTACAAAATAGCGATTTTTTATATATGTAAAAAATAATGTTAAATATATTCAATAATAAAATTAACTTTAAAAATGATTTGGATTTAATATACATTTTAACAAATATAAGAAAGAAATGTAATTTAAAAAAATGTAAACATACATATATAAAATGTAATAGATATATATATATTTACTTTAAAACATATAATAAACTATTAATTTTAATTTATTTTTACATTTTATAAATATTTAAAAATTTACAAAAACCTACAACATACACCTATAACATAAAATCTAATAAAGAAAACATTATATTATAGATTAAAACATTAAAATATTTAATAGTCTTTAAACTTAAATTTGCACTCCATTGAGTGCAACAGTAGGGATAGTGTTGGATAGCGGAGGGGTAAAAATAACTATTCCCACTCCAGTGAGTGCAACAGTAGAAAAAATGCTGGATAGTGAAGGGGTAAAAAATACTAATCCCACTCCAGTGAGTGCAACCGTAGGGAAAGTGTTGGATAGCGGAGGGGTAAAAATTACTATTCCCACTCCAGTGAGTGCAACCGTAGGGAAAGTGTTGGATAGCGGAGGGGTAAAACTTATTATTCCCACTCCAGTGAGTGCAACAGTACAGAAAGTGTTGGATAGCGGAGGGGTAAAAATTACTATTCCCACTCCAGTGAGTGCAACAGTAGAGAAAGTGTTGGATAGCGCAGGGGTAAAAATGACTATTCCCACTCCAGTGAGTGCAACAGTAGGGAAAGTGTTAGATAGCGGAGGGGTAAAACTTACTATTCCCACTCCAGTGAGTGCAACAGTAAGGAAAATGTTGGATAGCGTAGGGGTAAAAATTACTATTCCCACTCCAGTGAGTGCAACAGTAGGGAAAGTGTTGGATAGCGGAGAGGTAAAACTTACTATTCCCTCTCCAGTGAGGGCAACAGTAGGGGAAAGTGTTGGATAGGGGAGGGGTAAAAATTACAATTCCCACTCTAGTGATTGCAACAGTAGGGAAAGTGCTGGATAGCGGAGAGGTAAAACTTACTATTCCTCTCCAGTGAGTGCAACAGTAGGGAAAGTGTTAGATAGCGGAGGGGTAAAAATTACTATTCCCACTCCAGTGAGTGCAACAGTAGGGAAAGTGTTGGATAGCGGAGAAGTAAAAATTACTATTCCCACACCAGTGAGTGCAACAGTAGGGAAAGTGTTGGATAGCTCAGGGGTAAAAATTACTATTCCCACTCCAGTGAGTGGAACAGTAGGGAAAGTGTTGGATAGCAGAGGGGTAAAATTAATATTCCCATTGGATTCATTTCTTAATTTAAAACAAACAAAATATCAACTACAACACAAAAGATTTTAAAAAACAAAAAAAGAATACGGGGCCGATTCCGATCTCGGCCGGTAGGGCTCCGAATCGGATTCGGCTTAACCGGATCCGATTCGGAGCCCTATTTCCCGACCGATTCGTACGCGCGTCCGGGCGAGCGAGTACGATGCGAAATCGCCGACCGACTCGTCCGGGTGTCCCGACCGCTCCGACCGACTCGTACCCGGGTCTAACCGCACCGACCGACTCGCTCGGACTCGACTCGCACCGCGCAATGGAGACGTTCCCCGGCCGGGTAAGTACGATGCGCGCCGCGAGCAGTCCAACCGAGCCGCACACTCCGGCTCGAAAGAGCAGTCGGAGCTGTACTTTGGGGGTCCGTGTCGGACCCCCCTGTACGCGTAGCCACGCTAGTCACACACAGGGGGGACCCATGGGTCCGCCCTACCTGTGCGTGTACGGCGCAAGTCGCTTCGCCGCGTACACGCTGTAGGGGGCGCCCTTGTCCGCCTCGCACCCATTGAGTCAATGGGAGCCCACGTACGCGTTGTACGACCGGCTCCCATTGACTTCAATGGGAGTCCGACCGACTCGAGTCCGATGGCATACGTGCGCATCGTACTCGTTCGGTCGGGCTGCACGGGTCCGATTCGGTCGGAAATCTCTCCGGGTCCGGCTCGGTCGGAGAGATTTCCGGCCCGAATCGAAATCGGCCCCTACATATATAAAAATATTTAAAATTTAAAAAAGATAAAAACATTGTTATAATGTTAAAAAGATCTAACAAATACCTAAAAAGATTTTTTTTTTTAATTAAAAATAATTTACAAACAACTAACTATTTTTAATAGAAATTATTTATAATTTAAAACATTAATTATTACATAAATATAATCTTTTTTTTTCCTACCCTATAACACCACATAATTCACAACACACATCTAAATTTTAAAAAAATGTACCTCCATAATTAACATAATTAATTATCAATTAAAAAAATATAATTAATTTAAAAAAAATTAAAACAGATAAAAATCAATTTACTCCCCAAACGTTACCCCTATAAAACCGGAACCCACACACAAAATAAAAATAAACAATTACCATAAATATTTATTAATTGAATAATTAATATTAATGATCAACTAATTATTAATTAATTAAACATAAATAACTTTCCACCCTCTACCCCAATAAACACCACAACCCACACCTAAAAATCATTACACAATTTCCATAACTAACTTAACATTAATAAATTAATATCAATTAACAACTTATTAATTAATTTAAAAGATATTACTTCCCACCCTTTACCACTATAAACCCCACAACTCACATCTTAAAATTAATTACACAATTGCCATATTTAAATTGTAATTAATTAATTAGCATTAATTAACAATTAATTAATAATTAATTATAATTAAATTACTTCCCACCCTATTCTCCTATAAACCCCACCACCCGCTCCTAAAAAATAACATAATTAACATAATTAATTACCAATTAATTAATTAATAATAAGTAACAAGCAATTAATAAATAATTAATAATACATTCATTCCCACAATTACCACTATAAAATATAAATTAAATAAATATTAATAAATAAAAAAATATTAATACATTTATTATAATTAAATTACTTCCCACCCTATTCCCCTCTAAACCCACAACCCTCTCCTACAAAAATGACACAATTAACATAAATACCAAATAATTAATTAATAATAATTAACAACCAATTAATAAATAATTAATAATAATAAATTAATTCCCACAATTGACACTATGAAATGTAAATTAAATAAATATTAATAAATAAAAAATATTAATAAATTTATTATAATTAAATTACTTCCCACCCTATTCCCCTATAAACCCACAACCAGCTCCTAAAAAAATGACACAATTAACATAATTACCAATTATTTAATTAATAATAATTAACCAATTAATAATTAATTAATAATAAATTAATTCCCACAATTAACACTATAAAATCTAAATTTAATAAATACTAATAAATTTAAAAAAATAATTAATTTATTATAATTAAATTACTTCCCATCCTATTCCCCTATAAACCCACAACCCACTACAGAACTAAAAATGCTAAATTTAATTAAAATAACATTAATAACTACTACAAATGTAACACATATATTAAAAACAAAAGCAATACTTATACAAAAAAATAGTTCACATACTTTTAAAATACATACTAAAATGCATAACACGAATTAAAACATCAATATTTCAAACAAAAAAATATTTTTGCAAATGATATTAATGACTTCGATATTTTCAAAACGATATTTCTTTCTTCCAAGTCGATATTCTTGACCACGATATTCTTGCTGTCGATATTTCTGCATCACGATATTTCCAAGTCGATATTTGCGTATGTCGACATTTAAAACTCGATATTCTGTCTGTGCACCTCAGGCAACAACAACATCCTTGTCATTGTGAACCCCAAACGTCCTTAAACTAACCTGGGCTTAGCCCTCTGGTAGCATGGCATAAAGCAGAAAGGCTTAACTTAGAGGCAATGTATAAAGTATTTTTTCAGCAAACAAACAGTAAAAAAGTGAAAACACAACAGAAGAAAAATTCCAAACCACTTTAGAAAAATAGAATACATTTTAATAAATAAAATGATAACATAACAACAAAAATCCAATCAGTGGAACCCGAGATTTTCAATTTAAACGTTTTAGGTAGGTACACCACCTAAAAGCACAAAGTACCACATGCGGAGACGCAGCTAAAATGTTACCTGCTTAAAGTCCAGTGTGTAGAGTTCAGTTCGCAGTGGAGGAGGCCGCGAGGAGCAGGGAGAGGATCTTGGGTGGTTGTCACTGTAGCTCGAAGAGCAGATTGTGCGGCACAGGCTGTCATCACTATAGCGCAAAGAGCCAGCTGTGTGGAAACAGCTCTTTTTGCTGAAGCTTCGTGTTGGGGGTCACTGTGGGCCTTCATTGCTGTAGCATGAAGTTACCAGTTGTTGCTGGAGGTCACCGTAGCATGAAGAGTCGGGTCCACCAGAGCTTCACATTGGCGGTTGTCACAGGTGGTAGAGTCTCAGGGCAAATGAGACCGGCCATGAAGAGTCCAAAACTTCAGGGTTTCACCTTACGTTTTAGGAGGAGCTCAAGTGATGCCAGCCTAGGGTCAAGGACCTGGTGAGGCATCTCTTAGGGATCAGGAATGCACTCCAGCAGAGGCCAGCAGGGTCAGGCAGGACCAGTTGCAGGTCCCGGAAGGTCCAGTGGAGCAGGTCAGCTGGGCAGTTGCAATGAGGCCTCTGGAGCTTGTTGTGTCTCTGTAGATCAGACAGGAGGTCAGTCAACTGACCCTTGGGGGTCACTCAGTTTAGCCTGGGATGTAGTGAGCGGGTCCAGTCTCCCTAAATAATAGATCAGGGTTGTCCTCAAACAGCAGGGAGAGCCCTCTGGGGGTCAAGGCAGTCATCAATCAGCAGGGCAGTTCCCTGGAAACAAGGCAGGCATCAAGCAGCAGGGCAGTCCTCTGGGGGACACAGAAGTTCTTCTTCTGTAATGTTTACAGGTCGAGGAGTGTACTGAAAAGGGGCTCAGGAGGTCTAATACCTTGTACCAGCCTTTGAAATAGGGGGATCCCCTAGACTACCTCCACATCTGGTTCTGGAAACTTCTTCCCTTCCCCTGTCCAGGTTCCAAGAAGTCAGGGGTGATGAGGGTCAGGATTCTTTGTGTGAGCTGGAGGCAAGCCCTTTGAAGTGTAAGTAGGGTAGTGAGCAGAGTCTGTCCTGGCAGGATGGCCCATCCTGCCCATATCTAGCCCCTTTTGTGTCACAGTCTGGGGGAAAAACATAAACCAAAAACAGCAGAGCCATTCACAGTCATGTGACCCAGGACATGGGCAGAAAGCACAAATGGTTACGACAAGAAAATGCCAACTGTCTAAAAGCTGCATTTTCAGAATTATGATTTCAAATCTGACTTTACCATTAAAGAGGACTTTAAATTACAATTCATTTGAGTCTAAACAAAGTATTTCTATCTATTCCAAATCCACAGTTATCACTTATTAAATGTAATAAGGTTACCCCATGTTAGCCAATTGGAGAGATAGGCCTACAATAGTAAAAAACGACTTTAGGAGTGTTTCACTACCAGGACATGTAAAACTTTAAACCAATATGTCCTACTTTTTAAAGTCAATGTACCCTGCCCCATGAGCCTTTTAGGACCTACCTTAGGGGTGACATAAGTATTAAAAAGGAAGGTTTAGGCTTGGCAAAAGGGTTATTTTGCCAGGTCAAAATGGCAGTTTAAAATTGCACTCCAGGCTGCAATAGCAGGCTTGAGACATGTTTTAAGAGACTCCTTTAGTGGGTGGCACAATGGGTACTGCAGGACCAGTAATAGCATTTAATTTACAGGCCCTGGGTACATGTAGTGTCATTTACTAGAGATGTATAAGTAAATTAAATGTACCAATCAGGTGTAGTCCAAATGTACCATGTTTTAGGGCGAGAGCTTAAGCACTTTAACACTGATTAGCAGGGAAAAATTGCACAGAGTCCCATTGCCAACAAAACCGGTTTTAGCAACAGAAGGCAAAAATATTGGGGGCCTGCAGAGCCGGCCAGGTCCAACAGAGACATATATAGTGCTGTTTAAATATTCCATATCAAAAAGTTGGTGGTCACTTATAAACCCTGTGCCCTTGACTAGAGATGCAAAGGTCTACCAGAGAGGGGAAGATATAGACATAGGTTTTGCCTCCAACATAACAATAGAAACGTGATCATGATCTAATGTTTGACACTCTGGGCCTGATTACAAGTTTGGAAGAGTTGCAGTGGGCTGCCACACCAGTGCCCTGCTGCAACGCTGCCAAACTTCTAGTCAGATCGCCAGTCGGATTCTGACTGGAACCAAGGTCAGGCGGTCCTGGTATGGTGGTCCCAGGGCGGTGCCTTTCTAAGGCTCATATGTGAGCTCATGTGGGAGCGCTAAAGCACATTCCTGCATGGCATAGACTGTGCAGTCCATGTCGTGCAGGAACAGGAGGTGCATACAGACAGGGTGGCACACCATGTGCCCCCCTGCATACACCCCCAGGCCCAAAGGCAATAGGGGGCCCTGTAGGGCCCATTTAGTTTCCTCAAAGCCACCCTTTTCACGGTGGAGTCACCGCCATGAAAAGGGTCACATTGAGGAAACACGTAATATGCTTGGCGATGCCGCAGCTGCACCACCAGCTTACTGCGGCCTCTGACAGCTATACCACCACTGTGGGATCATGGATCCCTGGTGGTTGCAGCGGTCATGTGGCGGTCCCACCTCCGCACTTGTAATACAGTGGTCAGACCGCCAGTGCTGTGGTGTGCAGACTGCTACTACGGCAGTCCTATGGACCACCTTAGTCATAATCGGGCCCTTTGTCATTTTTGTGCTTACACCCACCTTTATTGCCGCGATGGATCCATCTCACATTGCCCCCTCTGGCACCCAGCACCATTGTCTTCACAACTGAAGCACCTTGAGTTGATAGAATTCAGAATGTACATATTAACTTACCCCTTTTGTCAAATACCAATGAAGTCCACAGAATTTTGCATACACTATAGAGTGCAGTATGAAAGGGGTGGTAAATTGTAATGCATCCATTGAACGCCAGCAGGTCCATAGACCAAATATGTGTGGACTCTAGCATCAGATGTGTATCCAAGTGCTATTCCCGCGCTGATTATGTTCCTTCTAAAATACACACTTTATATTCCATAACTGAAAGATAAAGGGGCCGATTCCGATCTGGGTCGGAAAGTT
The DNA here is from genome assembly GCA_963921515.1 of Calotriton arnoldi. Classification (NCBI taxonomy): domain Eukaryota; kingdom Metazoa; phylum Chordata; class Amphibia; order Caudata; family Salamandridae; genus Calotriton; species Calotriton arnoldi. Next base: position 69,573 of record CAWUFW010019533.1, read on the forward strand.
CTCCGACCGAGCCGGATCCGGAGTGTTTTCCGACCGAGCCGGAGTCCTGCAGTCCGACCGAGCGAGTGCGATGCGGCCGCATGCTGCCGGACTCGATTCGGTCGGACTCCCATTGAAGTCAATGGGAGCCGGTCGTACGACGTGTACATGGGCTCCCATTGACTGAATGGGTACGTCGCAAACAAGTGCGCCCCCTACAGTGGGTACGCGTCGGTGCAACCCGCACCGTACATACCTGTGTTGGGGAGACCCATGGGTCTCCCCCTGTGTTCGACTCGTAAGGCTACGGGTTTTGGGGGGTCCGGCACGGACCCCCAAAGTCCGGCTCCGGGAGCTTTTTCGAGCCGGACGCTCCGACTCGATCCGGCTGTCCGACGCGTACATCGTACTCGCTCGGTCGTATAACGTCTCCATTGCGTGGTGCGATTCGTTTCCATACGAGTAGGTCGGGGTGGTTCGGATCCGGAAACGGTTCGGTCGGAACACGCGCGTACAATCGCATCGTACTCGCTCGCTCGTACAGCTGTACGAGTCGGTCGGAAAACAAGCGTACGGCTCGTGCTTTTTCCGGCCGGATCCCGTTCGGAGAGCTTCCGACCGAGATCGGAATCGGCCCCAAAGTGTCTATATTGAAAGGAAGATGCCTGTATTGTAACCCTGGGCGTAGTTCGCGAAGTTGCGCTACGCGAAGCTACGTGAAGTGCACCCCGCACTACGCGAGCTACGCGTAGCTACGCGAACAGCGTAGTGCACTGTGCAAAATGCTGTTCGCACTGATTGCACAGTGCCGGATGCTGGTCCGCACTGTGCAATCATTGAAAGCGGCATCTTGCACAGTGCGAGCTGTCTTTACTGCCGCTCGAGTAGATTTTTACTCGAGCGGCAGCTTTCAACGCGGACTGGTAGTTTCTCATCGCGAGCGGTCGCAAGCATGCGCAACCACTCGCAATGAGAAACCTGACCTCCCGCGTTGAGAATCTCGCCAGGAGGTTTTTTCCACGCTCGCGATCGGCAACTTGATGTTGCTGATCGCGAACGAGAAAAAGTCTCGCCGGGATGTCATTTTGCTTGCTCGCGGTCGCCAACTTGACGTTGAGGACCGCGAGCAAGCAAAAAATGACCGCTACGCTACGCGTGTTTGCACTGTGCTACGTGCAATTCGCGTAGTGCGAAGTAGCGCAAACTTCGCAAACTACGCGAGCGTAGCGTAGTGCTTTGCCCAGGCTTACTGTATTGCCATGAGGTCCATGCAAAAGAATCTAATCTCTCTTGTCAGGCTCAAAACGTCCTTTAGAGTTGAGGGGGCATCTTCATTGGTGTCAAATTTCCACTGATTGTGTCCAGAACAAGTAGCTTACTTTGCATTAACGCCTAAGAAGTAGCATAGGTCATCCTGGATGGTGAGAGTCTCCTGTAAACTCCTACTTTAACCACTCCAGCTCATATACCACTTGAAGCCAGTCCGGTCCAGTAACCAGCTAGTCTTAAAGTAATACCGTTGTTCATTCCATTCGACAATAATAGACTTGCGGAAATCAGTATCCAGGATAAAGCCTTAGAGTGGCTTTTATCCTTCTTAAAGGACAGATCTTTCCAAGTCATGGAAGCCAACCTCTTTTCAGACACAATGCCATTGACTTGTGGGGTGCCACAGGGCTCCTCGCTTAGCCCTACATTGTTTAACATCTATATGCGGTCCTTGGTTGACATAGCCTAGGAGTTCGGCATCTCCATGATATCGTATGCAGACGACACACAGCTGGTGGTCTCACTCGACTCCAGAACTAATGGCGAATCAGATCATCTAGCGCCATGTTTGGAAATGGTTGTGGAATAGATGACAAGCAGCTGTTTGAAGCTGAACGGGGACAAAACTGAGCTGATGGTCGTCGGAAATAAAGCAGTCCTTAGGCCTCTGACTAGTTGGCCAAACTGTCTAGGTATGTCACCAGTCCTGAGCTCCTCTATTAAAAATTTTGGTTTCTGGATAGACAGGGAGCTAACAATGGAGACCCAAGCAAAGAAAAAACGTGCTTTGGGTTACTCAGAATGCTCCGTAAGATCCTATGCAGCTAAGACTGACAGTAATACATGCATTGGTCACATCACGCCTCAACTATGGAAACTCCCTTTATCTGGGGGCACCAAAATTTGTTATCAAAAGCTCCAGGTCGTTCAGAATGCTGCAGTTAGACTTTTGTGTAAGGTCCCAATACAGGAACCAGTGGGAAAGCATTTAAGAGCACTACACTGGCTACCGATCGAAGCTAGAGTCCAATTAAAGGCACTTTGCCTGACAAACAAAGCAATAAAATACAAGGGCCCCTGTAAAATCAGAGACTTGGTGGGCTCATATGTCCCCAACAGATGCCTTAGATCCTGTGCTGAATGTCTACTAAAAATGACTAGAATGAAAAGAGCCAGATGGGGCGGTAGATCCTTCTAACATTTGGCACCAAAGGTGTGAAATTCACTACCACGTGAACTTAGATTCCGGGAAACAGAATCAATCTTTAAAAAAACTGAAGACTTGGATTTTCCATCAGTACCACTAAATTCCCCTCTGGCTTTCTGTACCGTATCTGACTCATAGTGCTGGGAAGCCCTTGGGCAGCTATGCGTTTTAAAAATCCTATAACGAACTAACTATTTTAGGGCAGATCAGTGCTTAGTTTGAGCTGATAGGGCACACCGGCATTCATTTTGGAGGCCGGCACTTATTTTTCTTATCAGATATTGACCATTAGCAAGAGAAGGAAAAACACACAAAGGGAAAGGAGGAAGAGAAAGATGAAAAAAATTGCAAAGGAAAAAAGCAGATACCTGCAATAGTAAGATAAAGAAGCAGGGAGTGTCTGAGAGTTGGTTAATTAGGCATGAGCTGGATTCGAGACTACACAGCCTTGGCATTCAGGGAGACCACATTAAATAGCACCAGCCATGGGTTTCTAAACAGAGCCTTGGGCACAGGCACATAGTTTTTTACAAATTAAGCATTGGGGCTGATGGTTGGTGTGACATTTAGATTAATGGTGCTACACATATGTAACACAAGTTGTGATTCAACTCCACCACAAGCAAGATATGAAGAATCAGGACAATCAAGCAGTAGTTCACACAAAGCCAGGACCCACCTCCCCTATGGAATTTTGAAGGTAGGTTTCATACTAATCAGTCGGCACCTAAATGCAAAGAATGTTCCAGACCAATGTAGATGCTGACTTACAATCCTTATTCAATGTAACATAACATGGTGCAGGCACAAGTAAAGAGAAGAGATCTGATCAGAAATGTGTCCCGCAGTCAGAAGCTAAGAAAGAATCAATCACAAAAAAAGTCAACTAATATCCACACCTAAGTTAACCTTTGCCTTAGAGTAATGTAAATAGAGAAAGGGCTGAGTCATCAAAGTCCACTTTTGGCTTTCATGGTGGTATTTCAGAGAATTCACACATGCAAGTGATTGTTGCCATCAGGGGAGGAATATTCCAGGTCCATGGGAGCATTTAGAAGTAAAGCGGGCAGCCAGAAGGGATGTTGTAAAACAGCTAAATCAAGGTTCTCCTTTAAGTCGTGGACCCACTGCTCGCTTGACACTTTGCTGCTTGGGAAGCTAGGCTAAGACCATCACCATCTGCCAGCACCGGGGTTTTGTGGCCATACACCCAAGGGCCGCACATGCACTCTGTGACAAACTCCCAGGAATCCAAAGAGAATGAGAGAGTTCACCCTTAGGAACGTGTGTTCATGCTCTGGATGTTCAGGCACGTTTTCATTTACAGCTCACTGAGTCAAACCATTGGTGCTCTATGGCTCTCATGTAAATATCTGTAACTCCAATATTTACGCTGAATGACCTCCATTCAGCAGTATCATCTTAAGGATTTTTGGGGCCCTGGGCAAGGCAGATTTTGCGCCCCTATTCGGACCAACTGTGAACTTTATTACCCACTTTCATCTAATTGGAGACCTCATGATGCCACACTTTCAAGAATGGGTGTAAATAAAAAACAATTGAATTATTTCTTGCCAGGGGCACAGAATCTTTAGATGGCATTGACCATAAGGAGACAGATGCAGAGGTAGGCAGGGAGGGAGAAGTATGGCATACAGAAATAGACAGAGGTGAAAGCAGAGAGAGAGAGTTCACTTCCCCAGGGGGCCCTTTGGAAGGTGGGGGCCCTGGGCAATTACCCACTTTGCCCATGCCTTAAAACGTCTCTGCCATTCAAGACACAGAAAATGAAACAGGAAACGTTAGGTTCTCCTACATGCAGGCCATGTTCTTATTAGCTAAATCACCAACATATCCATGCTCAGCACAAGGGCATAAGAGTGCATAAAATGAAGTCCAATGAATCCCATATAGAGCTATAATTAGGTGTTAGGTGCAGTCGCGGTCGGTGCAGGTAAGCGAGGTGGGGCGGTGGAGTGGTGCGGGAAGTCGACAGAATAGGTTTTATTTTTCTGTGTTTCTGTGGCACAGAGAATTATACCTTAATACATTAAAATATAATTTTAAGATCCGTAGAAGGATCATTGGGGAGCTCATTTTATTTAATGCATGTATGTTCCATTATGTTTTTTCAAAATAGAGTTACTTTTTTTATAGCAATGTTCTAGTTAATGACATACCAAAATATCCCAAAGCTTCTGACTTGTGTGCACAAAACCTTTCCGAGTGCCTGGTCACTACGCATATTAAAGTGAGTGTCGGACAACCTAAGCGCTACTTCTTATGTTAATGACTTATTGCTTCACTGATTTCTACAATATAAACAACATTGTTTAACCATGGAGCCGGGTCTTAATTGACTTTGCCTTTTGCTAATTAAGGCAAGAGATTGTTTTCAAAGTCAGAGCCTTAAATCCACTCTTAAATCGAGCCCTTATTCTAGGATTATAGAAGTCAGAGGTTGTCACAAACAGCCCCCTCCACCTGCGCAGTGTACAGAGACGACAACCTTCTCTGCTAATCCCCAGTCATAAATGTGCGTGTCCTTCCAGATAAGAGTCTTACAACAGGCTACGACTACCTGGACGCAGCGGTGGCCGAAAGGAATGCAATGTTTATTCAGTGTCGATCAGCTTCCAGCGCCGCCTACCATGGAATGGTAAGCATGCTAGAATTAAAGAAACTTAAATTATTAAATGTCATTGTCTAGAAGAAGCATATTTCACACATGCCTGTGTGAATATCATGGTCCAACCTGGGTATTAAGAGAAAACAAGCAGTGGCAAAGCCAATAGGTCTGGCTTTGATGTATCAACAAAAACAAGCACTCTCAAATGCTGTTTGCATGCATTGTATGCACAAATTCTGTTTATCACTTTAAAGCTTGCCCATCTGTATTTGCCAATGCTGAAAAAAACTAGCAAAAAATAGTACTTTCTGTGTAGAATGAAAAAAAAAAGAACTGAGTGTGACAAAAGGCATAGTTGAGTTTTATTTTTGAAATTCAAATAATCCCTCATGCAGCCTGATCGAAGCACTTCTTGGAAGGCGAATACTACATCGCCAGCTGATAGCATGAGGTGAGAGGAAAATACTCCGATAGGTGGAGCCACGTCAAATCCCACTCTATGCATAGTTTAAAGAACTGGTAAAAATATGTCGTCCAGCCATCTGCGCCATCAAGCCAGACCTCAAAAGAGAAGTTTACCTTACACATATAGGTCATTATTACAAAACATTTAGGGGTCGATTCCGATCTCGGCCGGAAGCGCACCGAATACGATTCGTCCGGAAAAAATACGAGCGAAACGCGTTTTTCCCGAACGATTCGAACAGTCGTCTGAGCGAGCAAATACGATGCGCATTACTGCTAAAATTCCGAGCGAGCCGTACGCACCCATTACAGCTCCACTTCCCCGACCGAGCTGGATCCGGAAACGCCGAATCGAGTCGCACGGAAGTAAATACACAGCACCTTCCGGCTGGACAAGTACGATGCGCACTTCGTACGCGCCGAACTGGTCGCTACGTCCGGCACGTCAGAGCATCCGGGAGAGCTGCACATAAGCTCCGATTCGCGCCACAAGACGATCCACGGCTACGAGACGAACAAGCCAGCTACGAGTAAGAGTCGAAGCCACGAGAAACCCGAACGAGACGAACCAACAATGAATCCCATCGCGCAGGTCCTACCAATACTGTACATCTATTACCGGAACCGGTATGGACGCGTACGGCGCAGACGGTAAGTCAAACACCCACTACACAAACAAACGACACGTACCCGACATATGTCACACACACATAGGGATGCAGAAATGATGCACACTAGCAACAGCAGAACCATAGGGGCGGGATGGCTATCACCAATGCCATACACACCCATAGGGGCCTGATGGCTACCACTACCACCACCCCTACTCATGGGGGGCTGGATGCCTGTCACTACCACCACCCCTACTCATGGGGGCCTGGATGCCTGTCACTACCACCACCCCTACTCATGGGGGCCTGGATGCCTACCACTACCACCACCCCTACTCATGGGGGCCTGGATGCCTACCACTACCACCACCCCTACTCATGGGGGCCTGGATGACTACCACTACCACCACCCCTACTCAGGGGGGGCTGGATGCCTACCACTACCACCACCCCTACTCATCGGGGCCTGGATGCCTACCACTACCACCACCCCTACTCATGGGGGCCTGGATGCCTGTCACTACCACCACCCCTACTCATGGGGGCCTGGATGCCTGTCACTACCACCACCCCTACTCATGGGGGCCTGGATGCCTACCACTACCACCACCCCTACTCAGGGGGGGCTGGATGCCTGTCACTACCACCATCCCCACTCATAGGGGAATTGATGCCTACCACTACCACCACCCCTACTCATGGGGGCCTGGATGCCTACCACTACCACCACCCCTACTCATGGGGGCCTGGATGCCTACCTCTACCACCACCCCTACTCAGGGGGGGCTGGATGCCTGTCACTACCACCACCCCCACTCATGGGGGCCTGGATGCCTACCACTACCACCACCCCTACTCAGGGGGACCTGGATGCCTACCACAACCACCACCCCTACTCATGGGGGGCTGGATGCCTGTCACTACTACCATCCCCACTCATAGGACGGGTAATGCATGACACAACCGGCATACTCCAACATAAGGAATGTTAGCAAAAGACATCCCCCCAACATCATGACAAGAGTGTGTAGTCTGTGTCAAATGCCTACAACACTGAACATGACATTGAACATACAATGTGACCCCCTATCACATGTGTCACACAAAAATGTGTGTGGCCTTCACAATGCAAGCAGACCATGACCACTGTGGGAATGGGGTCTAAACCCCCATCATCACAGTGACCAAAAGGTAAGTGTGGGGTCCATAGCTGAAGCACATTTTGAACATTGTGGCAATGGGTTCCAAACCCCATCATCACAGTGACCAAAAGGTAAGTGTTGTCATGGAAAAAGCTGCAACTGCCAAACAGCATGGATGATTCCTGGTCACAGAACAACAAACACATCAGTGGCAAAGTAGTTGTTGTGTCCCATAGCAACATAGATTGGGTGAGGCAAACAGTGCAGTGCAAATAAAACATACCTTTGGCCATGTGCAGACAAGCATCTCCCATGGGGACTGACATTGTCTCCATTTATCAATTACACAATGCCAGAAGTCACCATCATAATGCAGACCCACATATCTGCAATAATGGACACACAAATGTAGATATCCTGTGGAGACTGTAGATGTGAGGTGAACAAATACCATACCATGGCAGCAATGGGACATACGAACCATGATTATTGTGCTGACTGATGACCTAGGAGTCCCAGGGACAGCATGGGAAATCCTCCAAACAACATACAGGCAATGGCACACCAAAGATATGCCAATGCAGTGGTGCAGATGCACAAACACAAACAGGCAGCCTCACACTGCATATCAAACATAACAGGTGATGGGGGGTGTGCCAGTGTCCCCAGGCAACCACACAACACATGAGGAGGCCTGAATTCCAATTACACAGATGTGTATACAGTGCCATACAAAAGTAACTCATGGATCGGATTCCCCTATGTGGGCAATCAGGCATTGTTAGATGAGAAGGATCCCAAATTACACATGTCACACAAGCTTGTAGGAACAGCAACTAACACAGCAAGAGACAGACCCACCACAGCACTACCCCCAGGGACCCCACATTGTGGTGACACTAGCCTGCATGATAATCCCACTGTGATGACAAAGCTAGATGTTGTTCACACTGTGAACCACAGCCATGTGTCCTGAGCAACAAACTACCATCACACCTACACAAGCACAAATCAATCAGCACGGCCTGTCAGCCAAGGCCAATATGGAGGTAGGGGTCTAGCCGTGCAACAACTCACATTTGCACACACTCAACACCACACACCTTGATCTCCACCAATGTGCAGCAGTGAAGCTCACATGGACAGGTGACATTGCACATGCACCCATGACAATCCCAGGGGTGGTTGTGGGAACTAAGGTGCAGAAACCCATCACACCTGGCCAGTCAACAAGACTCGTGAATGTCTGACACACTGCACAGTACGCCGTACATGGGCATGACGTGAAATCCACCACAATCAATGGGATCCCGGCCACATTCACACACCAATGAAGAAGCCTAGGTCACCCACAAAGAACACACGTAGACAACTTCCAACATTGCAGCTCTGACCCTGAGGAGTGGCAGCATTCACACACACAACGTGTCACAATCACTGAAAGCTACCACAAACTGTAAATTACATGACTCGTGTAACCAACAAGTGCCAAGGGGAATCCTGACTGTGTCTCATCTGCGTTTGCCCACATCCCCAGCCCTGACAACAAAGACAACTAGGGATGACAACCTGATGAACATTAGTTTGCCATGCACCCACATCACGGAGAAACCAGGTACAAGATGCTGGATGAACACAGGACAACTCAGCAAGCATCACAAACAGGAACATCCGTAGGGACACAGCCGGTGTTGGAAAAGGGAAGGGAACACACACAGACATGCTTACACAACACACAACACGGGCCCAGGCAATGTCAGAGGATTACACACTGCCATGAGGGCACTCCACTCCTGTGGAAGGTCCGCTGTGCCAAACCTTGTCTGAGCACGACTCAAACATGTCAGCAGAACACTCGGTCAGTGAGTCAACAATTACAACACACTGAAGGCTCTGCTCACATCAGCCTGGGTACGGGAGTGTCACTTCAGTCATCTGCATATACCCAAAACAAGTGTCAAGCAAGTTGCACTGTATACACAGATGAGTCCTTCAACATTGATGTGCTAAACTGCATGTCCAGTGGAGATGGGCACACAGTCAGGGAAATAGAAACATTGAACAGTGGTAAGCCCACCAGATGTGCATCAGTGTAAGCCACAGATGTTAATTTACAAATGCAAAATGTACATCCCTGTGTCAAATGCTGAACATTACACCCTCAGACTGCAGCAAAGGATGCTATGGATCCAGACTAGATTAGGACACATATCCCATGGACCACATGGAGTCCATCACAGCAACACTTCATTTTCCTGATCTGAACACTATTACAACAGAAAATGCATGATGATACTCATCTACATCATGTACATCAAAAGAAAAACCACTAGTAAACAAAAAGAGGCTTTATTCAGCAAATGTGAAAGAAAAATTTGAAGTCCAAAAGAAACTAAGGCCAATGGCCAGTCCACATACACAGTCCGAACAGGGTGATATGTGACAACTTGTCACCCATTGCTTGCCTGCACTGGTACGGACAGGGGACATCCCCCTCGGAGGGGCATACAAGGGGCAGGCCAGGCACCACAGGGACAGGATCAGGGGATGCCAGAAGGAGGCAGTGAAGGGGTGGTGGGTGCAGGAGTGTCACCGGCAACTGCAGTGGAGGTGTCTGACTCAGTGGGGGCCGGCACCACTGTAGGGCACAAGTCAGATGGTGTGGGTGCTGGCACCACTGCAGTGGGCCGGTCAGATGGAGTGGACTGGGTCCCCACTGCAGTGCCCAAGTCAGAAGGTGTGGTTGTGGACTCCACTGCAGTGCATAACTCCAAGGGAGTGGAAGGGGGGCAGATGAGGTGGGCAGGACAGAGGGGGGACCCGGTCTCCACACCAGTGGCACAAACAGGCCGAGCGTCTGGGTTGGGGGTGGAAGAGCATGTGGTAGGGGGGAGGGCCTAAGCAGTTTGGGGATGCGGTATGGGTGTGTGGGGGAACCTGGGGCAGGGTGTGGCGGGGGAACCGGTGGAGTGGTGGTCTGGGGGATGGAGGAGAGAGACTGTGTGGTGGAGCTGCGTGGTGGTGGTGGTGGGGTCTTGCCCTTCCTGGTCCGGGGGGACTTCCTAATGGGGTCCTCAGTCTGCCTGTGCCTGGGGAGGGTGTCTGGGTGTGAGGGGCACTCCCCTCTGTGTGTGGTGGTCGCCTCTTCCGCCTGTGCGTTGGGTCAGATGGATCTGTGGGGAAGAGGCCAAGCTCACAGAGGAAGAGCTTCTGGGAGGGGGGTTACAGGTGAGGCAAGGGAAGGGGTTTTGGAGAGAGAGGTAGCTGAGGACTGTGGAGTGCTCGTGGATGCGTGTGTGTGTGCCTGGGCCCCATCCCCTGTGAGTGAGGTATCAGTCCCCTGACTGTGCGTGCGTGTGCGTCTGGATTTTGGCGTGTGTGTCTGTGTGCTGCTTGTGTCTGTGCTGGTGGGTGCCTGTACCAGTGTGTGTGTGCTTGGGACAGGTAGGGTGCTGGGGATTGTGGATGGGGCAGAGGTAGGAGGGGTGAGGGACTGTTGCAGGAGGGACACTGCTGCCGTCAGTGAGGAGGCCATGGACTGATTGGTCCGATGTAGGGCAGACATGCCAGATGACATGCCCTCCATGAATGACACCAGTTGTGTCAACAGACCTGTGTGTGCATGGAGGACACTCAGCACTGATGTCTGCCCTACATGGATCTGTTTCAGCAAGTCCACAGACTCCACACTCAGGGCAGCAGGGGAGACAGAGGCAGGGGGTGCGGTGCCTGGCATGAAGGAGACATGCTCCCCTACACGGGAGCCTCCACGGACATGTGGGATGGGAGCAGATGGGAGGGTGGAGATGGTAGTGGTGGCGGGGACAGACTTGCTTGATTTTGTCTGTGGTCTGCTGACACCCGCCTCCACAAGGGAGTCCTCACTGGAAGTGCTGTGGTCCTCAGCCGAGGTGGTCATAGCTGAGGTCTGCTCAGTGTGGCTCCCCTCACCCTCCGTGCCACTCAGGGCCGGACTGGCCGTAGGCGGCACTGGGCGTTTCCCCGGTAGGCCGCCAGGGTGGGGGCCGGTTTGGGGCCCCTGGGGGGCCGTTTTTGTTACCGGGGGTCGGCAATATCGGCCCCCTGTAACAAAATCGGCCGAAACCGGCCCTCGCAAACAGCTCGGCTGCACCCCGCCCAGCCACCAGGGGGGGCCAGCCGAGCAGTTTGCCAGGGCCGGTTTCGGTTTCCAGTCCGGCCCTGGTGCCACTGGGTCCCTCGGTCTCCCCTGCAGTGGACCCAGTCTGGCTCTGCCGCTCCTCTTGGTCTGTGGAGCTGTCTCCTCCTGTGGCCGTGGATGTATCTGCAAACAATCAGGATAAACAGAGCAACATTAGTCACCTGTACTGACCACACACACCACAGTAAGTACAGCACATCACAGAGCAAGCCCTGCCATCATTCGCTAGACATTGCAATAAGTGCTGACACTGATTTGAAGAAGCCCATTGTCTGCCTGACAGTCATTCATGCCACACATATCCTACCTGTCCATGCACCCATCTGTCTGGTGCCTGTTGTATGCGACTAATCATATGTGCACACATGCACCACATACACAGTTGTTGGACATCCAAGAGAACATATGGAAATGTGTCACTCCAAACACATGCCATCTCCTGCCACTGACTCAGTACATGTGTCAGGAAAAGTGATGGGCAGAGTCTCTGTCGATATGCAGGTTTTGCTTCCATCACCAGACACAATGATGTCCTCATGTCCTGATAGACAATGCGACAATGGTGTGCATGCAGGACATATCACACTACTGCTGGATCACCCTTTGCGAGTTGAATGTCATGGCACAGGCCTGTTTGGCAAGTCAGTCTTAACTGTCTCCTGTCACAGGGGCAGGGCATACACACAACACCAGTCTACACTGTGTCACAATCATGTATGTTTTGGGAATGCAAGCCCTGTAGCTGACAGGTGCACATGTGCACTCCTGGCCACCCACATCATGAGGACTAAGATGATCCCACGTCAATCAAATGAGACATTTGAGTGACTGCAAACACAAATCCATACACATGAGCACTTCACCGTCTGATGAGAATGAACCAAAGCTGCCTGCACCTCAATGTTTCATACACCATTGTGCACAGTCAAGGGATTAGAGACCTATGCATTAACCAATGTGCAGATCCTATAGTCACAACTCAGATGGCTGGCCACCCCAAATTGTTAAACACTCCAGGAGTCCAAAAAGCAAGGCCACACCACGGTGACACAGAGGCAGACACCTGAGTGCACTCTTCACAATGCCCAATATGTATGCTGACACACGGGAGTGGGAGAACAGAGTGCCTTCGATGTCCGGAGTAGGCATTACAGTCCTGGTCCATGTGCAACATGGTATTACCCTGAACACTAGGCAGGTGGCTATGCATGTGTCACACACATGATGTACATACTTCTGAGGCTCCTACCTTGGTCTCTGCTGCAGCATGGGTGTGTGGCACATACCCCAGACATGTGGTGAGTCAGAGCAGCAATTGGAACACATATTAAAGCCATACCCAGAGTACATGTCAGATCACAGGCATTGTGTGAGCAATTGTACCACCCATGCAGCCCACAACAAAGTTCCTGTAACTGATGCTGTCCCCAACTTGAACCACAGGTAACTGCAAGTACACAGTACCCAAGTGACCTAAGTCGCAGACTGTAAGGGCCACACCTGTGTATCAGATGAGGAGGGGGCATGACACAAGTGAGGGACATGAGTCCAGGACGACAAGACAGTTGTACTGTGGAAGTGGAACCAGGCTAAAGGAGTGCATAGAGCATGTTTGTCATAGTACCCAGAAAAGGCTAGCACTTACCCCCTACTTGCTGCTGTCTGGCCTTCAGCTGCCCATCCAGGTCAGGGAAGACCACCGCCAGAATCCGGAGCATGAGGGGTGTCAGGGTCCGGTGTCCGCCCCTCCTGCGAGGAGGCGACAGCTTCAGCTGGACCCTTGCGATCCTCCGGGTCCAGCCACGAAGGTCCTGCCACCTCTTCTGGGCCTGCGCCTGTAGACCCCCACAGATCGTACTGCCCGGGCGATGGTCAGCCAGATCTCCTGCTTCTGGTGGGCATCAACCTGTGAGGATGACAAAGTGAAAAGGCCATTACTAAACATGCAACATATCCGTGCATCACACAGTTGGATATACATGTCTCAATCACAGGGGCATATGATGTACACAGGTAGTGCAACTATGGCTATGAACAGTTGTCCAGCAGTTACTAAATGGTATCATTGCCTGGGAAGTAATACCTTGTTGGAATGCACTGTTACTGCACTATACCTGTTCAGTGCATGTAACTACACACTTTGGGGGCTGACAACTACTCAGTGAGCATGCTAGCCACTGGTGTACACACTGTAAGTCTTGCTAGTCAGACAACATGCACAATTAGTAAGGCAGTGGACAGCACACTCACCTGCTCCCCTGGTTTCCCATACAGCTTGCTGTACTGTGGAAGGAGGCTGTCCAGCAGGGCCTGGTTCTCCTCAGTGCTGAAGGCTGGGGCTCTCTCCACAGTACGTGCCATTGCAGTAGCCAGAGGATGCAGAGACAGCAGCAGTGGTGGTGGCAGATGTCGTCCTGGAGCATGTAGTGCAGGCAAGTGAGCTCTCAGGGGAACAGCCAGCATTATATGTGTGCTGCAGAGGCAGATACTGTCCCATGTGTCCAAAGTGATAGGTCCAAGTCGTTTGCATCTTCTGAATCTGGCCAATCCATGGAATTGCACCACTTATACATGCCCACAGCATCCTTCAAAAGTTCAACTTCATGACACCCATGAATTTGCAACATTGTTGTGGGTGGCCAACTGAATTCACTGTATCAGACTCGCAAAAGCTTCGGAAACGCGTCCCTTACCATGTCAGTCCATAGCCAATGCGTGCGCACGCACCAATCGGACCATTGCTGTACGACGCGTATTACGTCACACAACACTCATCCGTCAACATCATATGCAATGGCCAATGCGTGCGCACCGATCGGTCCATTGCTGTACAACGCGTATTTCGAAACACAACACGCATCCGTTCACATCATATGCAATGGCCAATGCGTGCGCACCGATCGGTCCATTGCTGTACAACGCGTATTTCAGAGCACAACACGCAGCCGTCCACATCATATGCAATGGCCAATACGTGCGCACCAATAGGTCCATTGCTGTACAACGCATATTTCGGAGCACAACACGCATCCGTCCACATCATATGCAATGGCCAATGCATGCGCACCGATCGGTCCATTGCTGTACAACACGTATTTCGAAACACAACACGCATCCGTCCACATCATATGCAATGGCCAAGGCGTGCGCACGGATCGGTCCATTGCTGTACAACGCGTCCCTGTACAAGTCACTCGCATATGTCACCATGGTTGTCACTGGTGAACGTATGCCAGCCACAATTACTTGCCAGGGACTCAGGGGCACACCTACAACACCACAGCCTGTCCACACTGTATCCTAAGGCATGTAAGGCTGCATTACCTGTGTGTGTATGGGGGTCAACATGTGGTTTGTTGGGTGGCACTTGGGGGCAGCCACTCCCAGGCTGTGCACGTGTTCATGGGGACAGAATCCTTTGTGTGTTGTGCACATGACCACTGTGATGTGCAACTGTTCAGTTCAGAGCATGTGGCATGGTCACATTTCCAGGCTGTGTATGTGTATGTTATGTCACATACACCCTGAGTCCCATGTGGGATGGTATGTACGTCACAGGGTGACCCATTGCCACAATTGTGATGGCCCTCCACAGTCTGTGTGCATGTTGTGTTTCAGATGTCTCTGATTCCATGTGCACAATGGGAGACAGTCTCCACATCCACGTTGTTTGTGCATCGACTTTGATGTTGTGTGTGTGTGTGTCACAGACGTCCATGTCTGTCCTGCAGAGGCAACAGGGGCCACTACCTGTGGGAGTCATGGTTGTTTTGCTGACGTGTACATGATACGCCATGTCATGCCAGTGTCCATGTGGCAATACAGGGTCCCTGGGAATCTACCTGTCAAAGAGCTGTGATGCCAGGGGCACATCTGTCCTCACTTGTCACTGTGGTGTGTGTTTGGAACGTGACAGCAGTACATGGGTACTGTGACACAGCCTAATGATTTCCCATAGCACAACCTGGAACTTGTTGTCAACACATGTTGAACTGAGATGTTAGATGTTGGCCATGTAGGTGCCATATATGTCCATACAGAACGGCACACACATCAAGTACTTGTGTCTCGTAATGATGTATCATGTGATATTAAGTATGGTCAATTCCACATATGTGGGGTGACTGACAATCTTTCTTTGTTCACCTATGCACTGCAGGGCACCAGCTGTCCATAGACTATTCCCTGACCTTGCAACCATGGTTGAACGTGACTGCATCCGACGGTACCGCTTCAACAGGCCGCTGATTGAGGAATTGGCAGTGCGGTTGGCCCCACATTTGCAACCTGGTCGGCCATACCCTGCAGCGCTGACCCCCAAGGTGAAGGTGATGGCAGCCCTACACTTCTTTGCCACCGGTATCTTTCAACACACTGTGGCGTCTGCTGGTGGGATGTCACAGACCATGTTCAGCCGTGTGCTACGCGATGTTTTGGAGGCGATGTTGAGATACTTGAACCAGTACATCTATTTCCCTAAACGTCAACAACTCACTGACGTCAAGAGTGACTTCTATGCCCTGGGGAGGATGCCACATGTCATCGGCTCCATTGATGGGACACATGTGGCTTTGGTACCACCACAGGCACATGAGCAGGCATACAGGATCAGGAAACATTACCATTCTATCAATGCCCTGGTGGTATGTCTTGCAGATATGAGCATCTCACATGTGTGTGCACGTTTCCCCGGTTCTGCACACGATGCCTACGTAATGAGGAGTAGTCGCATCCCGAGGATGATGTCACAGATGCAGAACCAGCGTGCCTGGCTTGTCGGTGTGTACTGACTTTGTACCATTGTGTGTGTTCTGCAATGTTGTATTCCACCCTCTTTTCCAACTCAGCTAATGTGCAATTGTCTGTATGTAGGTGACTCCGGATACCCCAACATGCCGTGGTTACTGACACCCCTCAGGAACCCTGTGACACCAGCCCAGATGCCCTACAATGAGGCACATGGTCGGACCAGGAGAGTGATCGAGCGGACATTTGGTCTCCTGAAGAGCCGCTTTCGCTGCCTGGACAAGACAGGAGGGGCCCTCCCATATGCACCTGCAAAGGTGTGGAAGATTGTCATCTTCTGCTGCATGCTACACAACCTGGCAGTGCGGAAGGAGTTGCCTCTCATCCTGGATGACGATGACCAACATCCGCCACCTGTGGAGGATCCTGGCCTGGGCCACGATGCCAGTGTTGATGAGGGTGATGTCCGCACACAGCTCATCACCAACTTCTTCAGCTGAATGTGAGTATACAGAGTTGGTATGTCAATGATTTGAGTTTGCATGATATGTGTTGGTGGTGCTCTGTTGCTGTTTGAGTGTGGCCATGTGCTACTTGACTGGATGCGTGAAGCGATGTGTCCTTACAGGTAGTCTGTACTCCCCAACAGTGTTGACATGCTAACTTGGTTTTGTGTAGGTATCTTGTGACATGTATTGGGCATGAGTATTGCAGTTCTGTCCTGTTCTTCAGTGCTTTTGACGGTGTGTCATGTCTGTCCTTCACAGGGTACTTTCTGAGTTGTTTGGTCAACTCGGATCCCCCGACACCATGATTCAACTTCCAGGGAGCAGTCGTTTCCCTACAGGTGATGTGCCACACACCCCAGGACTTTATTTCTTCTACACTTGGTGACTGTGTGGCCACTGCCACGTGGGATAACCTTGCATCTGTAGTGGAAACAACATGTTGCAAATGTGTAATAAACCTGTGCTTCACTTTGGGATGTGCGTTGTCTGTGGTCACACATCTGACTGACATTTGCTTACAGCACCTGTGGGCTAGTTAACACATACTCTGAATAGGTGTGGTGTCTGTGCATTCCACTGTATTTCCTGGCAACATCAGTGTAGGCGATGAGTCAGATGGCCCTGGTGTGTATGTGTTGTGTAGCCCTAGTGGTGTGTCTCCCTCATATGTGTCACGTCGCCATGACTCACATGACGGTGTTGAACTTGCTGTAGCAGTTAGCATGCACAGTGTCATTTAGCAGATCATCATCTCCATGACAAAAACAACGTTGGAATCACAACAGAGGCAAGTATGGTGTATTAGTGAGTTTATTTACTTACATGTGTGAGGATAGTGCACAGGATGGTGGGTGCTGTACATTGGGATTGGAATCCAAAGTTCACAGATGAGTTGGAAGTGTTGGTAGCAGAAATGTCCTGAGTAAAGTCCACAGTCATCTGATACATTAGTCCAACTTAAACTCCCCATGTCATGTGGGAGAGTTGGGTTGCATTCGACAGGGTGAACAGTTTGCACACAAAGGAGAATTTCCAGAACAGGTGTTGGGTTCCTGGGGGATGTACATGGCCATCGGCCTCTCAGTTTTCCTTCCTCGGACGACCCCTTTTCTTTCTGGGGGGACCCTCACGTGCAGGCCGCTGCAGTGCAGAGGACTCTCCACCAGAGTCATCCTCCCTCCCTGTGGCAGTTGCAGTTGTTGCGGCACCAGATGTTGTGGGCACACAGGGAGGTGTGGAGATGTTGGTGCTAATCTGGCGGAGGCATGTCAATATGTCCCTCTGCACCGCTGTCAGTTCTTCCAATGTGTCCCACTTGGACTCCATGCCAGACATGTGTGTCTCCACACGGGACATGTGGGAGTCCAAGCGGGCATGATGGGCAGCCTGCTGCTGTTGAATGTCCTTGAGGATCCCCACTACCTGGCTGACCTTTCCGGTGCTATTCTGGTACGCATCAGCAATGCGTACCAGTTGTGGGTCATCATGCAGTCCAGACCCCTCTGCAAACAGCGACCTCTGCCTACCATCCCTCCCCCACCCCTGGCCACACGTGCGGGACCTGCGGTGGCACGCACAGGTGAGCCTAGGCCCCCTTGGGGGTTGGTACTGGGGTTGTTGTCCGTTGCTTCACGGTGGGCCGGGATCCCTGTGCTGTTGTCATTCAGTGTCCTTGGTCTGTCCGTGTCGGCGGGGGTGGTCTGTGTGTTGGCAGATGTTGGAGGAGGGGTGCAGGGGGTGCAGATGGTGGTCCTGCTGGTGCTGCATGATGACTCACACCGGAGGTGCCAGGTAGGTCTTCGCCATCCGAGGAGGGCAGAGGCTGTTCCACACCAGAGAGCTCAGGGGCCACCGGAGCCTGGGACAGGGACTCCTCATCATCTGCTGCTGTGTCCCCATCATCACCTGTTTTTGGAAGAGACACACAATGTATGTTATGTTTCTACAGTCATCAATGGTTCAAACACCTGACAGTTGTGACTGTACCTCTGGATGCGGGCCTGTACATTGCATTGTCCTAAGTTGTCACAGTCAGAGGTTGATATTGGTGTAGCACATTGTCCTGCCAACCTGAAGCATTTCAATGTGAATGTTGAGGTGTGTGCATGACCAGCTCATGTATTGATTGGCTGTACATGGCCATTGCTACTCAAGGGCCATCACGTGCCTGACACAGGTGTGTCATCCTTGTCCACATTTGTCCTTTAACAGGGACATACGTGCAATTCCACTTAGGATATCTTTCAAGATTGGGACCTGTGTGGTTGCCTTCTTTGCCAGTCTTTGCGCGTCACATTGGTGTGTCTGGACAACATGGTCACAGTCCGGTATGCCTGGGATCTCTTGGGAGTATCTGTGTTGTTGTCTGGGTTCCTAGTTCACGTCTCATTTCATACAAGTGATGTTGTTAACGTAGCTAATGATGTTGTTGCTGAGTTTTGTACGTGCAAACGTGATTAATCTTGTCAATGTCCTCCATGGTGATGAGGATTGGCACGGCAGCTCTCTGGCTTTTCCATTGTCATGACAGTGATGGCCAGTGTTGTGTGTTGCAGTTCTGCTGCTGTGAGTAGCATGTCTCCTCAAATGCAGTCCAGGTTGGTGCTTGTGTCTACAGTGTCTATGACAGTGAGTGGTGTGTTGTGTGAAGGATGCATATGTTGCCGAACAATGTGGGAGTGGAATGCAGCTCACAACCGCAACTTGTGTGACTGACACCATGGTACAGTGTCCGGTATATTGGTGTGTCCATTGCATTCACTGTCAGGTGTCCCCTGTCAATGATGTCTCTGTGACTTCCTGTGTGTTTTGTGCTATGTAGTATGTCTGATTCTCCACAGTTGTCATCTGCAAGACACACCTTCACAGCCAGGCCAGGGGGCACCCATGGACACTGCATCCCCTGACAGTGTGTGTTAACATAGAGTTGCAATGGCTGTGAGTGTATACGTGTTTGGGTTGGCCAGTGCATGGGTGTGAATTGCAGGCACATCATTTCTCATGCCCATGTGTCAGCCATCTTGCCCGGGCTTTTACTTTGGGAGTGACTGGTCCCACGTGTGCAATGTGTTTTTGCAGAGTAGGTGTGTATGGCCAGCATTGGTGGTATTTGGTTGACATCCGGCCCTCCTTCTCCCCCTAGCCCAGTTATCCCACCATGAAGCATGCTACCCTTGCAGTGGGTGCAGGTTAACTCTCAGGATGTCAGTCAGTGGTGTCCTGCTGTTGGTTGGTGCCCAGTTCCCAGCAGGGCCTTGTGCTCCCCACAACAGAGCACCATTGTCAGACATCTTTTCACTCCCTGTGAGGTGTGCATGCTTCAGTGTGAGCTTGCTGGGCCATGTGGGTGGGGGATGTTGAGCTGTGACTACCACTCCCATCATGCTATTGCCTACACCCCCCTTCCCAGCATGCCCATACTTCCTTCCTTTTGACTCTGCTTCCCTGTGGGGTAGTGTGCCTGTGCTGACAGGATGGCTGACAGTGTTGTCCTGGCATTTGTTTGGCTACAAGTCACAAAAGTGTCCCTGTGCTTCACACAGCATAACCCAGTGTGGTTGTTCTATGTGGGATATTTAATTAGAGTGTGAGGCGATGCATTCTCCCAGGTGAGTTGTGTGAAGTTTGTGTTAAGGGTGTGTGTGAGAAAAGCTGCTGGTAACTATGGTCAGAGCTGTCAGTCCTCCTTCCCACCCAGCCAGATATCCCACCATGGAACGTGCTTCCATTGCAGGGAGTGCAAGTTGGATATCAGGATGTTAGGCAGTGGTGTCCTGCTGTTGGTTGGTGCACTGTTCCCAGCAGGGCCTTGTGCTCCCCACAGCAGTACCCAGTGTCAGCCATCTTGTCAGTTCTTTTCCACTTCCTGTGATGTGAGCATGGCTCAGAGTGGTGTTGATGGGCCAATTGTGAGGGTGACCAATATCTGTGACTACAACTCCCATCATGCTATTGGCTACACTCACTTCACCAGCATACACACAAGTCCTTCCTTTCAGTGAGCTTCCCTGTGAGGTGGTGTTCTAGTGGTGGCAAAATGTCTGACAGTGTTTGTTGGTTAGATTTGTGCCACTGCCTTGCTCTATTTGTTGTTAGGTTTGTACATGTCATGACACAGTTACATATCACTATGAGATGGCAGGTATTGTGTTTGTCTAACTAACATACACATCTTGGGATGATTATCTTTTGGTTACTGTGGCTTTGCTAACGGTGCATGGTTTCACTATCCCCTTGACAGTGATGTGTGTGTATTGTCACACAATATTGGGTATATTGGTTGTGTACTCACCAGGCTCTGGGATGTTTGATAGTCCATGTACGCTCTCTGGTGGTAGGATGGCCCGCACCTTCTCCTCCCAGGGCCTGAGGTATACTGGTTTGGCAGGAGGGCCACTGCCGGTGCGATGACTCAAGGCGTAATCCTTCTTGAGTAGGTCCTTGACCCTCCTGCGCACATCATACCACCTGTTCTGGATGTCTTCCTTTGTGCGCAAACATGGTGATTGTGCGTTCACCCTGTCGACGATCCTCTCCCACATCTTGGTTTTCTGAAACATGGGGGTCTGTTGTACCAATGTACCAAACAACTGTGGCTCTACCCTGAGGATTTCATCTACCAGGACATCCAATTCACTGTCTAGGAACTTTGGATTCTTCTTTGGGGGCATGGTGATGGGTGGTGGTGGGGATTGATGTGTGTGTGAGTGTGCAAGTGAGGGTGGGTGAGTGTAGGTTTTGCTGGGTGTATGTGAGGGTGCTATTTGGGAGGTGCTAATGGTGTGTGGCTTGTGTGATGGATGAGTTGTGAGTGTGTCTGTGGTTGCTGTCTGATGGTGTTCTGTGCTGTCAGGTCAGTTGAATTTGCAAAGGATCATGGTAGGGATTTGTGGCCTTTATATGGGTGGAGTTGTGGGTGTGTCTTTGTTCCATGTTTTTTTCCCCCTGTATTTATTGACTTTGTCATTGCTTGTTTGGCCCTTTTTAAAAAAATAAATTCCTTTGTAGTTTTTAGGCATGTAGGAGACGTTCTTCTGACCGAGTAGGATGCTGCAGTTGGCTCGTGCGAGCTTCTCCAAGTCTTTCAAGCTATGTTTCTGCTGGGTTTCATGTGCGGCGTACGCGTCGGTCGCGGAGTATTGGGTTGCTTCGGCTCCCTGTTTTCTATGCGTGTCGGTCGTACGGCTTGAGTTCCGTGCGACTCGGTCTGGTTTTACATGCATTGCATCGTACTGCGCGGGTCGGAGTTCGCGGGTACGTTTCTGTCGGGTTCATTCCTGGTGCGTGTCGGTCGGTTCAATTCGCGTAGTTTTCCAGCCGGATAGCTGGTTTCCGTGCGGTTCGGTCGTTCGGCTTATGTTCCGTACGAGTCGGTCATAATACACATGCATTGCATCGTACTACGCGGATCGGACAGCGCTGGTACGTGTCGGTCGGACTACATTCCCGTACCGAGTCGGTCGGTATGTTTTCCGGCCAGAATCGGAATCGGCCCCTTAGACTGGTCATGCACTAATATTTGGTGTATTTTGTTATTCACGTACATTCTACTTTGAGGGTCATTTAGAGTATGTAGGAAGCTGTAAAAAAATCCAGGGAAATATATGGAAAGTGGTTTTCAGTGCATGTAATGTTTTTCTTTGCATTTTCAGTGCATGTAGCTCTATTTTGCATTTAGAGAAAAGTACTACATTAGTTGCCTACCCGTACCAGAGCACAAGCAAAAAACTGATGTTAATTGTATATCAATAGTTGCGGAAAAACAGCCTGAAAAAATGCTTACACATTTATCTCTAAATTAATGGTAATTTCATGCTCATAGGTTGTGGTAATATTATTACCGTATTGCAGTATAACAGCAAAATAAATGACATTCTGTAATGACTACGTTAGTGGTGCAGTGCTTATTTCTCCCAAATGGCAATACAGCGCAACTCAACTGTATATTAACAAAATAACTTATTCCATCAAAGTCCTCAAAGTGCTTCCACTGATGGCTCTGAAGATGGGGAATTACCAGGGGAATGAGAAATTTGGTTCCTGATTTTTCCCAGATTTTCATCCTTAGGCTCAACTTTCTTTCAGCGAGTAATTACCAGGCCAGATGCCCACTGTGCCCCTGGAACCAAGCTACATCCAACTGAAGATCCCCAATCAGGACAGAAACCGTCTTGGGTTGCTTGTGTTCTGGTTCAGGGAGGACCTGCCCTGGCAGTTCGGGCTGGACTGTTCCTATTGGAGCAGGGTCAAGGCTGATTTGCATATGGCTGGGTCCAAGTTGAAGTGTCATGGTGTGCAAAATAACAAAGGTCTAGGATGTGACTGCAAGTAATGACCAGTGGCTGAGATTAATTCAAACATTCCACCCATCACTTTTTTTCTATATTTCAGGGCTTTCAGCAGGCAGAGTCCCTGAGTGAGCGTTAAGGGATAGTAAGGAGTTTGTAGGTTTCAGGCAAAGGGTAGTAAGGAGTGTTTAGGGTTCAGGAAAGGGTAGCATTAAAGAATAATAAAGAAAGGGTTTTTAGGGTTCATGGAAAGGTAGTGTTAAGGGGTAATAGTGGGTTTTTAGGGTTCAGGGATGTGTAGCATTAAGGGGAATTAAATGTTTTTTCGGGTTCAGGGTTAGGTAGCTGGAAGATGTAGTAAGGGGTTTTAGGGCTCAGTGATGGGTAGTGTAAAGGGGTAGTAAGGGGTTTTAGGGTTAATGGATGTATTAGGGATATTTACGGTTCAAGGAAGGGTAGCGTTAAGTGGTAGTAAGGGCTTTTAGGAGGCAAGGAAATGTAGCATTAAGGGGTAATAAGTGATTTTTAGGGTCCAGAGAAGGATAGCGTTAAGCGGTAGCAAAGGGTTGTTTGGGATGTAGGGAAGAGTAGCCTTAAGGGATAGTAAGAAGTGTATAGGTTTCAAGAAATCCTGATTTAAAATTACAATATAGAACATAAATTAATTAATTTAATATTTAAAAAGTAAATTTCAAGTAAATTAAGTACCATTGCACTGTAATTATTAAAGATTAAATATTAAATTAAAATTAATAATCAAATTCACTTTTTGGGAATTAAAATATATAAAGCAAGAAATAATACATCCAAAGGTACATGTGAAATACATGCACGCAGTAGCGGCCCGTGGTGGGAGTGCTGCCGGGCGGTGACGTGGGGCGGGGGAGGGGCAGGGAGGGGGGTAGTAAAGTACGGAATACGGCCGAATAGAGGTAAGTAAACATATAAATAAATAAAACGAATTTCGTTGCGCGCGCTGCATCGCATTTGGCATTTGCAGCATATCCAGTTAAGCAGCATGAGCAGGAACACTGTTGTCTTACTTCAGTTATCAAAAATTGCAGTTGGAGCAAGAAAGTCTTTTTTCCTCTTAGTTTAATCTTAGTTAATTTCGTTCCGCGCAATGCAGCGCGCGCAACGAAATTCGTTTTATTTATTTATATGTTCACTTACCTCTATTCGGCCGTATTCCGTACTTTACTACCCCCCACCCCACCCTGCCCCTCCCCCGCCCCACGTCACCGCCCGGCAGCACTCCAACCACGGGCCGCTACTGCATGCACCACAGTATTCCTGATGTACTCACCTTGATGTAATGACTTCAGATGTAAAGGGTGACGACTGACAGGACTGTGGGCAGGAATGTAAAGAGAGGAATAAGGAAAGGGGAGACAAGTAGCTTCAGAAAAAACTTCTATATGTACGCCTCTGAAGCCCACGAATCTTTAAACTAAGAATTAGAAATAAAAAACACCATTTTCTGAAGGAGTGCCATGTTAAGGTATCTCTGAAGTTGATGATGGAAAGAGAAGCAGAGAAGGGACTGGGACTCAAATATAGCAACACGTTCCTTTTGATTGCCCTCCTCCCATCTGTGCTGATGTCATTGAAGAACAACAGTTGTATGTGTGTGACATAAAGGTCTCTAGGCCAAGCTCCTGTTGTAACACAATAGCTTGACTTGATAAACAGCCCTGTACCACACAGTTTGATAAGCAAATGATCATAACTGCTTGGAAGTTAGGCACTGTTCCTGTGCAAGCACAATGCTTTGACCAAATCAAAAGCTGCACTCAGATGAACCAACATCTGGGCAGAGCCACGGTCCCTCCCTGTATTAGCCTTTGTCTGGGAAAGACCCAAATGAATACCTTGCACATGGTCTGGCCCCATTCCGTGACAGCTGAGCTTCCATACTTTGCACTGCAATATCTTCAATTGTGAATGAACTACTTGAGAGCATGAAAATGCTGCTATTCAGTGCCGTTTTCTGAGCCTCTGCAACAGAAAGTCGGCATAAGGGGAAAACAGGACCCTGCAAGGCCCTCTTTGCCTCTCCACAGGTCTTCATTTCATGTGAATGAAACTCCATATACTGAAGTGCTTTAGAAGAGCATAGGAACCTTGTTAGTCATATGTAAGTATGGCTTCCTTTTGATTTGTTGCAGGGGGGATATGTTACATGAGGAAGCTTGCCCTGTGGGTAAAGCCTCATTCTATTAGTTCCATCCACTTGCACCTCTACCTATAGCACCAATGGTTACTGCCAAGGCTCAGAGAAGAAACCATTCTCCTCAATGGTTGGTCCAGGCATGCCAGAGTTTGCCCACTTCCTCCCAGTTTCCCACTCTGACCTACACTTCTCCTCTGTGCATGCGAGCCATGCAAGGCCATTAGGAAACTAGATGCCAGACCATGCATCGGAGAGAGAGAGCCTATGCTCTGAAGCAGCTCCATCTGTCGGATGTAGGATGCTACCCATCTTCTTACCTGGATAGTTTACTGGGAAAGTAGAAAGACTAGCTAAAGCCCTGGTCTGGGCAAGGCTCACCTTCAGGAAAGGTCTCTCTACAAGGAACCCATATCATGCAGTCGGAGCAGTGTGCCTGGACTGTCTCCTGACATCAAACGAACTTCAAGGCATTGCAAGACCGATTCAAAACACTCCATATTGAGAGAGGGAGCTTCCAGACGTGAAAAACAACTTTACTGGGTGGATAATTCTGCCTTCCTTGTGGGCTGGCAATCACTGCTGTCAATTACACTGCAGAAAAAAGCTTCTAATGCATCAGGGGAGAGGGGAGGGTGTGATGCTGAGCTGCTCCCCTCTCAGGTCAGAGGCCTGCCTCATGCCACAGGCCTACAAGCTGAAGTGTCCCTAGGGAGCATAACTTTATTGCGATGGCTGTGAAATGAATGCCTCCAGACCTAAGAACTGTTAGTTCCCCCCACTTAGGGCCTGATTGCGACTTTGGCGGTGCCCCGCCAAAGCCGTGGTCAGGCCGCCCGACAGATTAGGAGTTTCATCTTGTCTGGCAGGCTTTTTATGGCATTCCTACAGCGGTGCCTCTAAAAACAGGCACCGCAAAGGGAATGCCAAAAACAGTTCCTGCATGGTATGGACTTGAAAGCTCTTAGTGTTTGCTTCTGTGCACACTCCCATGCAAACCATCCTGTTAGACCTGTCAGCCCTAGGGTGGTCTTTCCCTGTTTTTTTTCCTTTTTGCACCTCATTTTTGCCACCATATTTTTACTGGACCTAGGTCTCCGGGCGCCTTGCCACTGCTAGCCAGTGCTGAGGTGCAGGTGCTCTCTCACTCAAGATGGCTGCCACAGGCCCCTGCTACTGCAGAGGGGCCTTACACGCATACACACTAGTAGCCAGGGTCAGGCTGGGACATAGGGATACAGTATCCATTCCGTCCCCGCCTCTGGGCCACATAGACAGGCATGTAGAAGGTTCCAGAACCTTCCGGGCTGTGGGAGGAGTTATGTTTTGCCGCCTTTGGGAGAGTCACCTGACCTAGGGGTATAAAAGGCTTGGAGG
Source organism: Calotriton arnoldi (assembly GCA_963921515.1). Taxonomy (NCBI): domain Eukaryota; kingdom Metazoa; phylum Chordata; class Amphibia; order Caudata; family Salamandridae; genus Calotriton; species Calotriton arnoldi. Next base: position 96,144 of record CAWUFW010019533.1, read on the forward strand.
GAAAACTTTCCAGTCAGTTGAGATGAGGCACCACTGATCCTGGGAGAACCTCTGCCGGAGTACAGGCTTTAGGGCCTAGGGGGGAGACCTACACTACTGCTGCTGACAGGGCTGAGGCCCTGCTGTAGTAAGATAGCTGAGGAACGCCCACCACCCACTGACCTTGCCCAGTGTGAGGGGACCCAGGGAACCACCTTCAGCGTGCGGGGAGGAACATCAAGCACTCCCAGAACCACCAACTCATCCCCCCCCCTCATAAGAAGAAACTTCTGACAAGAAACTTTTGACAAGAAACTTATAATAAGAAACTTCTGACAAGAAACTCCTGACAAGAAACGCCTAAGAAGCAACCAATCAGGAACAGTCGCAAGACACCTTAATTTGAGGAGGCCTGACCGTCCAGCAAGGCCTGAAGCCTAAACTGCCCAACTGGGGATCACCAGGTAAAGCGCCGTACCCTGAAGCGCTAGACCTTCACCCCTATCTATTCCTGCCTGCTGCTGGGCTGCCCCCAAGTACTTTTCCAGTCAGCCCTGCCCACAGGCTGCTGGTGCGCCCGCATTCTGTCTCCACGAGGGAGAAACTGCCACCCCTCAGGTCACTGACCTTGCGAGGAAATCACCGCCGCGGCCGCCGCCGCGTGAAGAGAAGTGCTGCTGTGTGGAGAGGCCCTCCTCGAGGCCGTGTGGTGAGGTGCGCCGTCCGCGCCCTCACCGAAGGAAGCGCTGTGGTGAGGGAGGCCCCTCGAGTGGATGTGGTGAGGTGCGCCGTCCGCGCCCTCACCGAAGCCTCTACAAATTGCCCAAGTCATTGCCGCCGGGCCCGGGGCCCCACCGCCGCCGTCGCGGCCGAAGAAATCACTGCCGCAGCCCAAGGGGGCCGCGTGAAGCAGCCGCGGCCTAGCGCGATCCGCGAGGCCTCCAGGCCCCGCCCGACGCCGTTGCCGAGCAACCGGGGACGCCGGCCGCGCCCCAGGAAGGCCGCGCAGCGAGTGGGCGCCGGCTCCCGCCACGCCCCCAGCGCCGACGGAGGCCGAGGAAGAGCCCCGGCTGTGCAGAGGGAGACGGGGAGCCGGCCGGAGAGGACTGCCGGCTCCCGCTCCCATCCCCGAAGTCCCGGAAGCCCGCCAAACCCACTCACCTGATCCCGGGGGCCGGAGGAGGGTGATACCGGCCCCCGCAACGTGCCGCAAGTCATTTCCCTGATCCCGGGGGCCGGAGGAGGGTGATACCGGCCCCCGCAACGACCCGTCATTCCGGCCAGAAGGCCGAGGTACCCCGACCGGGCCCCGCCCTCCAGAACACGGGCCGGGCCTGGGGATTGCCAGTCGCTAAAGAAGCGCGACCAACGAACAAGCACCAGGTGAGCCCAGGAGGCCCCTAGGGCCCACAAAAACGCCACTGGGGCCGGGGGCCACCATTAACCCCTAAAATTAACTGTGTAACTTTCCCCATGAGGCGAGGCCCCGGAGAGGAGTGGGCCTAGCCTGGAGTTAACCCCTAAGGGACATAGAAGCCCCAGGATACAGGACATGTTGAGGGGTTCCCCACAGTGTTTATTAATTTATTGCAGATGCCTATTGTAATTACTGCCTAGGCCTATGCTTTTAACTGCAAAGTCTTTACCACAGGGGAAAGTGTTTAATTGAATTGAGCTGAAGTGTACACCGCCAAGAGTTGAAGTGTTTTATGTTACAGGTGTACTGGAATTGCGACGCCCACTGTACTGAATGTGGGCGCGCCTAGATTAATGCAGGCCTATTGAAATGTAACGTGAAAAGCCTTCTTTTAAGTAATTGAATATTCCTAAAGTGAACTGCATGTTTAGGCCCATGTTTTATGAACGCACCTTGAGATCATTATTAAGTGCTACGTTTAAGAGATAATTCCTGCGGCCTCTTAGTGGCCTACAATGTTGATGAGCTATGATGCTTTATTAAGAATGTGCACCAGTTGAGTAATGCAATGAATTTAAATGTAGATCTGAATTAATCTGCCTCATCTGATGCTAACTTGATTTATATATAAAAGATCTTGATTTTAAATACAAAAGCCTGGTGTGGTGTCATGTTATTGCGTTCGCATTCCTGAGTCAAAGTAAGAGTGTGCTGCACAACTGCCTTACACATTGCCTTCGCGTGCTTTCCCGCCTCGCGCCATGCTACCGTGGCGGACTCGGTAAACCCGGTTCCAACATTTGGTGTTCAGCGGTGGGATAAGGACTGGTGTTTGTGCAGCACCCTACAGTGACTCAGTGTGCGCCGCAATTAGACACCTATTGTAATGCAAGAGCTAGGAATTCTTTTGTAATTGCCGATTGTGTACATTCCTGTGTTAGACCTGCTACCTACAGTCTAGAACCCTTTCCCTAAATTGTCTGGGACCCCACCTAGGAGGATGGAGTTTGAGTTAGCCAACCTAGAAAGGTATACGGTGACACAGCTCAAGGAGTTCTGCCTAGAGAGGGGGGTGGCCGTCAAGCGAGGCGCCAGGAAGGAGGTGCTTCAGAAAGCTTTGAGGGCATGGGTAATGGCCCACCCGGAGGGAAGAGGGGACGAGGAGCAGGGGGAGGCAGACAACCCAGGAGAACTGGACCTACTGCACATTGATGTTAGTGAGAATGTGTTGCCAGGAAGACGTTCCAGGGCAGGCAGTAGTGCGTCAGGGGGGAGTTTGTCGGCAGAGGAATTTGAGGACAGGAGGGAGGAGAGGCAATTAACATTAGAACTTGATAGGATGGAAAGGGAGCGAGAACAGGCAAGGCTAGCCATGGAGGAAAGGAATCTTGCGCATGAGCTTAGCCTGAAGGAACTAGAGCTCCGAGCCTTGCAGATGGAAATGCAGGGCAAAGTGAATGGTGGCAGCGTACCTGCTGGGGTTCCACAGGAGCCCAAATTCTATTTACCAAGAGAGGTGATAGCCAGTTTTAGTGTAGGTGATGACATCGACAAGTGGTTGGCGGCGTACGAGGTGGCTTTGGTGGTCCAGAGAGTTCCTGAGAGCTACTGGGGGGGAGGTCTTTACAGGTACATACCTCCACTAGTAAGGGACACACTTTTAACTTTGGATGAGGGGGAGCATACTAACTACCCTATCATGAAGGAGGCCCTGCTCAAGAAGTTTGGCCTCACCCCAGAGAAGTACCGCCAAAAGTTCTGCAACAGCCACAAGCTTCCCACTCAAAACTGGGTGGATTTTTTTGATTATGCCCGGAAGGCATTGGAGGGTTGGGTGCGTGGCAGCAACGTTGACAATTACAAAGGGCTGTACGACCTGTTCTTGAGAGAGCACCTCCTAGAGAAATGTTTTCCGGAGCTGCGCCAGTACTTGGTGGACCGCAAGCTGACCAATCCTAGGGAGCTTGCAGAGGAGGCAGACATGTGGGTCAGCACTCGGGTGTCCCACAAGGGAGCCGGGGCGGACCCCCGAAAGGTGGACAGGGGCTCCCCCAGAAGAAAGAGGGGGAAGATAAAAAGAGGGAGTTCTTTAAAGGCCCCCAAAATAGACCGCCTGGGAGAGGGGTAGGTTCCCCATCCCAATCTGGATTCCAGAAACCCACTTATCCTGACAGGAGTCAGCAGCCCAGAACTGTCCGGTGCTACGAGTGCGGTGCTACGAGTGCGGGAGGTTGGACATTACAAGGGGGATCCCCAGTGTCGCAAGAGAACCCCAGCCCCCACAGGAGGTAAGAGCCCCGGGTTGGCCAGTGTAGCGCTTGGGGAGGAGTTGTCCCTAGGTAGGGGAGGTGAGTGGACAGGCTTGACCTTAGTTTCCCTGGGGGATAGAGAGATCATCCCACGGGTTCAGGTACCCGCGAACACTGCCAAGTAACGGCAGAGGGTCCTGGTGAACGGGGAGGAGGTGGAGGCTCTGAGGGACACAGGTGCCAGCATGACGATGGTGAGACGTCAGCTGGTGACCCCAGAGCAGGTGATTCCTGAGGAATTCCACCCGGTTGTTATGGCTGATAATAGCCTGGGTCATTACCCCGTGGCCCAAGTTCCCTTTGAGTGGGGAGGAGTATCAGGTCTGTTGAAGGTTGCGGTGAGCCCTGCCATGCCAGTTGACTGTCTGCTGGGCAACGACTTGGAACATACTGCCTGGAGGGAGGTAGAGTTCAATGCCCATGCTGAGATGTTGGGATTACCAGGATGGACTTGCGTCGTCACGCGGTCCATGGCTGCCCGACAAGGAACTCAGCTGGGGTTGGAGCCTGAAATAATGGCCCAGCCCACTGCTGGACGAGGAGATGTCCAGGAGGAGACACCCGGTGAGATGGATGGGGAGCCCGCGGAGGTGACCCCGGAGTCCGCTGAGGTGGTTGGTGTTCCCGTGGGGGACCTGCCGACCCCTGCAGAGTGGCAGGTGGAAGGAGGGCCTACCCGGGAGGAATTTTGCCGGGCGCAGAAGGAGTGCCCTACGCTTGTAGGCATGCGGCAACAGGCCGAAGCCCAAGCAGCTGGAACCGAGACTGGTAACTACCATGTCTACTGGGAGGATGGTCTCCTCTACAGTGAGCCTAAGGCTCCGGTGCATGGGTCATCAAGGGCCGTGGTGGTCCCCCAATGCTACCGAGCCTTTCTGCTAGAGTTGGTACACGAAATACCACTAGCAGGACACCTGGGCCAAGACAAGACGTTTGCGCGTCTGGTCCCACATTTTACTGGCCCAGGATGCGCGTCACTTCTGACACTTTTTGCAAGACTTGCACCACTTGCCAAGCGAGCGGCAAGACAGGGACTAAAGTGAAGGTCCCTCTGGAACCTCTCCCAGTTGTCGATACCCCTTTTGAGCGGGTAGGGATTGACATTGTCGGGCCATTGGACCCGCCGACTTCTGCAGGACATAGGTTCATTTTGGTGCTGGTAGACCACGCCACCCGGTACCCGGAGGCAATCCCTCTGAGGACCATCACTGCACCGGTGGTGGCGCGGGCCCTGATGGGGATTTTTACCCGAGTGGGATTCCCCAAGGTCGTGGTGTCAGATAGGGGCACGAATTTCATGTCGGCCTACATGCAGCCATGTGGAAGGAGTGTGGAGTGACCTACCGGTTCTCCACTCCTTACCACCCCCAGACGAACGGGCTCGTGGAGCGCTTTAACAAAACCTTGAAGGGGATGATCAGGAGCCTACCCGAGGACTTGAGAAGGAAGTGGGACGTCCTCTTACCCTGTCTGCTCTTCTCCTACCGAGAGGTGCCGCAGAAGGGGTCGGTTTCAGCCCCTTTGAGCTGCTCTATGGCCACCCCGTTCGGGGGCCCCTCAGTCTTGTCAAGGAGGGGTGGGAGAAGTCTTCCTCGAAGCTTCCCCATGATGTGGTCAGCTATATGCTGGCATTCCGCAGCCAAGAGGCCAAGCTGTGGAAGGAGGCCTCGGACAACCTAGAGGCTAGTCAGGCCGTCATGAAGACATGGTATGACCGGAACGCTCGGGCGGTAGAGTTAGACGCCGGACAGAAGGTGTGGGTCATGGAGCCAGGAGAGCTTAGCGCCCTCCAGGACCGGTGGACTGGGCTGTTTGAGATCTTGGAAAGGAGAGGCCAGACCACATATGTTGTCGATGTGAAGACCCCACGTCAACCCCACAGGGTGTTCCACGTCAACCGCCTGAAGCCCCACCAGGAGCGTTCAGAGCTCACTCTCCTAATGATAACAGATGGAAGTGAGGAGGAGGAGAGTGAGCCTCTTCCAGACCTTCTGGCGGCCCATGAGAAGGATGGTTCGGTAGAGGAGTGGTCCTCGCCCCATCCTTAACCCCAGAGCAACAGAGGGACTGCCGCCAGGTCTTGGGGCAGTACGCCTCGTTGTTCTCCCTCACGCCTGGGATCACGCACCTGTGTACCCATGATGTGGACACAGGGGACAGTCTGCCAGTAAAAACCAAGTCTTACCGGCTGTCCGATAAAGTCAAGGCTAGCATCCAGGGTGAGGTTACCAAGATGCTAGAACTGGGGGTGATTGAGCCTTCCAGTAGCCCTTGGGCTAGTCCGGTGGTGTTGGTGCTGAAAGCGGCCCCACCGGGCACCACACCAGAACTTCGGTTCTGTGTGGATTACCGTGGACTCAACTCAGTCACTAAGACCGACGCTCACCCGATCCCTCGGGCGGATGAGCTCATTGACCGGCTGGGAGCAGCCCGGTATCTGAGTACCATTGATTTGACGTCAGGCTATTGGCAGATCGCCATGGCGGAAGGAGCAAGGGAGAAGACTGCGTTCTCCACCCCCGAGGGCCACTTTCAATTTCGGGTGATGCCCTTCGGGTTGAAAAATGCTCCAGCCACTTTCCAGCGGTTGGTGAACCAGGTGCTGTCTGGCCTAGAGGCCTTCTCTGCTGCCTACCTGGATGACATAGCTGTCTTCAGTAGCAGCTGGGAGGACCATCTGGAGCATCTCCAGGAGGTGCTACAGGCTCTGCAACGGGCTGGTCTAACCATCAAGGCCAGCAAGTGCCAGATTGGACAGGGATCTGTCGTGCACCTGGGACATCTGGTGGGCGGAGGTAAGGTGCAACCCCTCCAAGCCAAGATTGAGACCATCTTGGCCTGGGAGCCCCCAAGACCCAAACAGAGGTCCGAGCTTTTCTCGGCCTCACGGGATACTACCGCCGGTTCGTCAAGGGATATGGAACCATCGTGGGCCCATTGACGGAATTGACTTCAAAGAAGCAGCCACACAGAGTCATCTGGACGGCTGACTGCCAGGAAGCCTTTGAGACCCTCAAACGTGCAATGTGCACCGCACCGGTGCTCAGGACTCCAGACTTTGGACGGGAATTTATCGTACAGACAGATGCTTCTGAGCATGGCATAGGAGCTGTGCTCTCGCAGCTGAATGACGATGGCCAAGACCAGCCAGTGGCCTTCATTTCCCGAAGACTACTCCCCTGGGAACAGCGGTGGAGTACCATCGAACGAGAAGCCTTTGCCGTGGTTTGGGCTGTAAAGAAGTTGAGGCCATACCTTTTTGGTTGTCACTTCCTGATCCAGACCGACCACAGACCCCTTCGCTGGCTCATGCAGATGAGAGGCGAAAACCCCAAATTGTTGAGGTGGTCCATTTCCCTCCAGGGGATGGACTTTCGGGTGGAACATCGACCCGGTGTAGACCACGCCAACGCTGACGGTCTCTCCCGGTTTTCCGCCTTAGCGACGAGAACTCCCTAGAGGTTGGGAAGCTCTCCCCTCTTTCGGCTGGGGGGGACACGTGTTTGACCTGTCAGCCCTAGGGTGGTCTTTCCCTGTTTTTTTTCCCTTTTGCGCCTCATTTTTGCCACCATATTTTTACTGGACCTAGGTCTCCAGGCGCCTTGCCACTGCTAGCCAGTGCTGAGGTGCAGGTGCTCTCTCACTCAAGATGGCTGCCACAGGCCCCTGCTACTGCAGAGGGGCCTTACACGCATACACACTAGTAGCCAGGGTCAGGCTGGGACATAGGGATACAGTATCCATTCCGTCCCGCCTCTGGGCCACATAGCCAGGCATGTAGAAGGTTCCAGAACCTTCCGGGCTGTGGGAGGAGTTATGTTTTGCCGCCTTTGGGAGAGTCACCTGACCTAGGGGTATAAAAGGCTTGGAGGGAAAACTTTCCAGTCAGTTGAGATGAGGCACCACTGATCCTGGGAGAACCTCTGCCGGAGTACAGGCTTTAGGGCCTAGGGGAGACTTACACTACTGCTGCTGACAGGGCTGAGGCCCTGCTGTAGTAAGATAGCTGAGGAACGCCCACCACCCACTGACCTTGCCCAGTGTGAGGGGACCCAGGGAACCACCTTCAGCGTGCAGGGAGGAACATCAAGCACTCCCAGAACCACCAACTCATCCCCCCCCTCATAAGAAGAAACTTCTGACAAGAAACTTTTGACAAGAAACTTATAATAAGAAACTTCTGACAAGAAACTCCTGACAAGAAACGCCTAAGAAGCAACCAATCTGGAACAGTCGCAAGACACCTTAATTTGAGGAGGCCTGACCGTCCAGCAAGGCCTGAAGCCTAAACTGCCCAACTGGGGATCACCAGGTAAAGCGCCGTACCCTGAAGCGCTAGACCTTCACCCCTATCTATTCCTGCCTGCTGCTGGGCTGCCCCCAAGTACTTTTCCAGTCAGCCCTGCCCACAGGCTGCTGGTGCGCCCCGCATTCTGTCTCCACGAGGGAGAAACTGCCACCCCTCAGGTCACTGACCTTGCGAGGAAATCACCGCCGCGGCCGCCGCCGCGTGAAGAGAAGTGCTGCTGTGTGGAGAGGCCCTCCTCGAGGCCGTGTGGTGAGGTGCGCCGTCCGCGCCCTCACCGAAGGAAGCGCTGTGGTGAGGGAGGCCCCTCGAGTGGATGTGGTGAGGTGCGCCGTCCGCGCCCTCACCGAAGCCTCTACAAATTGCCCAAGTCATTGCCGCCGGGCCCGGGGCCCCACCTCCGCCGTCGCGGCCGAAGAAATCACCGCCGCATCCCAAGGGGGCCGCGTGAAGCAGCCGCGGCCTAGCGCGATCCGCGAGGCCTCCAGGCCCCGCCGACGCCGTTGCCGAGCAAACGGGGATGCCGGCCGCGCCCCCAGGAAGGCCGCGCAGCGATTGGGCGCCGGCTCCCGCCACGCCCCCAGCGCCGACGGAGGCCGAGGAAGAGCCCCGGCCATGCAGAGGGAGACGGGGAGCCGGCCGGAGAGGACTGCCGGCTCCCGCTCCCATCCCCGAAGTCCCGGAAGCCCGCCAAACCCACTCACCTGATCCCGGGGGCCGGAGGAGGGTGATACCGGCCCCCGCAACGTGCCGCAAGTCATTTCCCTGATCCCGGGGGCCGGAGGAGGGTGATACCGGCCCCCGCAACGACCTGTCATTCCGGCCAGAAGGCCGAGGTACCCCGACCGGGCCCCGCCCTCCAGAACACGGGCCGGGCCTGGGGATTGCCAGTCGCTAAAGAAGCGCGACCAACGAACAAGCACCAGGTGAGCCCAGGAGGCCCCTAGGGCCCACAAAAACGCCACTGGGGGCCGGGGCCACCATTAACCCCTAAAATTAACTGTGTAACTTTCCCCATGAGGCGAGGCCCCGGAGAGGAGTGGGCCTAGCCTGGAGTTAACCCCTAAGGGACATAGAAGCCCCAGGATACAGGACATGTTGAGGGGTTCCCCACAGTGTTTATTAATTTATTGCAGATGCCTATTGTAATTACTGCCTAGGCCTATGCTTTTAACTGCAAAGTCTTTACCACAGGGGGAAAGTGTTTAATTGAATTGAGCTGAAGTGTACACCGCCAAGAGTTGAAGTGTTTTATGTTACAGGTGTACTGGAATTGCGACGCCCACTGTACTGAATGTGGGCGCGCCTAGATTAATGCAGGCCTATTGAAATGTAACGTGAAAAGCCTTCTTTTAAGTAATTGAATATTCCTAAAGTGAACTGCATGTTTAGGCCCATGTTTTATGAACGCACCTTGAGATCATTATTAAGTGCTACGTTTAAGAGATAATTCCTGCGGCCTCTTAGTGGCCTACAATGTTGATGAGCTATGATGCTTTATTAAGAATGTGCACCAGTTGAGTAATGCAATGAATTTAAATGTAGATCTGAATTAATCTGCCTCATCTGATGCTAACTTGATTTATATATAAAAGATCTTGATTTTAAATACAAAAGCCTGGTGTGGTGTCATGTTATTGCGTTCGCATTCCTGAGTCAAAGTAAGAGTGTGCTGCACAACTGCCTTACACATTGCCTTCGCGTGCTTTCCCGCCTCGCGCCATGCTACCGTGGCGGACTCGGTAAACCCGGTTCCAACACATCCTCTATTCATCAGGGCCTGTGACAACTCTCAAAATGCCTTCTCACCGGGAAGGACACAGAGGAAATGATTACCCATCTCACACATGAGGTGTATGGACATCCATCCCAGAAGCAATCCAAAAGAATTAAAATAACTAACGAATGGTAAAAATGTCATTTTCACTCACAGAATTGTTTGGGGTGTTACTATTTCTGACTGTTGTGGCCCTTGACCTTTCACCCCAGATTTTTACCTGTTGTAGAAGTATTGTATACTGTCTTTCTCATTCAATTTATACTGTCAGACTGCTCTTCCTTATCATCTTTGATCCCTCATCTTTCACATGAGCTAGGGCTCAAGCTGTCTCATCACTAGCAGTAACCTCTGCGTAAATTTTGTTTCTGACTCATTGAAAGCAAATCTGGACTGGCCACTCTACTATTTAGTGGAAGGCTGCAGGCTAAGGGGTGTTTTCAGAGCAGGATGGGCCGCTGTGACCTAAATATGCCTTCACAGTCTCATTTTCGTCCCAGACACTTTCATATTGGGGCTGATTTGAACATTTTTGCTGGGGCTGATTTTGGTTCCAGTCCAGCCCTGAACACAATTTCAGGAACAGTTACTCCTACAACCTATGCTCAATCCCCCACAGCAGTGCTATCTGCACACAGGGCCCCTCATATTAGTCTCCAGGAATAAGCATTTTGATAGGAGTGCACCTCAGGGTGAAACTGACTGAGTACACTGGGCCTCCCTGTGATAGCGGGCTTTATAGTGTGTGATTACCAGTTGTAAACCGTCTTGCCACAGGAACAGGAATTAGAGGGCTGTCCCTTTATTTCCCTGTTCATAGTTTTTCAATGTTGCAGAAAGTAGGGAGTGCTGGGTATGATTAGATTATAGCATGATGCCAGTATTGCTTCATGTTTTTCTACAAAATACATTCCTGGTCTGTAATCCACTTAATTTTCCCAAAGAAGGTCTGATCCCGGAGAAAAGACATGCTTGCCTCACATACATGCAATACCTGGGTCAGGAACTCAGGGGCTGATTAGGATGGCAGGCTGTTTGTTGGCGGTCGGCAAGACCAACTGCCACGCATCTGAAGGGCTCCTTGAGCCCGCCGGTGCGGCAGAGACAGAGTAATGCCTACAATGGAGGCGGTGCCTGCCAGGCACCGCCGTAGGCATTATGATGTGCCTTTCCGCCGGCCCTTTCATGGCGGCGAACCCGCCATGAAAAGACTGGCGGAAAGAGACATTGGGAGGCCCTAGTGGGCCCCCCTTGCTCCCTGGCCGCCAGACACGGGACCTGGGGCCCCCCTACATATCCCTGCACCATGTGGCAGGCACTGCATGGTGCCTGCCATGTAGTGTAGGGATGTGTGCAGTGTCCCTTTTTTGCATTGTGGTGTGTGCTGCAGCCAGCAGCATCCGCCGCAGTGCAAAATATAGGCATTGCGACCGCCGTGGTGGTGGTCGCATCAAAATGCCTACTGCGGGACCGCTGACAGCATGTCGGGCGGTCCCAGTCCCCGAAAGGGTGCATCCATCCGCCATCATAAACGGGCTCTCAGTGCCTACTGTCCTGAGGTATTGTTACCACTATTTAAGTTATCTCTGTCTCAGCCATCGACTACCTTGCTAAGCAGGTCAGCCACTCTTATGCCAATGAGTGGTAACTCCGGTTACTCGTCTCTTTTAGCACCAGGCCCAAAAACCCTGCAGGAGGAATGGCTGGACCCAAACAAGCATTTGCAATGCAAATTGGTCTCGCAGAGAGGTATTGGCGTTGTAAATGAGAATGTCTTTTACCCATGTGTTTTGGTTAGGAGTGAATGTATGTGGTGTGGAGTGGATTTATGTGCCTTGAAATTGTTAGTTGTGGAATGGTGTGTGGTGGAATTGTGTCAAAGTGGATTTGTGTAGTAGAATTATGTGGCATGGTGTGTAATGGAAATATGTGGATAGTAATTATGTGGTATTGAGTGTACTATAATTATGTGGAGTGGGATTGTGTGTCAGAGTATAATGTGGAATGGCATTTTGTGTGCTGGAGTGGTATTTTGTAGAGTTTAATTATGCGGTGTGCTTTTGAATTATGTGGCATGATGCAGAATTCTTTGGTGTGGATTGTATGTATGTGGTGTGTTGTGTAATTGTGTTGTTGAGTTGAAAAAAGCGGTGTGGAATGTACAATGCGAACAGCTCAAATTTGCTGTCATTGTTTAATTTTATCAGCAGCCTGGGATCATTAAGGCAGCTGTAGAACACATTTTAAAGTCATTTCTTTTTATATTTACAAGTGTTCCACTGATTAGGGGAAAAACGGTTTTAGCAATTTTACAAACTTTTGTACCGACAGGGACCTTAAAATATTAGTCAAGCTAATAAAAAAAAACACAGTGATGGCAACCCGAGGCTTGTGTGACACAATCCAGCCGGTGCTGGTGTTTTAATGAATAGCACTTACGTTGCTGCATTTTGCGAGGCTTTACTTCCAAAGATAAAATTCAATCTTGTAATCCCGGAATGCAACTTGCTCCAGGTTAAAAATGAGGGCCTACCAGAAGGGGTAGCAAACAAGAAAGGATGGCTTTGTCGCCTATGTCAACACATTCTCTGTATATAAGGGAAGCTTGTGCTGTTGCATTATATGCCATATCCTGGGCCACTGGACTTATGGGAATCTGCAGTCACAGCTTTTGTTGCATTGTTATGGATTTGCTGCATTTGCTTCATAATCCATAATCTGTTGTACAAACTGTGGATCTTCCCAAAAAAACACATTTGCTTCTAGCTCAAACGGATCAAAAGTTACATGATGACGTGTTTGCACATAGTGGAAGGCCCCCTTTTTTATATAGCGCAAACTCGAACTGTGCCGCATGATTCCAGTGGCCATGGCTATATCTATCTCTTAATGAAGGTGAGTACAACATTCTTCCCCTCTCCTGGTTTTATTAGTGTTCTTTTATTCTCTGAATCTTGTGCTTCTTTTTGGTTTTTTTCACAGTTGTATCATAATTTTGTATTCGTAAGTCTCGCTCCTCACTGCATGTAGTTTCTTCTTCATCTAATGTTTCATTTTCTTTATTTGTATAACCTCTCTGCATTCCAGCATTAAAACGTGCGTCCCAGAATCAAAATACACTCACGCCTAACGCGCAAGGCTGAAGTTCATTTGGTGAAATTATTACAAGCCTCTCACTTTTCATAGCCATATGAATGGAGGGGGCGGGCGGGAGGGGGGTTGTTGAAAAATACCGGTTTCCCAAGACACATTTCAATGCGCATGCATATTATTGTACATATGTGCACCTCCTCAAATAGGGTATCAAAATGTGAGTAGGTTCAACCGACTCTACATCGGTTCAAGGGAAAGGATAGATGGTCCACTTACCTCCTTTCTAAGATCAGTCAGCACACAGACCACTCACAGCTTCCACTGACAGTTCGAAAACTTTTAGTGACAGTTTGTTAATCAAGTACACAACAGCGGCCTTCCCTGCCCAGATTTAATGCGTATAATTAAACGAGTGTGCCACCAGGAGCGGGCTACAAGCATGAAAAGGGGGCGAGACAAGTGCTCACAATCTAAATAACACTTACCATACTGTGTAACACTCGAAGTAAAGGGGCCAGTAGCCATGGGAGGGTACAAATGACGCCATGGCCATAATAAGGAGGGACTAACAAGCCTCATAATCAATTAGAAGGCAGCATTTATGAAAGACAGTGACATGAGCCAATTAAAAACATGGGCGGAGAATGGGCAGAGCTTCCACTCCATACTGCATTACTGCATGCCTCGCAGAGCGAGCAGCACTTGCGCGCTGCCGCTATAGGCTCGACCTAAAAATGGAACCCTTAAACTTCCACTAGAGGAGGCTGAGTGTGTGATTTAAAAAACAAATAGTCTCTACTCATAGCAACACAAGCCCCCAAACACTACTCATCCTCATATGCCTTAGTGATAAAAATGTAATGTGTCTTTCGGTTTGTCCAATTTATTAGAATTTAGTGCATCTAAAAAACAACTGTCACGTCTGTCAGAGTTGCACTTGTATTAAGCATTAAAAATAAATACATGAATATTAAACCTGTGAATTTAAAACGTGTTTATTTTTCTCCTATTAAAAATATTTTTCCTCTGCTGATCTGAACATTTTACAAATTGTTACAGTGATACTTTTGAAAATAAAAATAGAAACACAGTAGTGTTATATCTGATTTAATATATCGTTCATATTAACACCGTTTTGTACACTTGAGAAACTGTGTACAGTAGTCAAATTGCATACACACCTGTCATGCAAGTCCTTTATCTCAAACGCCACCATTCCGCTGTTTATTAATTGAAGTGCAACATATTTTGTAGCCAGAGCGCTTTCAAACAGGAAGTCAAAAAAGCACTGACAAAAGCAATTGAAATATGCAAAAATTTAAAATTAAAACCTCCCTACTACATAATTTTTGTGGGATTTGTCCAGTCCACATCATTTATAGTTCTAAACTGGTCTTTTCACACATGTATCTATTTGGAAATAGTATTACGGCCATCCAAAAATTTGACTCAAGTATATTGCAGCTGAAGGATAAAAATTCCCCTACTTTGTCTTCCAAAATTTTACTATTTTTTTTGTTTTTATATTTAAGCATTAAGCGACTAACTAGATGATTATTCTAGGAATAAAATTGTGTTAATGTGACGAAAAGAGAAAAGACGTGGAATATCTTTAAATACGTAATTTTGTAAATGAACATGTTTACCCACCATGACAGACAGAGGCTCATTTCAGTTTGTAAGGAGATGAGGCTAAATATGCATCTTTCTTCTATGCACAATTGTTGCTGTCATCTGTCATCCCTGTCATAGGATACCGGTTTCGATCTTTGAAGGTTTACAACCATTACTGACGGAAGACTCAACATTTTCAGAAGGGATTATGTTTGGGTCTGTTGCTTTGCCTTTTGTATTGTGTGTAGAATATTCTTTACATTACTAGTGTTGCCAGAGCATGCAATGGGCTTTTGAGGCATGCTTCTAGCTCTGAATGTCCCGTTACAAGCAAAAATTCCCAAATGGACGGGCTCCAGTGGAACCAGTCTTGAAGAGATTCCAGTGCAAGACTTTACTGGCCAAGCACACTGGATAACCTGCAACATTACCTCAGACAAGCAGCATTCGCCAGCCACAGCAAAAGCCTTCACCACATCTCACTGAGCTCTATGAGGATTCTTGCCTGCTAATGAATATTATTTGTTCACTGGTGCCTTTTAATGGAGTCTTTCCAGGCGTGGTCGGTGGTAGGAGTGCCGGTCGGGCGGTGACGTGGGGCGGGGGAGGGGCAGGGTGGGGGGTAGTAAACTACGGATTAAGGCCCAATACAGGTAAGTAAACATTTAAATAAATAAAACGAATTCTGTTGCTCGCACTGCATCGCATTTGGCGATGCAGCGCTCACAACGAAATTCGTTTTATTTATTTAAATGTTTACTTACCTGTATTGGGCCTTAATCCGTAGTTACTACCCCCACCCTGCCCCTCCCCCGCCCCACATCACCGCCCGACCGGCACTCCTACCACCGACCGCGCCTGAGTCTTTCGATAACAGATTCTTTTCGAATGTTGCCTTTGGATACTTTGGAGCCTATTCCCAAAGGCAAATTTACACGTGAGTACATCCACACATGTAAAATCCCTTTTTATAGTAAATTAACTACCTTTGGCTGTTCGCCATTTCTGAGCGTAAATTTACCACAATGTGTAGGCTTACATGTCTCCACCCCCTCATGGGGTGGAGCCAAGTCTACGAGTCTAAAGTTACAACAGCCAAAAAGGACCCAAAACAGTGGTAGATGCACTCTAGCTCAGACCTGGAGTCCAGCACCAAACAGGCCAACCACTGGTACTGTAACATTCTCAAATAGAAAATAATAGAAAGGGACTTCTAATAGAACACCGTAGGAAATAATGATAAAATATATGAATTTATTGTAACTTTTTAAAAAGTATGCATACATGTAATTTATTTTTTAATGTTATACATATATATACATTTTAACTTACAATATATATATATATATATTAAACTATAAATTTTTACTAAAATATTTTAATAGCTTTTAATTTAAAAATAAATGTAACTAATTTCTTTAAAAATAATTAATTACATGTATTCTAAATATACCGTTTTTAAACATTTAATTCAAAATTAAGTTATTAGTGTAAAGTTACTATTAGTAACTTTTCATATGTAGGCAAAGTTCTCCAAACTCCCTATGGTAATATGTAGGGAAAAATCAAAAAAAGTTTATTAAACTTCATAAACAAATAGTACAAATATTTTTATGCTATTATTGTAAATTAATTTTATGTATTTATTTTAAATTACAAAAAATGCTACAGCACTATTAACCTGAATAAGATATGTACTGAATTTAAATACATTAAATTAAATTTAAATTATTTTTAAAGATTTATTACAAAAATATTCCACCTAAATGAAAATGTTTACATTTACTTATGTACATTCACTTTTATTTATATATTTTTTTAATGTTCAAAGTATATATTTTCTAAAAAATCGAAATAAATCAATTTAGTTTAACATTATTTTCTATAGCATTCTATTTTAACTCTGAGTCTTATCTTTCTTTGATCACTTCTCACAAGTTATGAAATCATCGTGTTTTAGTCTGTATTAAATCACGCAGCTTCTTAATCATTTCTAATTTTTCTCGGATCAAGAGTTTGAGAGTTTTTTGTGACTAGCGGTTTTAATTCCTTCATGACATATTGACAGATTGACTATTTCCTCATTTGTTAGTATACTTCATAGGCTTCTTGTTCGTCAAATAATTTATCTAAATTCTACTCTTTGGCACAGATTATCCTAGTGTTCCTCATATGCTATCTTCAATATCAAGCTCATACTCAGCTTTGGCTGCCAGGATTTGCTGCGGTTATATAGAATTATCAACAGTATCAATTTTGGCTCTGGGGAATCAGTGGATCTTTTCCTAGATCTGCAACTCTCTTGATTATATCCTCGAGTTATTTTTATTTGCAATGACACAGGCATACCCATATCCTTTTCTCTGCAATAGTTTTTTATTCAAACCAAGCATGGTAAGAATTATTTGGTTACTCATGAATGCATGATGGTCATGGTCACGGCGCTAGGACTCTGGTTGGATCCCTTGAAGCTCAGGACTACAGAACTGGCCAAACCTGTTTCCTACAATTTTTATGAATGAATGAAGGCGAAACAGTACCAATTGCATATAAATCGCATTTGTACACAAGCGCTGAAATGCGTTTTGCACCCACAGAAAAAATCCTGACAGCAGTACAGACTGCTGTAGTGAGAGAAAGAGCACTGGCTCAAGGGAAACGAATAATTGTCGAAACCCCGGTACCGGCCTTAGAGGCTGCCATAAAGGCAAGTGTTTCAAATGCGAAAGCATTACATCCAAGATGGATACAGTGGGCTAATTCTCTCACTGCAACAGATGTAGAATACAGATATGACCCTAGTCTAAAAACACAAGCATTCCTGCAATACGAACAAGAATATCCTCTACCAAATGAAATAATGCCTCTGGATCAGTATGAAGACATTATTTACACCAACGGATCTGCTCAACCGGCCATTGGAAGTAAGCAACAATACAGTGCAGCATGCGCTATTGTAAAAGGTAGGATGCAGGACGGCAAGTTCCGTCCAAGCTGTCCAAAAACGCAGTCTCTCGGAGACTGCACAGCTCAGTTGGCAGAGTTGAAAGCACTACTACTGGCACTGATAAATACGGAACCAGAATTCCCCACACTGATAGTGTGTGATTCCTTTTACTGTGTCCAGTCATACAATGAATACCTCCACTATTGGGGACAAAATTGGTTCAGAGATTCAAAAGGTGGCACAATCAAACATAGGAAACTATGGGAACAGGTAGCAGAGTTGAAGAACGAACTACCAAGAGCTCACTTGATACACACGCGGAGTCATCAATGTGATGGCGTTCACGTTGAAGGGAATTCATTGGCTGATGAAGCCGCAAAGGGGGCAGTACGCACTGCATCCGTAGCTGCAATCACTCGTTCAAAAACGAGGGTAAACGGTAGCACAATGATAGCTGTGATTGCTTCATGCAAAAACAGCAAAGCACTGCCAAAAGGTTTTCCACTCAAGTACTCCTAGAAGTTAGATGCAAGTACTACTACAAGTTAGATGCAAACAATGTTCCATTTGCTCAGATTCCTGGAGTGGGGGATAGAGTAATACCAAACATGGTTCCAGGTTAGGTTTAATCTTGGCTGCACACGAGGGTCTGGGTTCTGCGCATGCAGGAATTGCGGCAACAGTTTAATTATTGAAACAACGCTATTGGTGGCTAGGGTTAACAAAGCAGACCAAAGACTTCGTCTTAAAAATGCGATATCTGTCAACAGATAAAAGGGTCCACCGTAGCTCACCCAGCGCAGACACCTTTGTTAAAATCAGACAGACCACTCGCGTGCGTTTACCTGGACCCCTGCAGCCCATTGCATTCTGATGGGGCTTACAAGTATATCATGGTTGCAGTGGATTCCTGTTCAATATTCTTATGGGTATGGCCTCAGCGTTCGGCTTACGCTCGAACTGTTATAAAAGATTTTCGAGTCTTCATAGGGACATACGCAGTTGGCGCATTACATTCTGACCGTGGCCCCGCGTTCAGCACTCGGGCTTACATGGAAGCCATGGGAAGTTTGGGTGTAGCATTGCAGTACTCCTCTCCGTACCATCCCGATGGAAATTCGGTTGTGGAGAGGAAAAACCGGGACATAAAGCAATCTATAATAACCAGCCAAAAAGTTCTCTGGGAGGTGCCACTCCATACGAGGTCCTGTTTGGGACAAGAATGTGGGTACCGGATCTCAATTGTGAAAGCACAGTGGCGGATGATCAAGGTTGTTGTGGGATGCTTCCAGGCATCGCATATCTAGTCAACGTGAGCTCCAGGGTGCAAGTATTGTTTCCACCAACACATACAGTCAGGGAGGCGCCGTTATGCCCTTCGCTAAATGCTTCCTTTATACGGTTTGATACTCTGAGCAGAATGAAAGCCATGCTTTTACAGCAAACCGTACCCTTAACGTCCGCCCGGGAGACTTTTGATCTCCAGACCGCAATGTCCTCCTCAGCAGAGATACAGGCACTTATAGATACAAACTGCCCCTTCCAATTCACAGAAGTGGTAAGTCGTATCTTTAACATGTCTGATACGATGGGTATTGTACACCTATTTAAGACCATAGGTTCAGGAATGTTGAGCACCTTTCAGACGGTTCTCGGAGTTATACCAAACTTTATACATTCCATCTTTGGAAGCATTTTTGGAGGGCTTCCGCTGATCCTGTTTCTAATAGCAGGAATCCTGATTTTTACCTTTCTGCTACGCAATGGACGTCCCAGCCACCAAGGAGATAGCAACAGCACTCCTGGAGTGCAAATACTGTGATCGCATGGTACAACATCTGGGCACACCTCGCCTACGGGAACGGAGCGCCTCTTGGTTCCTGTCATTTAGACCAGTCTGGATTGACTGTGTCCTACCTGCAGTAGCGGCTCCTGGTGGGAGTGCTACCGGGCGGTGACGTGGGGCAGGGGAGGGGCAGGGTGGGGGGTAGTAAACACCGGAATACGGATGAATGCAGGTAAGTAGACAATTAAATCAATAAAACGAATTTCGTTGCGCGCTTAACTTCTCTTAAAAACATTTTTATTATTTGTTGCGTACAAACCTCTAGACACCTTGATAGTATGCTAGAATTTAGTTCTGTCATCCAGTCGGATGAGGAGTGGGTGTTATATTTCATATAGGCACCCCGATTTAGGTCCAGGTAAAATCATAACCCTTTACCTACATTCTCTCCTATACTACATACATAACGGATTTGAGGGACTGACCTTTTGCCTAGTTACAATACTATACACAGTACGTAGGGTTTTCCCTGAACACTGGCCTCATAAATTATGCATGAGGATTCTTAGTTTCTTGGAAAACACAGCAGGACCACCATCTCCTGCATAATAACTGTGTATAAAGTTCATTCCCGATGTCATCCTAAGTCCGACACTGGCACAGCAAGGTAGAACCCCTGGGGTTTGCTTTATCCTAGAGGGATTCTTGGCTTTACACCTACTCACATACTAGGTACATTTAGGTACATCTAGTTAGGGTGCATCGTAGGAGTACGCATTTGATTGCCATGTATTTTATATACTTGCCTGTAGTTATGATTTTAGCAAAATGGTAGAAACCTACCATCTGTTTACTTTCTTAGTGCTGCTACTCATTTATATATGCTACTGTCTACTGGTGATTTCAGTGCACTTATTTTACGCTAGAATAACGACTGTTCAATAAATACTTATTGAAAACGTCCAAACCGTTTATTCTGTGTATCTCTCTGAGAACAAGTGAGCACGAGTGACTGAGCGAAAACTAAGTTACTGTTTCCACGGTCCTGAGGGATCAGGGTTGTCATGTTCGATAGTTGCCAAGAACTATTCTCTCCTTGGTAAGAGGAGGTTATAGTGGCATTGCGAGCTAGCTGGTACACAGGCTAACATACCTGGTGGGGGTGTCTGGAATCAGTCTGGACACCAGTCCCGCAGTGTATGTTGTCTAAACGTGCAGATCCTATATAGGTCTTATAGGAACTACACGACACCATTGTGCCTCATACTACCAATGCGATACTGTTCTGTGATGGGCTAGTTAGTCATGGCATGGGCAGGTGGCACGCCTTGCAGTATAGGCTGTATCATGATTTTATTAGGTGACCATGCAGTTGTACAGACTCATACTTCAACGGACTTGCAACTTAATTGAACAGAAACACTGTTATTTGAGACCTCCCTGTCACCTGTAAGGGATACTTCCTTTTATATTCACCAATATCAGAATACCATAACCCCTCACTCACCTCTTTCACAACCATGAATCATGTTTCCTATTTTCCAGACCTGCTCATTGGCAGCCATTGCCTAGGGCTAAGGCAGCAGTGAGCTATCCCACCTATGCAGAGGGCAGTAGCAACTGGCAGGATCAGGGGTGGAGGGGCAGGGGTTGGCGGGGGGGGTGGGACAACATTTAAAAAAAAACACTTACCTCCTCACAGCCGCCGTGAACGTCGCTCTGCTGTCGTGTCTCCTTCTCCGGCGAGTCCCGAAAGCAGGAAGCACCCAGGCTCCCCTAAGCCAATCACAATGCTGCAATGGTGTGATTGGTCTGAGCGTCGTGGTTCGGCGCTCAGATGGGGAATGGGTGTCAGGGCCTCTGTTTGCAATTACACAGGAGCAGAATGACGCCTATTCCCAATTCTCATTTAGAAACTCACTGCGCTCAAGGAGTATTACACCTAAGCGCAGTTTAGTCCCTGTAGGGAAAGGGGATGGGGAGAGAAGAAGAGACTTCCCTGGTAGAGATTCTTCAGGAAGGAATTCTTCTTTTCTTCTCCTAGTTATTGGTAACCTTCTTTCTCGCTGGAGAACTGCAAAGGAACATTAAACATGAATTATCCTACTCTCTCTCTCCTGCTCTTTAATCTTTAAATATATACCTTAACACATTTATCACATACCCTTTACTATCAAGACTTTTGCTTCTCTTCTATGTTCTTATTCTTTCATGAAATATCTGTTATTTACATTGCTTCACCACATAATATACTTCTTAAAGTTCTTTACTTTACTTTTAGAATGGTAGTTGCGTGTCAGGTGAGAACGGCGTTGGATGGTTTCGATCTCTTCAGCAGGTAAGTGATGAGCTTCTTGTTGAGCAGCGCTTATGTATTGAGGATAGCTATTTCTCAAAAGAAGATTATGTTGATTAACAATTCTTTAGGAATTGTGGTAATATCGAATTCTTAAGAGAACTTTAGTTATTAGGTATTTAGTTGTTGGAACATAAGCTTAATACGGTTAATTATTTCCGAATTCTATTTTAACCAGGGTACACGCGAATTTAGCTGCCTTAGGAGTTTTCAACAAGAGTAGAAAGTAGTTTGATTAAAGGCTAACCAATTCTGGGATGCGTGCAGGGATTGTATTGCAACGGTCAATTTTCCAGAACTACGGTAAGTAATGAGTTACTAAAATGAGCAAGGGAAATTTGCATTGACTTGTGATTGAGACACTGCCTTTTGACAGGAAAAGACTTGTGCAATGTCAACCCGAGTCACTACAGGGTTATTATCAAGGGAAGTGTCTCAAGAAGTCAAGAGGACGCTAATGCTTGGACTTGAGACTGAGACACTAATCTCGAGTCGCAAATGACTTGCGCGGTTTAAGAAAAGACCTCAGAGTCTTAGCCCAAAGGAACTAATACGACGAATCAAGCGTTTCCTACCTTAAACTAACGCGACGGAGGAACAAATACACTGCTTTTTTCACTTTTCAGTCAGGTGAAGTGCGCGGTCGATAGGCTGCGCGAGCCTCACATTCTCTTCCTGTTCGAAAATGAAATAAGCTAGAGCGCTGCAGGAGGAGTTGGGCTGGCAGGCATCTTGGATTTCCAGAGTTGCCAGCTCAACCTCCAATTGTTGGATAACATGGGGTTTTGTCTTTTCCGGACCATTTTGCCTAATGAGACGCTAGCCTGGATAGAGTTATTAGCAGGAATCCTTCTTAGGACCCTGACAATGAGAGCCTGTGCATGTTCCTCACCAGGCTGTGTATTACATCCTGGTGAGGAACATGCAAAGTGCGCATGACTGTTTGGCCGGCCCAAGACAGCCGGCCAAACCGTTATGTGTACTTGGAGGGGCAGATTTACAAGCCCCTTGCGCCACTTTTGCGCCGCCGTTGCGTCACTTATGTGACGCAGCGGCGACGCAAAACATGCGCCACATTGCGCAATATTTACAACGTGACGCATCTAGGGAGATGCGTCACGTTGTAAACCCTGCGCCACATGAAACCTGCGTCAGGTTTCATGTGGGCGTTCCGCGCAGAGGTGGGCGTTCCCTCGCAGGTACGCCTCGTAAAAGTGACGCAGTGAAATCTACAAGATTTCACTGAGTCACTTCTGCGCCATGCTGCGTCAAAACCCTGCGCCTGCTTGAAGCAGGCGTAAGGATTGACGCAGCATGTTAGGCATAGGGCACCTGCCTTCCTTCTATAAATTACTTGTCAACAAGAGATGCTACATTTCCAGCCGGAAGAAGCAGATGCCTTTAAAGTTCTTTTGACAAGCAACTATTTATAACTGTCTAAGGAGGTTAAATAGCGCTACTCCAACTATTCAGTTGTTTAATTGTTTAAGACCCCAGCCGAAAATTGTGGCAGAGACTGTGTCTTAACTTTTATTTCGTAATTGTTTACCGAGCATCTTTTAATAGCATAGTTATTACATAACATTCAAGGAATGGGTGGCAATTAGAGTAACAAAAGATTGCAACAGTACATAGTATCACAGGGCGAAATATCATAGTTAGGATTGAGAAAAATCAGACATGCTTAATGTCCGTTTACCTGGGTAAATAGCATTATTATCCCTCCGTATAAACTAATGAAACATGGTATGTGAGTGACTCGAGCATAAGGACCTGTCTAAGGATAGACTGCATGTAGGTGGGTCGAAAGGGGGTGCATCTTAAGGGGCCGGGGCAAGTTATTTGCTGTGTGATATAGTGAAACAGTTCTTGGGGGAGGTGTAGTCCTTGGAGATAAAGCAACAGGTCAGGACCCCTAATGTTGGAGTGGGGTCCCTCCCAATTTACAGAAGCAATGCTACTAAGGGTGGGGCATGGGACTTTCTCATGAATCTAGTGCAAAAGGTTGTCATCTTTTTTGAGGGTTTGAAGCTGAATCAGCATAGCATCCTATTCCATTGAAATGGGGTAAATAAATGTAAGTCCGTTTTTATATAGCACAGCTACTCACCCTTACGGGTCTCAAGGCGCTGGGGGCCGTAGTGGAAATTAAGTGAGCTATTGCCCAGAGTCACACGTGCTGAGCTGAGCTGCCGCCGGAGCCGGGGATCGAACCGTGAACCCTGTGCTCCGAAGTCAGCTGCCCTTGAGTCCTCTATACGGATTGCCATACTTTCATCTTCCACCCAGTAAGCCAATATGCATCACCAGGACGCAGCCAAGGGGGGAATTGTGTCATTCTCTTGGCCAGTAGGAGTGCAAGATCCACAAATCGGGCCGTCACTCTATTTTTTTAGAGCACCTGTAAATTCCGAGAGGCACAGCCTCCCAGGACACCAGTCCATCATAGTGGAGGATATCATTTATAGTCATTAGTTCAGCTTGCCCATAACACTTTAATGGGGGACAGTCCCAAAGGATATGAAGCAGGTCAGTATCTTCCGAGTGACTGTGAGGATAGGAGAGTTGTGGTGTCGAAAATATACTATTCAGCCTAGCTGGGGTGAAGTAAGCCAGATGAAGGATAGAAAATTGTATATTTTTGAAACAGGTATTTCTAGGCACAGAGTGAGGATATTTCAGTGGTAAACACCACTCTGAGTCATGTAGCCCCCTCCCAACTTCTTTTTCCCAGGTTTCTTGTAGTGGTGTGAGGGAAGTGAGGGTGTGGTCTCTATAACGAGGTAAGTAAGTGGTCTCCCATACCCATCAAACATAAATTCTTTATCCCCGCGTGTGTTTGGGGTTCGTCTCGGGTGTTTCCCCCTCAGAGTGTTGCAAGCCCGTTGAAGTTGTGTGTACAATAAGAATTGTCCGGGCGGAATGCTGTGTTCGTAATGTGCTGGTCAAAGGTAAAAAACTGGCCATCCATGAGTAGGTCTCCTAGAGTAGACACATTATTATCATGCCAGTGACACAGTTCCGTGGGCATTAAGAAACCGCTGCCAGTGGGCAGACCTTGGAGAGGTATCTCTGGGGCATATGGGCATGTGGCATGTGTGAGTTGGAAGACTCAGTTAACACAGCATTGAATCAATGTGACTGACATGGGGGTGCCGGACCAGGTTTAGTAAAGACCAGGAGAAGGTGTAGAATATCTCGAGGGCTCATCACTCTTCGGTCTGATCTCACGTCCTCCATGGAGCAGCCAGCAAACCAACGAGTGTGTCATTGAAGTTGTGTCACTAGATAATATTGTTAAAACGAGGGCGCCCCTAGTCCACCCTGACCCACTGGTAACTGAAGTTTGGAAAGCATGCCACGACGGCAGCGAGTACCACACATCAGGTCTCCGAGGATACTGTCAAGTTCACGAAATAACTTTCTCAGGGGGAACAACAGAGACATTTGGCAAGTAATAGTGTAATTGTAGAAGCATCACCATTTTGGACAGGGCTATCGTTCCTGTGGTTGCAAGCGGAAGAGATTTCCACAGAGACTGTGCGTTAACTTAACGCTTCTGGTGCACACTTTATGTGATATGGTTCATTGTACTAACATGCTTCACTGCATGAACTTTCCCTGTCGTGTATGCTGAATTTGCAGCAATACCCAAGAGCTTCGCATATTGTTTCTTACAAGCAAAAAAACTGAACACAAACTGATTGAGTCTAATTGAGGGATAAAAATGAAAATCAAAATATATCACCTACCAAATGTAAAAGCACTGGTGGTGAAGAAGCCCATTTTTAACAGGGGAGTCGATGGAGCCAAAGTTGCTCTGACTCAGCTGAGGTCTGCCCTCGGCTTTCTTCCACCTCTTATTTGTCACATGCCTCCTGGTGGGGACAGGGCATTGCAGGAGGGCAATTTCTTTCCCTGAATATGGACTTGGATGAATTCTTAGTATCCCCTTTAGCACATGGCTCTAGTCCGAGTTGTGTGAGGTCTATCAAACAGAGCTGGCATGATCAAGTGACTACGGTCATCACTTGCCATTGTTCTCTGTCAACTTTCTAACCGTTTTCACTTTTTTATAGTTTGTGCCTAAATGTTAGGAAGTCAGCCTGTGGAAGCAGACGAATGTAAGAATGTAATATAACACAGTGTGGTAGTACCTTCTCCTTCCTAAAATGACAGTGATGAAAGCTCACACGTGATAAATTCAAATCTGAGAATAACAAAAATAATGACAAAATTCAAAACCTTATTTGAAATAAAATGTTAAAAAAATAATACCTAGCTGTGCAAGGCTACGTGCAGTTCTGGTAATATTGGCTTGCTTGTGCCTTTTCTGTGCTTTCCTTTAAGAGGGGGGGGTCCTAGAGAATCGACTCTGCACCCTTGAGAAATTATACACATGTTGGAAGAACTCTAGAAAGTTAATTTATTCCGCGCTTGATCAAAACATTCTGTGTATACCTGCCATATGTTTTCGGCAAACACTCACCATTGTGCCGTAGTTCATTGTCCCCACTTTTTGAATAGAAGTCTTTCAAAACACACAAAAAGCGACCCCAGCGCTGCCTCCAACCTCTGAGCATTGCATCTGCATGTTTAAACACCTGCTTCAGTTTATCATCAATTCTTCATAACCTTGTTAAACAATAATTACAGTAACTGATACATTATGAATGAAAAGCTACTCACTCTTTCTTGAAAAGCATTAGTGTTAAAATTAGGAGTTATCCATTCTCGATATAGTCTGCCGAAGCTGAACTGTTGAGGGACAGGCACACATACCTGTGTAGACAGACAGCCTTTGACTGTGCAACAAAGAGCAGCACGCCATATCCTTTTCCTGCTTTACTTGTCGTGAATGTGCTTTGATAAATGTTTCTAAGAATGAAAGGTGCAGCTTTGTTGTGGGTCACTTGTAACTATGAGAATAAAGCAACTCTGTCTCCAATTTTCTTTTAACAAAAGTGTTTGTATTTTCAATATTTTGTGAATTTGTCCTCAAGGTCGAAACGTGTGGATGTGTTTTTTTTTTCTCAAAATGAAAGGTGTTTGACATGGAACACCAGCCTGATTATAAATCGAGTTATAGATGATAGGCAGGTGATTTCCTTTGAGAGGTTCCGAGGGAAATCAGCTAGGCGATGAGAGTGAAGCTTGAACCGTCTATGATGTGACTCGTAATTTGGAGGTGGACAATTTTACGTGTAGAAAGATGGTGTAAAAGTACATTTGTACTTAAAAAAAACAACATCTCTTTATTTCTTCACAGGGAAAGGGCTTTTCTTGAAGGTTACTTTTTTTAGGGTGTTCCTTTCTCATTTTCACTCCTCTCTTGCTAGTATTAAATCTAGCCTTGTTCCCATGATGGAAACTGCCTCCAAATTGTTGGTGAATTACCGCAAACTTTTGAGATGGTCAGTGTTGACACACTTTTGCTCATTGACCCATTGTGAAACAGCCAGAAACCTGCCCCTACCACAAGGCTTGTGGACATAGATATTCTACTACACTGGTGGAGTTTTTGTGTGCATAAGTCACATTTTACTCTTGTAAATGGGATAGTGCCTTCAGGAATGTCATTCTGCCTCGAAAATGTAAACAAATTTAGGTGTGAGAAATATTCAAGAAAGAGGGTCCCATTCGCTGAACCATAAACAAGAGGTGATGTGGAGAGACTTGCACATCACTTTAGAATCTGTACCATAACAGGTATACTGAAGGATTAGGAATGATGTTGGAAGGATGAGCAACAAGCAGTCTGACATCATGGTTCCAGCTATACACAGTCACTAGTACCCTGATATCCTAAAAGTCTTTCGAAGACGCTGGTTTTGGTGATCCCATACCGGTGGAAGAACAACTAACTGCAAACCACAAACTTTTTAGTAGCTTTAAAAAGTGCAATTTTCATTTGTCATCAGATGTACTGAAGAGGACACCACAGAATGTGCTTTTATTTTAACAAAGCTAGTAGTCTTACAGCATGTGCTGCTGCCTGAAAACAATGGCGAGAAGCTTGTGACATGACAAGTCGAAATCATAAAAAATTAAAGCACTTCGCTTTCCATTGAGCAGAAACCTTTGCCTTTAGAGAACGAACTTCTTTATAAAAATTAAAACTGTATATTTTTCTTAATATTTAAATATTCATGCTCCAAAAAACAGCAGTCTGTTTTCATCAGGGCGCTCTTAACGAGACTGAGCCTCAAACCCCCGAAGGCCTCAGGCCCAAGGTGCTGCTGGCTTTTATGATCAAGTGCACAAAGCATGTCACGAAGGAGATAAGGGACGTAAACAATGCAGAGCCCCTATTTATATACCTGCACGCACAGCCTCGGTGAAGTCATATATTTCCTTGCACTTTGGCAAATGACAGGAGATTTTTCTTTACGAATATAGCGAACACTCACAAAAAAGATAAACAAGGTCCCACATCCATAAATCGCATGTTTTAACCAATATGACTTTTTAACTTATATAGGAGACCATTTATTATTTTATTTCACCTTTTCTCTGTAACACGTGACCGCTTTCTTTTTATTCTATGTTGCCCTAGGAGGATTCATTTTGTTAGCATGCTTTTAATTACTTTTACATTTTAGTTATGAGAACATTCTTTGAAGAACCTTTCCATGTAAGCATTCGAGGGATTGAAACCATTCTTCCTTGAAACACTTCACCCTTAATAAATTAAAAATAAAAATACATTTCTGACATGTTTCATAGATTTAACGCACTGTGCCTTCTTGTTGTGGTTATTATTTAGTTATCTATTTATTATAATTATCATTATTTATTATTACTACTTGGAGATAGAGTGTCTTACAAAAAGAAGACTATTTAACGTCTGCTCTGCCTGGGTTTTGATAGGGTATGGTAAACTGAATGTTAACTAAATAAAACTGATGCCAGAGTCCTACTTTTTTTGTGCATCGAAGTTTAACAGGTGAGGAAATAAATACATTTACAGTCAGTCAGTAAAACTTTATTTGGCCTTAAATGGCCACAAAAAGGTACAATAAAAACATTTTGTAAAACAAATATAAAATATCAATAATTATTTAAAATGCAATCATCTAAGAACCTTAATATGCTTAGATCCGGCAAATGTGCAAAACAACAAGAAAATTATTATAAATAAACATAGGATAGCAACAACATGGATACAGTAGATACAAAGGAGATCCAAAGATTTTTTTTATAGAATGGAAGAATCAGGATTCACTGGTTGCCAGAGTGCTAGGATCTCTCCTAATCCTTAAAGCAGAAAGAATAAAAGCAAAGCAAGGATGAAAACCAAGAACCATGTGGCGGGAAAGAGACCAGATAATAGACGATAAATAGCCTGAAGCGTGTAAAATAAAATCTATGTTCCTGATTAGGGATCAGCACTAACTATGTTGCAACCCCTTCTGAAACAACAAACTCCTTGTGAGAACAAACTGTATCCATGGACTGGGCTTTTGCATACCTTATGGAATTGCAATGAGCGAGGAAGAGAGAGCGGATCAGAGAATTAGAGGCCCCAGTGATCTCGTTCGGTGTGGGATATAACTGAGGGACACCCAAAACTGAGAAAGATTTCTTCACAAATGCTAACCAAGCGATATTATTACTATGATCAAATTTCATGCAATCTGCTAAAACACAGCGGGAAAACTTTGTACAAGGGGAACATCAGATCTTAGCCCACAAAAGAAGGGATGCTAAATTCACCTTCTCCTCCTTGTACGGGAGGCCAACTTCTGTGTAAATAATAGCAGAGGCAGTACTTTTTGGAACCGCCAGCAATCTAGCACGAAATTTATTTTCAGATGTTTGAAAATGATCACAATTGGAATACCCCCAAACTCCAGACCCATAAATGCACACTGCAGTACATTTAGCTTTATAAAGAGATAAAAGATATTTCACAGGTTTTTGTTTAAGTTTCCTGGCAAAGCTACAAATAGCCTCGGTGGCACTATGCAGTTTATGCCTTCTCTGATCGCCAAGTTTTGCCCAGGTAAAATTTGTGTCTAACAGGATTCCCAAGTATTTAAAATTTGACACTTTCCTAATCGCCACGCTGTCCATAATAAATCTACGCAAATGCGTGTTCCTGGGGCCCAGGTTCCTAACAAAAGAGATTTATCATTGAACCTTAATTACAGATCTATCATGAAATCATTCATGAATTCAGATGCTGAAGACCGTTTGCTGTGCGCAAGAACAATATCGTCGGCGTACAACAGAGAATCAAGTGAATTAATATAAAAGAGAATACGAAAAGGGACTAAAATACAGCCCTATCTGACTCCTTTCTCAACTTTAAAGACAGGCGTGCTCTTCCCATCATAGCCAAAACGCACTTGGGCTATAGTATCCCAATTTAAACGCTTTCAGAATTCGGCCAAACTCACATCAACCCCAGCCTGGCTCATAAGTTCCCACAAATGGGCCCTGTCCACGAGATCAAATGTGCCGGACAGATCTATGAAGGCAAGATGTAATATTCCTTTCTTAGCCTTTACATATTTCCCAGTGACTAAGAGCAGGTTGAGAGATTGTTCGACCATGCTCACACTAGGCCGAAAACCGTACTGTACATCAGAAAGGAAGTCCCTGTCCTCTGCCCAAGCCTCCAGTTTTTCAAGGATAATCCTGCCTAGGATTTTGACAGAGCAGTCCTGCAGCGAGATGGGACGGTAACATGCTGGATTTCTTCTGTCACCCTTTTAAATATCTGGACTATGATGAATGTTTTCCATGAGCTGGGGATATGGGTGAAGAACAGGGCACGTATACATTAGTCAATAGTGGGGTTAACAAAAGCAATATTATGGTGAAAAACGATCTGAACCCCATCGGGCCAGGGGTTATACAGCTTTTCTTTTTAAAATTGTGATAGAAACATCGCTCACATCAATGGGAAATGGGAATGAGCTAGAGCCTGGGGTTAAAAGGATGAGATCATTCAGGTTAGAGGGTGGCAGAGTTGTAAGTAGTGGATGGAAGTCTGAGGATGTTATTGGAGGGCCTTCAAATATCCCTGAAAAGAAGGGCAACCATTTTTCTGACGAGAATTTACACGTGATTTTAGGAATATTGTCCTCCACAAAAAAAGGATAGTTTATCACATTCCAAAAAGCCATTTCATCCCTTAGAGAAGGAGCTTTGAGTAGATCTTTCCAAGCCTTTTCCCTAATTTCAATTCTTCAGTTCTCCAAAGTTACCTTGTATGCCCTTCTAGCTAGTCTGATTTCCTCAGTATTTCTAGATAAAGAATTTGCTGTCATTTTCAAATTTTCCAAGGTTGCAGCACAAGCATGGTTAAACCACTGATGTGAGGGAGGAGTAGAAGCAGCTTTATTGATGACCAATGAACTAGACATGAATGAACACAAATAATTAAAACTGTCTCGCACATGTTGAGGCTCGATTATAGAAGAAAGGCAACAATACATATCTTCATGTTTAGTTTTTACTAAATCTGCATACAAATTGTCATGGTTCACATTATCCCATTTAAGAAGAATCCTCCAATTTTTACTATATTGCAAATCCATTGTGCACTCTGGGATAGAGGGATGGACAACTATATCGGGAAGAGATACACTAATGGAAACAAGGCTATAATCACTCAGGATGGAGGGCAAAATTAGGGAGTCCAATACAAAAGGTACTAAAGGAGAAGAGAACAAAATAAAATCTCTGATTGAACCACCTCCTTTCCCTGTAAAGGTCCATGTTAAAAATCAGATTATGTTTAAGTGTAATATGATTCAGTTTACAATCACAAACGTCACATCCTCTTAGAATTAGGATGCAGTAATTTACATACACAACTGGAGCGTACCAATTAAATTCCACGATTACAATAGGTTTTCAGCAGTACAAAGATTTGAGTTAACAGTGAGGGCATGGCAGTCCCTAAGGGAGCAACTACAGGGAATGTATTGCACTGTTTTCTTTGTGAAAATTCAAAAAACTTTTAATGGGTTTTTAATTTAAACCCATTTGCACTCTTACACTTAGGGGCCGATTCCGATCTCGGCCGGTAGTGCTCCGAATCGGATTCGGATTTACCGGATCCGATTCGGAGCCCTGTTTCCCGACCGAATCGTACGCGGGTCCGGCCGAGCGAGTACGATGCAGGCACCCGCGAAATCTCCGACCGACTCGAACGCGGCTTCAACACGCTCCGACCGACTCGCATGGACACGACTCGCACCGCGCTATGGAGACGTTTCCCGGCCGGGGTAAGTACGATGCGCGCCGCGATCAGTCCGATCGACTCTCGCCGTCCGGCTCGAAAAAGCTGTCGGAGCCGGACTTTGGGGGTCCGCGTCGGACCCCCCTGTACGCGTAGGCGCGCGAGTCGCACACAGGGGGGACCCATGAGTCCCCCCTACCTGTGCATGTACGCCGCGATGCGCATGGACGCGTTCACGCTGTAGGGGCGCCCTTGTCCGCCTCGCACCCATTGAGTCAATGGGAGCCAGCGTACGCGTCGTACGACAGGCTCCCATTGACTTCAATGGGAGTCCGACCGACCCGAGTCCGATTGCATGCGTGCGCATCGTACTCGTTCGGTCGGACTGCTAGGGTCCGATTCGGTCGGAATTCTCTCCAGGTCCGGCTCGGTCGGAGAGAATTCCGGCCCGAATCGGAATCGGCCCCTTAGTGCCAAAGACATATTCATGGGGTTGTGAGGAAAGGGTTTTAAAATGTTTTATTTGTAGAGAAAGAAAGTCTGATGTGATGCAGCACATTTTTACTCAACATACACCTATTGATTACACAAATGCTTTTCTGGAAATCTTGCTAGGATTTCAATGACTACAAATGGGGATTTTTGTGAATACTAGATTGCTCAGATCATATATGACTTGTTCTTAAGATCATATCCAGTGGCGCAGCTAGACCTTTGGGTGCCCGTGGTGGAAACCTGCGTTTGCCGCCTCGCTGTGGCCGCATGTAAGAACGGGTGGAGGGGGGTGCTGGTGAAGCCTGCGTTTGCCGCCCTGCGACAGCCACATGTAAGAGCTGGGGGAGGCCATCCTCCCAGCCCCCCTTTGCTACGCCACTGATCATATCCTTTCCCCGAAACACAGGCAAGCTATCCCCTCGAGCACATAAATGTTCCAATGAAGATTTAATCACTTACTTAACAACTTTGCACCTCTGCTAGAAGATTGTGCAAAGTCTATCAGTCACAAAAACTCACAACTCTAAACTACTAATATTTACAACACCTGCCAGCTGCCAGGATCGCTGCACTAACAGTCAAGATTCACATATCTAACCTTATTGGTCACATAAAGGAACCACTCAATTTCCTCTATATCCTGAAAGGCTGGCCCCATGCACCTTTATCCGTCATAACTGCCACAAAGGAAGTAGTAATCAAGATTCTTGAAACCAAGAGGCTTGTCTCAGGCACATTGTCAAAGATTGCTTCAATCTTCTCTCATCCATCATACCCTCCTGCATCAATGTGTAACTCCAACATGGTAAAATAAATCCTCTACAAATCAACAATGACACCAGCCCTTAAAAAGCCTCAAGGAGTTCTACAATTTCTCAAGGGTTTCTTCTATTTCATCAAACACGCAGAACGTTCTCAGTTCCTCAAAATGACACCATACATCAAGGAGAAGACTGTATTACAAACAATTGCTGCTCGATGAGCTACAAATGGATTTCTGGCTGAGAAGAGAAACTTAATGCTATAAGACTACTGAGAGAACACTGTGTATAACACTTACCGAGAATGTAGTGACAGACCTTTCTCCATCAGTCCTGTGGAAGGCAGATCAGGGAGGCTGTTTCTGCAGCTGATGCTGATCGTCAGTGCAGCAGACGAATCAACGGAGCAGTGCCCGGATCTGAATACTCCATGGAGTGACTGGCCACGTTTTCCCTGATTTAACTTCTGGTGGACCGCGGGAGGAGCGACCGCCCCCCTTTGTGTCTAATACCTTCGAGACGACCTCAACGAACCAGACTTCAACCAATTAATTAATTATTATAGTCATCAATATTTCTCTGAGGGTCATTCAACATATGAAATCACCATCCTGAAGATGGTCTAGCAGATATACTCACCACATAGACCGAAACATCGACAATTTCACCCATTTTCTTTGTGATTTTTCATCATAGGAATCGTTTGCTGTATGATACATTATAATTTCCTTATGTAGACATTGTATGGAATGGGTGACCACATTAGTGACAATGAGAAACTAGTGGCAACAAGAAATCGATAAATCTCGGTCACTGTGTGTCTATATGTATAACATTTTATGTACCCCCCTAAAATATATTTTTTCAACATAAATTTGTATTTCAAAGAAGTATACACCCGTGCCTGTATTTTGTTCCTTCACAGTTCTTTATTTGATCTGTAACAATAAGTAATTCATTTTTGGGAATAATGGATGTAAGCTACTATTTAAAGCTTACCAGTGATGATCTCAAGAAAAACATAAAATCTAGTAGAAGAATAAATCCCTTGCAGGCATTTTTACCTGTTGATATGTTTCTGCAGCTGTGGTAATAGCAGGAGGCTGTGCTAATGTCCATGTCAGGAAGGATTTTGTCTCATGTCCCTGTCCTGAGGCATCATGGTGTTGGCTTAAGCTGTTGGCCCTGGTTGTTCCATGAATCAGGATAAGCAAGTTAGCATTCAAAACTTAGGTTTTGATTTGCCGCCCATAGTTGTTACTCCTTCTGTTATCATTCAGCATCAATACGGTTGAGAATGAAAAGAAAGAATCCCAAGAAGAAAGACCTCTCACTGAGAGGCGTGCCAAGTATGACATGTATGCTTGAGGAAAGTATGCGCCATAGGGAGTAAAAAGGCATATTAACCAAACCTGGAAGTAAGAAACCAGAGGAATCTTTCTTTCATTAATCAATAAAGCAACATGTGGCATTCCTTAACATCACCAACACTAAGAGCAGGTTTTTGGTGGAATGTCCTACTCAAATGTGTTTGTTATTCACAACCCCCATTCATCATATTGAGAAGTAATGTGTTTAATAGGTTTTTAATCATAATGATGTGCAGTATCTGTTAAAAGAATACATGTAAACACCTGTCACTCCTTTGATTGAGTGTTGTGAACAGCTGTTAGGACAGTGTATTATGGTTTTAATTCTGCCATTGCTAAGCAAATGCATTTACCGCTAAGATGTAAAAGAAGACATTATTATAAATCTCAAATGGTTGCCTTGCTTCTTTAAATCCATCTGAGATCAATTGCATGTGCTCAAGGACATGGGCAGTCAAATTTCTCAATGTGAGAGGCGACTAGAGAACCTGTCCTGAATAAACTACAATACAAAGAAAAACAGAAATATAAAGGGGGCACTGAAGCTGTTCCCTAGAGGTACACACACAATCATATATATTTGTTTTTTATATATTTTTTAAATATCCCTTTGACACTATACTTCAAGTAGTTATTAGTTTTTAAACTTAAGATGATAACCTCAAGCCATAAAACCAGAAGAAGGAAAGTACCATAAATACACCAATAGACACAACAATAGCTTCATATTGGTGAAAAACCTAAACAGAGACCAGCTAGATTAAACACACCTGAAGTTTTGGTCTAATGTTCCAACCAGAAACTTGACAATGTACCTCCCCCACCATCCTCAATATTACTCAAGGTTTAGCCCTGAGAACCATCACAGCACAGTAGAAAGCCGCCTTAAGCTCCAACGTACCAGTAAAGGACCAGGTAAACATAATGATTAGCACCAGCCAATTCCACCTTCATCCATTAATGACAACCCAACAATAGTCATCATTAGAAATGCCTATAGAGTAATAGGGCATTTAAATAAATTGCAATAATTCGAATTTTAATAAACGCATAGAAAAATTAATATGTCAGCATAAATGAAAGAAAATGTTATAAAAATATGATGAAAATGTACACAGCTGTCACAATTATGCATACTAGGCCTCAAACTGTTCTATTGCAATGTTAAAAGTCGTTCATTTAGAAATGTTAAGAGACACAAATTTCTTTGTGAAAAATGAGATCATGTACAATGAAGATATACCAAAAATGTGTACTTTTGGCCCTCGCTAAAAGGTGCCATTTCATAATAAGATTAACATTTTTAAACATGATTCACATATTTTGTAGAAATGTTGCTGTTTTGTAAAAAAAAACTAGTTGATAGAAATGATTAGGATATCGTTTTTAAATGGAAACTGTGCAACCATACATGAGGAATCAGCAAAATCCTGAATGTTGACCCCTTGAACTAACTTGTTTTTCCTTTTTAGGTCATGTCATTGTAAAATGTTTATATTTTGTTTATATTTTCTTTCTAGAAGATGTTTCAACTTCTACATAACTTACTTTAGTTTCAAGGATAGTTTACTATAAGTATTTGTCGGAAAGCTCATCCATGAGCGGAGTTGAACTCTGTTCGATATTAGTTGCAACAAATGTAGCTAACATAATTGATAGTTCATTGTCTTCTCGAAGATATGGCAAGGAGTAATCAAGTTCCCATGAAAATTTCAGGCGGTGATTGGATGGAAGAAGGCGGAAGATGCCACAGTTGATGATACTAACAAAATGTGTTGTTTATATAAGAGTGTGTTCCTAGAATAGCATTAGTTTTCCCTCTTCTCTTTCACCGTCATTCCTTCTGAGATTCAGACTTGTGACTTCTCAGGCAACTTCTTTTCTTGTCTCTTTCTCATGCTGGCTCACAATTTCTGACTTTGGTCTGCAGAGTTTAATTGAGAACCTTTCCCTTTTGGCCCAACACCCTGTGTTGTATTGTGTTGAGTCTCTACTGAGTATCTTGAACCTCTCTTTGTGGGATGTTCTGCTTTGCTTATTTCTCACACTATTGAATTGAATCTACTAAAGCTATATGCTTGCTCTCACTCTCTCGAGATAGAACGCTTTCAGGGTTCTTTCTGACTCCTTTCTCTTAATTAATAGAATAGGTATTCTTTCCTTTACGAGCTAGGGATTATAACACTGTTGTGATCGTTCTAATATTGATTAATGTAGTGGAACCTAGCTGCAGAGGAGATGCTATATTGATTAGGTTGATATCCCGCTGGTTGCGATTTCATTGCGTATGTGGAAAGCTTTCTAGTGAGAAAAAGTCAGAGGGTGTTAAAACCTTAATATTCCTATTGGTGAATTATATTTCTTTTCTTTAGAAGCAGACAAAGGTTGTTTATTTATTTATTTATTTTGGACATCTGCGGAGAAGAATCAAATATTTGGGCATTGACTTTTTGTTACTGATTATTGTTAAATAATTTAAAAATATGAAATGCTTAAGGAGCATTAAGAACTTTGTGAAAGGTGATGTGACTATTCCGCTATGGAAAGGTGAAGAGGCATCTCCTGAGGGTACGTCTGCACATTATATGACAACAACATGTTTACACACGTTTATGGCTTCGTCAATGGCACAAGATCACTGAGAATGAGGGTCCTTTGAGCTTTCCAAAATAGGGGACATTTGAGCTGAGAGTTATTAGAAGGCTGAGGGATAAGCTTTATGAAATTAAGTCTCCACCTAGACCTACGCAGTATGAAGCATTGAATATCTGGGAGAAAACAGCACACGCTAGAGAATGGGAAAAATATCAGAATAAGACTAGGAGATCAGTACATAATTATGCAGATGCTAGGTGATATGAGCAGCAAAAGAGATGGAGAAAAGCTATAGTCGAAGTGACTAGGCTGAATCCAGCTATCACCACTGATAAACCTGAGAAAGCTACCAAGGATAAGAAATCAAAGAAGGATGATGAGGAAGCTACTAAAATGTCAGATTCTGAGAGTGATTCAGGGGATGAAACACTGGATCATTGCTAGCTGCACATCCACCACCACATGTGGCCCATGTAACCAATACTGAGGGAGCACCTGTTGATCCAAACTTAGGGGCTGATTAGGATGGCGGGCAGATGTCCACCACCGGGCCGGCGGTGGCGCCCGCCGGTCTGGCGGTGGACATCCGCCCGCGATCGCAAGCCAGAAAACCGCCTTTCAGATTAGGATGGCGGTGGTGACTGCTGCGGTGTGAAATTCCGACCGCCGCTTTTCTGCCGTTTGCCATCCGCACTCCTGCCTTGTGGACGGAGCAGGACCGGGATAATGGTGGCGGTGCCGAGCAGGCTCCGCCGGCAGGATTATGATGCCGGCGGTAGCCAGCCTTTCCTCAGCGGTCAAACCGCCATGGAAAGGCAGGCGGAGATTGTCTTCCTGGGGCCCGTTTTGGGGGGGTATGGGTGCACTGGGGGGGTACCCATGGTCCCCCCCTACATTTCCCTGTACCAGGTGGCAGGCACTGTGCAGTGCCTGCCACGCAGTGCAGGAACATGCAGGACATGCTCATTTGGACATCGCGGCGGTGCTGCGTGCAGCAGCAACCGCCGCAATGTTAAAGCCCGCGATCAGACCACCGCGGTCAGATTTAGACCGCGGGCCATCGTAATTTGACCGGCGGTGATTTCGCGGTCCATGCAGGCGGTCTTTTCCCGCTACCATGGCGGTCGGGGAGGTTTTCCGACCGCCATCCTAATAAGCCCCTTAGTTCCAATTGAGAGATCATTGCAATTGGCACAGCCTACAGTACGAACTGTAATGATAGGTACATTGCCTACAAGAGTTGAGACAGATCCTACAGTAATACCATCTGGTGTTACTGCACAAATTGTGCCTGTACAATCACCCGTGACTAGGGTTGTGACTGCACATCCATTAGAGAGTCACACACCTGCTATTCCTGTTACTGTAGTTCCTGGAGCTAAGACTCAAGGAGTCGTAGGAGAAGCACCATAAATAGGGGCTATCCCAACATCGCGAAATTCACAATTGTTAACTGGACACCACCACAAAGAGTTCAGTCTTTATGAGAAGGGAGAAGGACTTTTTTGGCCACACCAATGAAACAGAATGGATTAAATTTGTTCAAAGATAGGATTTGTCCCCCGTGGTTTGAAGAAATGGCAGGGAGTAAAGTGATAGAGAGTCAGATTGTCATTACACCACAAGTTGAAAAGGAGAGACCCCTAAATGTTCAAGATTAAAAATAGAGTTAGAAGAAAAAATCAGAGGGTGTTTGGAACTTCATCAATGTAATCAATATCAAGAAAAAGAACTGATATATTTGTGTAAAGAAATTACAAGAAGTGCTGCAGTCACACATGAGAAGTTGATAGAATTATCCAGGAAGTATGATACTGATATTGACAAAAGTGTTCCATTTCAGAAAAGTTTCAGGGTACAATTAAATGATGAATCTATTGAGACAATGCGCTCTTTAGGAATGGTACTACACATAACAGAATTAGTCAAATGTGAATGCAGATGGGGTGATTTTGAGAATCTGGAAAATAAATGGTCCAAGAAAGCAGAAAAGAAAAAGAAGCAGACAGGGGAGCCACAAATAGGTTCCCCTGATGAAGAAGAAGCTTCAGCATATCCTTTGAGAGAGATACAAGGAGGAGCGTATGTCCATGTACCTTGGAGTAGGGGAGATCTTGCAGCAATAATGAAAATTAAGACACAAACCTCTGCAGTGGTACACACAGATTGACAGATTTGTTAAAATTTCTAAAGTGTTGTGGATCAATTTGAATACATTCTTTGACATTGTGGTCTGGATGATTTGTGGGCTGAATGTAAGGTTGCGGTATAGTGGCGTCGTGAAGAGCCAACAAAACAAGCTGGCACTAATGCACTTTCTCTTGAGGTTATGGAAAAGTATGAAGCAGTGATTATATTCTGGAAAGATAAAGTTCCACCAAAGGATCTTGATTGGGAAAGATTAAGAGAACTTTGCAAGAGCCAAATGAGCCAGTACATGATTACTATAAGCGATTGCTTCAGGTGTTTCAACAGCACAGTGGAAGGGAGTATCCTGACCCTAGTGATATGGGATTTTTAGTGACTCAGTTTGTTCTTGGGTTAAGGCCAGAGATAAGTGCTCACATACAACAGAATGTGGTTTGCTGGCAATCTAAATAGCTAGAGGAAATCCTGAGATATTCAAAGTACTGCAATGATGAACAAGAAATGAAACAGAAAGAGAGACATTTATACTGGCCCAGACAAAGCTTGCTCACAAAGGTTCCCAGAATCAGAACCAGTTTTTTGCAGGAAATGTTGGTGGTATGCAAGGAGTTGGTTTACAGGCTAAAATGCAAGGTATGCAAGGAGGGTTTATTCCACGGGGGAGAGGTAGAGGTGTTCCGGCTGATCCAACTTCCAGTATCGACATTGCAACGTTGAAGAAAATGACCCATTGTCACCATTGTAATAAAATCGGGCATTGCAATAGGGAGTGTAGACCTAATCCAGCTAGATTAAATAGAAATGTCCAAATGCAAGGAGGAAATCTGATGCAGATGCAGAATGTACCTGTTCAGCAGATGCAAATGCCAATACAAAAACAGATACCAATGATGCAGGTTCCATAAGCTCAGATGGTTCCACAGAACATGGAAAACCCAATATTTAATTTGAATCAGATGCCTAAAGCAAATCTAAACCTGTTTCAGAGCCAGAACACATATCAGCAATTCCCAATATTAGACAATGGCAGTATTGGCCCCGACAATTCTCAATGATGGTGCCAGAGGGGGAGGAAGATTCCATGCTTGGCGCAGTCTTGGAGGTAGACAGGGTGGACCAACTGTAGAAGGAGAAGTGAATGACCACCACGTGTCATTTCTTATCGACACAGGAGCTACCAGATCCACTGTTAGAATAGCAGAAGTCCCAGACCCACCCCGCTAGGGAAAGAAGATCCAAGTTGTAGGAGTTTCAAATAAACAAATAACAAGTCCAGTTTTAGAAAAGGTCCCATTAAAAATAGGCCCATTTGAAGAGAGTTTGTAGTCTGTGATTCAACTCCTGTATACTTGCTAGGCAGAGACCTATTGTGCAAATTAAACTGCACTTTTTACTGTACTCCAAATGATGTCGAATTTGAGACCCATGATGAGGATGTGGAGTTTAAGATGGCCCAACAAGGGACAGTTGTAGGATTATTTCCAATGAGGGCAGTGGAAGAACTGCCTCCCGAGTTACAAGTAACAGTAAACCCAGAAATACAGAATTTCACAGGGAAAGATATTGGATTAATTAAAGTAGTAAAACCTGTCAGAATTACAGTGAAACCTAATGTCGTGTATCTAAGAACCACACCATATAATTTGACTCCAGAGACAATTGCAGAAATAACTCCTGTGATTGTGTATATGTTGAGGAAAGGAATCCTTAGGGAAATTATGGGAAGTCCTTGCAACTCTCCCACCCTGGGTTTACAGAAACCTAATGGTAAATATTGGATTGTGCGGTACCTCCAAAAGATTACCAATATTGCTGTTCCATGTTGTCCTGTGGTACCGAATCCAGCCACCATATTGTTTCAAATTCCCTGCCCTGCAGAATGGTTTACAGTTGTGGAACTTTGTCAAACTTTCTTTTCTGTTCCATTGCATGAGGACAGTCAGTATCTGTTTTCATTTGTATTCAGAGAGAGAGTTTTGGCATGGTGCGAAGTCCCACAAGGGTATATAGAGAGCCCATCCATTTTCAACTAGATCTTGAAATAGAATCTGGAATCTCTGCAAATGCAATACAGATTAGTTCTTGTACAATATATTGATGACCTATTTGTGGCATCATAAACACGAGAAGCATGTAAGCAAGACACCATTGCCCTTCTGAAACATTTGTATATAAAGAGACATAAGGTGTCACCTGATAAGCTGCAGCATTGTCAGAAGGAGGTTTAGTACTTAAGACACATTATTGAGAAAGGAGCAAGAAAGGCGTCACCAGAGAGAGTGGATACAATTTTACACATGAGCCCACCCAGAACTCAGAGAGAAGTCAGAATGTTTCTGGGAATGGTTAACTACTGTAGACAGTGGATACCAAGCTAAGCCTTTACTGAGGCTAACGGACAAAGGTGTACCTGATCTGCTTCCATGGGACAACGAGTGCTTAAGAGCCTACCTAGAGCTGAGAGAAAGTCTCTAGCAAACACAAGTTGATGGACCGTGTGCCGAAACTTTTCACCCACTCACCCCCAGTCAAGAGATCTGGGTTTAATCCATCATTTTTTTGCTCACTTTGCCACCCCAGTTTGGACCCAACCATATGCAAATCAGTCTTGACCCTGCTCTGTATGAGAACAGTAGAGCCCGAACTGCCTGGCCAGGTTCTTCCTGGACCGGAAACAAGCATCCTGGGACCGGTTTTGGGGTATTACCCCGCATCAGCCAGGCTTGCTTTAAACCAGTGGCAAAGTGAGCAAGGGATGGATGGCTAAAATTGGCCTCAATGCATCTGAAACAGATGATAAGACACCCTTGACTAGATCAGGTGTCTTCTCCCCTGGTTTGCTAGTAATAGTGATGTTCAAACCTGTGCCTGGGCTTAGTGATAACGCTGAGGGACCAGGACACTGTCTCTTAGGTTTTGCCTCCCCCTCTTCTCACTTCCTCTTCCTCCTTTGCCTCTTTGATTTAATCCCACTGAGAGGTGTTTGGGCTTGGAGTTGCATCCCCTCAGAGTAATCAGAGGTCTCGATATTGGCTGTGCAGTCAGGACCAATAGGACCGGTGGTAGAATTCAGGATACCAGGAGGACTATCATTTAGCAAGACTTATTCAGAGCCCTCATCAGCCATAAATACCTCACACGATGCCCGCAGGTTGTCTGGAACAGGTGGGGAGGACAAGAATAGGCACCGCTCAACCAGGGCAATCTCTTTGCTGATCACCCCCACAGCCCGCTTCAAAAAGCCAACCAGAGTGGTGCCAGGCATAGAAGCTGGGGTGATAGCTTTCTGTTTCATCATAGCCTAAGAACTGAAGACCCCTTATTAAATTCCTAGGTGCAGAGGTGAAGGATTACAGTACCTTGAGTTGTAGGTGGAAGAGAGATGCCCAGCCCAGGCTATTCTGGCAATGACGGGCGAAGATGGGCCTGTCTTGGCCCAGGCTTTGCCCGGGCGCATCCCTCGCTGCAGGATGCGGCCTGTGCTGAAGAGCATGATGGAAGTCCTTTGCCTCGCCTCTGCTGTCGGTGCAAGCTGGTGGAAACGAGTCCCACCCCAGCTCCAGGAACAATGCTGCAGCAAGTGCGAGCGGGCAGGGAACCGCTGTCAGTAGAACCCCTGCTATTCATTTTTATATATGCTCCCTGGCTGATATGAAGAGATATGAGTCTTCAGTGTAATGGTATTCACCTTTTGCTGTGTTTTGATTTGTTTTAATATTTGAAGGATTTGTGATAACATTGGCCACTAGGAAAAGTGTTGGGGACTTAGTCAGCCGTGGCACGTGCAGGTGAGAGCGGTGGGGCGGTGGGGCCGGTGTCAGGGGGATTCGACAGACGACCACGAGGGAAAATTAAATAAATATTTAATTTTCCTTCGTCATCGTCTGTCGAAATCCCCCCCACCCGGCCCCACCGCCCCACGGAACGTACCTGCACGGGCCACGGCTGGACTTAGTTGATATTAATTTTGTCCTTGGTTTTATTGTTTTAATATGCACAAGGATTTGTGATAATGCTGTCACGTGGCCAATGGGGACATTGTCGACATCATTAAGTTAGCATGAGCCCTGCAGCCATTACCCAGCTTTGTGCACGTTACTAGATGACTTTATTTTTGCAAATGACTTTGTCCGTGCCTATCACATGATAACTGTCTGCTGTGTTCGTTCTCTGCCTGTTCCTGCAATTTAGTCTGAACATTGCGCGCAAGGTCGATAAACAATGCCCCTTGTTATTCTGTTCTGGTCAGGCCCTAGCACTTAGACAAAACATACCAATGCAGCTGTTGTTGGAAATTCGTATTTTGATATTATGGGGATACATGCATGGGGAGCGGACACTTGGAGAGGGACCTTTCGAGGGAGAAGAACGAGACAGCCCTTAAGATGAAGATCTACTATCTATAGGCTGAGGTATGGGGTCTGCTGACAAAGCCCAGAGATCTTCTATTATATAATAATACTTCTTCTTAGCAAGGGTAGGGAGGTTAGGCACTATAGTCTTTTCTCCATTGTCTTTTTATGAGGACATTTCCCTTCATGATTTATGGACTAGCTGCTATGCTGACTGTATTTGTACTATGCATTTTCTTGCTTATTGTGTTACATATACTGCATGTTAGGGCACGTTAGTTAAAATAAATATTTTAAACTATTTCATGTCTCTGTCAGATCTTATTGTGGACAAGTACAAGAGTGCGAGCGAAAGGGTGTGTCTTGTTACCGCGATTCCTGAGAGATCTGGGAGTGTTGTGTTCTGGGGTGTCTAATCATTTGTTTCTCCATGAGTGAGTAGGAGATCAAGTGAGACTCTATAGCTAGTCGGTCCTGGGCTCGTGGGTACTGAGGTGGTAGGAAGACCCAGTCCCTATACACCAAGGTCCCATAATCCTGCGCATAGTTCTGTGTGTGTGCAGAATCCCTGCAACATGGCGCCACCAACGTTTGGTCTGGTACTTATTCACGAGACCCCTGAGTAGCGCTTGTGCTTGTCCACAGTACCCTCTCACCGGTTTCCGGAGACGTCCGTGGTGTGAGGACTTAACCTCCTATATTTGTATGTTTATAGGTTTTTCAAGCTTGAATTTTCAAAGGTTTTGTTTCTTTATTAAACCCAATTTTGCACTACTGTTCTTCTATACCGTTTTTGTAATGGCAGTCACTATTGCGGGGCATAATCGCGCGGCGGTCACAGCACATTTGACCCAACGTGGAGTGCCTAATGCGGGGGCTGATTTCATATTTGTTGTCGAGGCGGACACAGCTTCTCGCTTCGAAGTTTTTTACGGATCACTGACAGAATATCGACAACAGAAATATCGATCTACAGAAATATCGTGACAAAAATATCCTATCTTCATAATAGTAAGTACAAAAATATTGAGAGAAAAAATATTGTTAAAAATATCGAAGTTGAAAATATCGTTTTTTTTATATGTATAAAAAATAATGTAAAATAAATTAAATAATATATTTAACTTAAAAAAATTAGATTTATTTGTATATTTTAACAATTATAAGTAATAAATGTAATGTAAAAATAAATTAAACATACATATTTAAAATGTAATATATATACATTTACATGAAAGTAATTAATAAATAATAATTTTAATTAATTATAAAATGTTAGAAATATATTAAAAGTTATAAATAAATATATAAATATATATATATATATATATATATATGTATATATATATATATATATATATACACCTGTAACATAAAAATAAAAAAATAAAAAATTATG
Organism: Calotriton arnoldi; assembly: GCA_963921515.1. Taxonomy (NCBI): domain Eukaryota; kingdom Metazoa; phylum Chordata; class Amphibia; order Caudata; family Salamandridae; genus Calotriton; species Calotriton arnoldi. Next base: position 141,043 of record CAWUFW010019533.1, read on the forward strand.
TTATAAATTAAAATATTAAAATATGTCATCTCTTTTAAACCTAAACTTTACACTACATTGACTGCAACAGTAGGGAAAGTGTTGGATAGCAGAGGAGAAAAAATTGCTATTCCCACTCCAGCGAGTGCAACAGTAGGGAAAGTGTTGGATAGTGGAGGGGAATATTTTACTATTCCCACTCCATAACTGCAACAGTAGGGAAAGTGTTGGATAGCGGAGGGGAAAAATTTACTATTCCCACTCCAATAACTGCAACAGTAATGAAAGTGTTGGATAGCGGAGGGGAATAATTTACTATTCCCACTCCAGCGAGTGCAACAGTAGGGAAAGTGTTGGATAGCGGAGGTGAATAATGTACTATTCCCACTTCAGCGAGTGCAACAGTAGGGAAAGTGTTGGATAGCGTAGGGGTAAAAATTACTATTCCCACTCCAGCGAGTGCAACAGTAGGGAAAGTGTTGGATAGCGGAAGGGAATAATTTACTATTCCCAGTCCAGCAAGTGCAACAGTCAGTAGGGAAAGTGTTGGATAGTGGAGGGGAATAATTTACTATTCCCACTCCAATGAGTGCAACAGTAGGGAAAGTGTTGGATAGTGGAGGGGATAAAATTACTATTCCCACTTCAAAGAGTGCAACAGTAGGGAAAGTGTTGGATAGCGGAGGGGTAAAAATTACTATTCCCACTCCAGCAAGTGCAACAGTAGGGAAAGTGTTGGATAGTGTAGGGGTAAAAATTACTATTCCCACTCCAGCGAGTGCAACAGTAGGGAAAGTGTTGGATAGCGGAAGGGAATAATTTACTATTCCCACTCCAGCAAGTGCAACAGTAGGGAAAGTGTTGGCTAGCGGAGGGGAATAATTTACTATTCCCACTCCAATGAGTGCAACAGTAGGGAAAGTGTTGGATAGCGAAGGGGATAAAACTACTATTCCCACTACAAAGAGTGCAACAGTAGGGACGGTGTTGGATAGCAAAGGGGTAAAAATTACTATTCCCACTCCAGCAAGTGCAACAGTAGGGAAAGTGTTGGATAGCATAGGGGTAAAAATTACTATTCCCACTCCAGCGACTGCAACAGTAGGGAAAGTGTTGGATAGCGTAGGGTTAAAAATTACTATTCCCACTCCAGCAAGTGCAGCAGTAGGAAAAGTGTTGGATAGTGTAGGGGTATACATTACTATTCCCACCATATTACCCTATGAATGCCACCAACAATTCCCTAAAAATTATACAATTAACATAATTAATTAACAATATAAATAATTAATTAATAACAATTAATCAAAACTTAAATAATTATTAATAAATTAATTCACACAATTAACACAATAAAATATTAATTAATAAATATCATATATAAAAAATTATTAATACATTTATTACAATTAAATTACTTCCCACCCTACTCCCCTATCAACCCACAACCCACTCCTAAAAAAATCACACAATTAACATAATTACCAATTAATTAATAATAATTAATAACAAATTAATAAATAATTAATATTAAATTATTTCCCACAATTAACAATATAAAATATTAAATAAATAAATACTAATTATGAGAAAATATTAATAATTTAATTATAATTAAATTACTTCCCACCCTATTCCCTATAAACCCACAACCCGCTCCTAAAAAAATGACACAATTAACATATTTACCAAATTAATCAATAAAAATTAACAGCCAATTATTAATTAATTAATAATCAATTAAGTACCATAATTAACACTATAAAATCAAAATTAAATAAATACTAATAAATAAAAAATAATATTCAATTTATTATAATTAAATTACTTCCCACCCTATTCATCTATAAACCCACTTCCGCTCCTAAATAAATGGCACAATTAACATATTTACCAATTAATTAATCAATAAAAATTAACAGCCAATTATTAATTAATTAATAATAAATTAATTACCATAATTCACACTATAAAATCAAAATTAAATAAATACTAATAAATAAAAATGTATATTCAATTTATTATAATTAAATTACTTCCCACCCTATTCCCCTATAAACCCACAACCCGCTACGGAACTAAAACGCAAAATTTAATTAAAATAAAATTATTATTCAATTTATTATACTTAAATTACTTCCACCCTATTCCCTATAAACCCATAACCCGCTACGGAACTAAAACACAAAATTTAATTAAAATAAAATTAATAACTTCTAAAAATTTAACACATACATTAAAAAATGCAATACTTAAACAAAAAATATAGCACATACATTTAAAATACTTACTAAAATACATAACACTAACTAAAAAACAATATTTTTAACAACTATATTTTTGCAAACGATATTAATGACTTCGATATTTTGGAAAACGATATTTCTTACCTTAAACTCGATATTCTTGACCACGATATTCTGGCAGTCGATATTTCTGTATCACGATATTTTGCACTCGATATTAGTGCAAGTTGACATTTCCTACTCGATATTCTGACTGTGTACCGTTTTTTACTCTTGGGTTACATTTCCAGCAGTGGATGGAAATGATCATTTCTTTCATGAATATACACCAGCGCGGTTCAGCGGCATTATCGTCCTTATCGATTACTTGAAGTTCCGTTGTCAGCGTGTGAGCATACCATCTGGTTTAATGGCGCCCTTCCTCACCCTGTTTCTGTGGTCCGTTTAGGCCCTTTATCGGTTGACGGGGCCACATGGCCCGTTTTGGCGGGTTTTACACCTCATCCAAAATCTCTTGGTGTTACACAAGCAAAGCTACATCAGTTACATACATCTTTGATTCATATACACAGGAGTTTCATACAATTTATGTATCGTAATGTTCAAGTGGCTCCGGTGGAGCCGCTCCTCAACCACCAGGACATGGTGGTGGTCTTGTCATTAGTCCCACCATGATTAATTCAGTGATGGGCAAGCGTCCTCAAAATAAAGATGATCTGCCATATTGGTTGGCAGAAAAATGTGAGCAACTCGAAGCTGTTTTTCCGCACACTACACCTGTTGAGAAATACAGGATCGTTACAATGAGTTTACCGAAAGGTATTATTCCTGCTTTAGCTGATTGCACCACCTGGGGGACAGTGTTTGCTGCGATGTATACACTGTGCTTTGGCACCCCCTCCATGAGCGTTCTACCGACGGTTCTAAAGAAGGTTCAAGATGAACATGGGGCTGGACCAGCCCTGGAATTGGGAGTGAGATTTGTGGGCATGTTCCCTATTGTCTCTGATATGATTCTTGCCAACGTGAAAGGTGAGGCAGTTAGCTTACAAGTATGTCAACGGCTGTGGCGGACGTAGACAAGCAACGAGAGTTGCCGCTTATTATTGCGGATGTATATACATCATTGGGAAGCAATAGTTTGGGAATTAGACCTTTTACTCAGACACAGAATAAGCCTCCTCCTGAGAAGGATGGACGTCCAGTCTTTCCTAAAAAGGCTTGGAATAAAAATCAGCGGCAGCAACAACAGAAGTCAAGTTGACGTGCTGGTTCGCCGACACCTGGAACTTCTGAACATAGATATTATTTGCGTGACCGCTCTAAAATTAAAACCCCCGAGAGGTTTCAGGTTCCTGATCCTCGTTCTCCTCGTTCCTTTCAGGAATCATCTGATCAACAGTTCAGTGGGGGAGAACGCCAGGATCGCAGACAAGGCGAGACCACGCAGCAGCGACGTGAGCCGCAGGGCCAGTTTGACGGAGGAACCACCTCAATATCGTGCCCCATTTCAGAAGAAAAAAGTTGCTGCTTTGACTGCAAAGTATGTTTCAGACGGTGAGAACCCTGCTCCTCAACTGGAGATGGGCGGTAACACTCCTTGAAAGCGCAGCAGAAGTTACCATAGTGCGGGAGGCACTCTACCAGTGTCTGGAGGCAAAAGCAACTGACACGTTCATTACAGTAGAAACAGCTGACACACGAGTTGCACCCCCTGTTAGGCTTTATGAGATAGGCCTCCAAATTGAAGGTGATGTAAAACGCACAATTAAAGCAGTCTTTTGGGACAACCTTTCTTCTTCCTATGACATTTTGTTGGCGGAGGTTGATTGGCCTCCCCCATTTGTTTTGGCTTCTTCTAGAGGGGAGGAGGTTATTCTCCCGAGTTTTTCGCGTTATGTCTCGGAAGAGGCTAAACAGGCTTACTTGTCGGAGTGGGCGCTAGCCCTTGCTCCGGCTGTGTATCGTAATCAGGTGGGATGGGATAAGGATTCGCTGGCACATGAAATTCCTTTGCGGTCTGTGCCGCAACCCCATCCACAATATCCAATCAAACGAGATGCGAAGGCGTCCATAAGTGAAATCCTGACCCAATTGGAATATCAGGGTGTGATTGAACCCTGTGTTTCATCAATGAATAATCCTCTTTTTCCGATATTGAAACCGGAGGGTTCATATCGCATAGTTTTAGATTACAGACATTTGAACAGTCATGTTCGTACCTTTGCGGTTCAGAACACACATAGCTCTGCTTTAGTGAATAACATTGTTCGTAAAAAATATAAAACGACTCTTGACATATCCAATGGTTTTTAGTCACAATTTGGCTCTTGAAAGCTGTGACTTGACAGCCTTCAGCACCCTAGGCAATCACAAAAGGTATACGCGCTTGCCTATGGGATATAAGAATAGTCCCAGTGCATTTGCGGCATGTATTGTGTTGCTTTTACATGACATTGACCCTGATGCCTTCTCATACTGTGATGACATCTATTTGATGGATGATGAATTGATACCGCATCTTGTGCGTGTGGATGGCATCATAATGTCTTGTGCAGACTTTGGTTATAAATTCAACTTTGCTAAGTCTCACATCGCCTTTTTGGCGGTAATTTTTCTTGGTTACGAACTCAACAATGAAGGTAGGGGGTTGGCCCCCAACTTTCTGGAGAAATGTGCTCAATTGCAACCTCCATCTGCACTTAAAAAATTGCAATCCTTCCTGAGCTTTTTGAATTTCGGAAGGACTTACATTCCTGATTATGCCCAGCGTTTCAAACCACTTTACTCTTTGATACAACCTTCTTTTTCGGCTTCCTGTTGGCTTCTGGAACACACCGCGATTCTTTGGTCTTTGCAGTCCGATCTGCTTGTGACCAACTTCTTGTTAACATAAGACAATTCTACAAATTTGGTCATAAGGATTGTTCCATGGACTTTAGGTTTCACTTACTTAACATTCACTGAAGGGGACCCGGTCCCCATTCCTTACAAATCACATTTGTATACATCAGCGGAGATATGCTTTTCCTCTATTGAAAACATTTTGACGCTGGACAGATGGCGATTCTGAAGGAACGCTCTCTGGCGCAAGGTAAACACATTTTCATGGTCTCGCCTGTGCCTGCTTTAGAAGCAGTTATGCTTCCGAATTCCAAAGCCTTGCATCCACGTTGGATACAATGGGCTAGTTCTTTGATTTCGGCTGATGTCAACTTTATCTTTTACCCCTCATTGCAGACACAGGAGTTTTTACAATATGAACAGGTTCATCTGCCTCCTTTGTCATTGCTTCCTCTAGATCAGTACAAATGTATTATTTACACTGACGGTTCTGCGCAGCCGGCGTTTGGTTCTAAACATGCTTATTCAGCTGCCTGCGCAATAGTGGCAGGGAAGATCGTTGATGGGGATTTTAAATCCTCCTTGGTGCACACTCAGTCACTTGGTGATTGCACGGCTCAATTGGCGGAGCTACGTGCTTTGGTTTTAGCTCTTGAGTTTGCTGACCCTGAAGATCCTACATTTATAGTGTGCGATTCGTTTTACTGTGTACAATCCTTTAATGACAACTTGTTCTTTTGGTCTCAGAATGATTATCGAGATTCTAAAGGTAGCGCAATTAAGCATAAAACGCTTTGGGTCTGAGTGGCCGCTCTTAAGGAACGTGTGCCACTCACACATGTTATCCATACTCTGGGTTATCAGCGCGTGGGAGCACATGCTGTTGGTAATTCTCTGGCTGATGAGGCAGTCAAATCTCCAGTAGCCACTTGTTCAGTAGCAGCAGTCACAAGGTCCATGACTAAAATTAATGATGATATTTTAGCGGCTATTACTGCGACGAAGGAGGGAACGGAATTTCCCCAAGGTTTTCCTTCACATTACACATACCACTTGTCATCCGATCAAGTCCCATTTGCAAATATTCCGTCCGTTGGGGATCGGCTGATTCCCAATGATGACCGCAGAATGTCTTTGATCATTGCCGCTCATGAAGGCGTAGCTTCTGCGCATGCTGGAGTGTTGGCGACGGTGTCTCTATTACAGCAACGTTTCTGGTGGCGTGATTTATACCAACAGGCACGTAAATATGTTCTTTCTTGTGACTTTTGTCAACAGATTAAGCGTTCTACGGTTGCATGTCCACCACACACTCAACTTTATATCTCTAATCAGCCATTTGGCTGTATTTATCTTGATCACTGTGGTCCTTTGACTTCTGATGTGCTTTTAAACATATTTTGGTTGCAGTGGATTCGTGCACTAGATTCCTTTGGGTTTGGCCGCAAAGTAGTGCTGATGCTCGAACTGTGATAAAAGATTTGCGTGTCTTTGTCGGAACATTTAAGAACAATCACACAGAAGGAGGCCCCTGAGAGGATACCCAGGCAGGGGAACAGGGGAAAACGTGAATATCAATCAAGAACAAACCCACTGCCTGCAAGGAATTTATAGATAAGCTGTATGTCAAGGATAAAAGGAAAGGGAACTACGTTATCCCATCCCCATAGGGCAAAAAACAGTGTACAACAAAAAGGAGGTAAAAAACTGTACAACTACACCATAAAACAATTATTTTAGGGCATATGTCTTGAATTTATTTTACCCATTCTTGGTGTATCAAAATATCAAAATTAAATTTAATAAATATTATAATAAATACAGTACCAGATCAGCAAACAGTTGTACATACTTGTCGTGCCCAGGCGAAACAACATACAAATCACCAACACCATACTACCAACAAAACCATACTCATTCACTCACACAACACATGCACAATGGCGACCCACTGCATCAGACACAATAATCTCAGCTTGAAATGGTACAAGATGTCATAAAGAGAATTACAAACAGAAAACTGCGTAATTGTTCCATAAAGTCCAAAAACCACAATTTAGCCAATTTTTAACCAATGAATAGTTAATACATATTCTTTGAGAACTTCGATGTAGACCAAAGAAGATGCAAAATGATGATTATACTGAGGGAGGCGTGCCGATCGGTGGGGACATGCGCCGACGCACGTTTCGGTGGAAGACCCCAGATTCCGGTCACACCTTCTTCAGGACGCTAAAAACTTGACACAGCAGAAGCTGCAGGTGCCTGGGAAACCTAGGATAGTGATAAAAAACACAACTATAGCATCTCCACAGCTAGAAAGGATACGCACACTGATGCCAGAGGGGCAGGATCGGAAAAAAATCCCATACGATGCCAACGGGACAGAGACGTGCAAAGGAGAGGAAAGATAATCCTTATAACCCTAAATCAGTGAAAGAACGTGCGAACTGAGACATGATGAAATAAAGACACCATAGTTGCCCCACACGCTGAAAATTCACACCCATAGTGTTCGTATACATTTAAAAAGCTACCTGGGCTGGTACAAGCTCCAAAGGAGCTGAATAGGGGGCCTTCTCACATGGGTAGACCTTCTGGTAACCAAGGCTCCCTTGATGGAAAAAATAAAAAAGATAATAAAGGAACACTGAGGTTAAAACAACCCCCATAGAGATGAAATCTATTGAAAGCTCCCAATCAAAAGATACTATCACTTAACGAACCTCAAATGATAGCAATGAAGTGCCAACTGCAAACCACTGTTAGCCAGGATGGGTTACAAGAGTCCTCTATTCACGGAATGGGGGGACAGAGGATGTCCTTTCAAATCGAGAGCCGGAGTGACAAGATCAAAAGTGAGTCATTTAACATCCCCAACAATCTAAAAAAAGAGACAAAGAATAATGCAAAGAAAAAATCAAGGTCCAGACCAGTAACACAATAGGGGGCGAGTGGAACCAATACCACATCACCCGCAGAAAATCCAGATTCACATGGAACACCTAGAAGTACATTCCACGCCGCTGGGCCAGAAACACTCAACTACGGGGGCTGCCCATGGAACAACCACCTAAGGACGTCCAAACTCAAGAGGGATAAAAAAACATAATGTCCCAGATTACTCTACATCAGTACCCATGTCTGGATATTCTAATGGGCCAGGAAAAGAATCAAAAAGTGGTAAATAGGCTGGAAGATCGCTAGCAAACTCCTGGAGACTGGATAATCGGGGGCCCAGCTGGCCGGGCAAGAGATGCGGACGAGGGCCGTAAGTCGCGGCACAGGAAGGGTGCCTGCCCATCTTGTGCGGAGACAGGCTGGAAGGGCGGCTGCGAAGTTCCAAAGCTACTAACCTGCTGAGGAACCGGCAGTCGACATCAAGACGAGACCGGATCAGGATACATTCGTGAAACATCCACCGTTGGGATCGGAAACGGAAGGAGATAATTCGACGTTATATAACGCCGATGGGTTCAATGATGTCGATAGGAAGTAAAAGTCCGTAAGGACGCCGGAAAGATGGCTGCCATATTGGAACAGGAGGGAAATAATCTGCCTGCCGATACACAGAGAGATGTAACCCACAACAAAGGGGGGGGGTCCTAAGTCACAAATCGTGATCCAAAGTAAAACAGGACCACAAAACGCCCCAGCAAGGGACCCGGACAATAAAGGACTCCACACCAAGGAGAATTCCAGAGGTTAGACAGACTAAAAGATATAGAAAGAGAAAGCGTGACGGCCATGATGGAAAGGTGAAACACCAATAGCACATGAGTATAACAGGCCAGATGATATGGGCAGAAAAAACGACGGCCATGATGGAAAGGTAAGACACTAACAGCACATGGGAGGACTCGCAAATAAAAGGAATAACCTGAGGACAGGTACGGCGGTCTCAAAAAAGGGTAACCTGCTGATCAAGGAGCTAACGAAGTTAAAGGTGGAAAACAGGGCCCAATTGAGGGGGGGTTTCGAACGGGGGTAGGAACAATATCTAACAGAGGAGATCCAGGGAGGGATAGAATAGACAATACCTTTTTGTCCCAGGGGGTCTAAAAGATCCCCACCCAACCGGAGGTGGTTGGATCAGGAGCTCCTGGGTCCAGGAAGGAGCATACCAGTAAAGGCAAGGAATAAATTAAATAGCATTCTCCCAAGGAATCTGTTCATTTAGACCTTTCTCCTTGGTTTTATGAGAGAAAAGACCCAAAATACCTCACGTTTTTTGCAGATGGCTACAGTATCCTTTCCCTGCTGGGGTACTATTTTCTCTATAATGATCCACCTTAGATCTCTGTCTGAGTTTTTCAGATCCTGCCAATGTTGGACCAATGGGGGAGTATGTTTTTCAATGCGGATGTTGGATTTAAGTTCCCCTATTCTTGTCCTCCATTCACGGCTGGTCTCGCCCATATATCCAAGGCCACACGGACACAAAATCAGATAAATGATATTGGATGAGCGACAGTTGGTCATGTCCTTAAGATAAACAGTTCTGTTGTTAATTCTGATATTATCTGCCACAATGGCATTAGCAGAGGCCTGGCATGTACCACATTTGCGGTTGCCTTTGATGGAATCACTGCCCATGATAGACTTCTGGCAGACGTTTTCCTTCTCTGTTCTCTTAGCTCTAACCAATAGGTTCCGTAAATTCTTGTTCCTCCTGAATGCAAACAGAGGTCTGGGTAGCTTGTTCTTGTCGTTATTGATGTTGAGAAGATGCCAGTGTTGATGATTTGCCGAATTCTGCCATCCATATTGGAGTGTTTGGTCACACACACCAGTTTTTCTTCCTTTTATTTGTTATTGGGCCCAAACATGCTTTCCTGATCATAATATCGTGCTCTTTTAAGCGAGTCTTTCGTAAGTTTAACAGGATATTCTCTAGCAATCAATTTGCGTTTAAGGATCCCTGCTTGGGTCAGAAAGGCAGTGATGGTGGTACAGTTCCTCCTCAAGCGGAGGAATTGGCTGAAGGGTATCCCTTGTTTCTGACATCTGGGGTGGAAACTACTAAAGTGAAGTAGTGTATTTCTGGCCGTGGGTTTCATGTACAAAGACACTGAGAGATGTGAATTCTGATGTTCTATCCACACGTCCAGGAATTCTACTTTCACATTGCTGATATGTGCGGTGAATTTGAGATTAAGATCACAGGCATTGATCCATAATATCAATTCCGTAAGAGTTTCCTCGTTGCCCCTCCAAATGAAGAAGATATCATCAATAAAACGTGCCCAGTGTAGGACGTTTTCAAAAAAATGTGCTACCTCGTAAATATGTTTGGACTCAAAGTTCCCCATATAGAGGCAGGCGACGCTCGGGGCACAGGCCTCGAGCGTTTGCCTGTGGCACCTTCCATTCTGACCAAGGTCCTGTGTTTGCCTCTAAGGCTTACCGGGATGCGATGAAGTCTCTGGGGGTGCTGGTGCAATTTTCGTTTCCATATCGGCCTGAGGGCAATTCAGTTGTGGAACGGATGAACCATGAATTAAAGCAATCTTTGACAGCGAGAGTCTTAGGTACTGGCAGGGGTTGGCTGACTCATCTGTATGGAGTCCAGCGTGCATTAAATAATCTCCCTAGAATATCTGGGTGGGCGGACCCCATATGAAATGCTCTTTGGCATTAAAATGCTTGTGCCAGACCTTGATGGTCTAGACGTTGTGGCAGCTGCCGCAACATTTGACGTAGATAAACATTCTGCTATGTTACAGGAACTACAAAAGACTCGAGAAAAACTGGAGAACAAAAAATAATTTGGTCCCTTCTATCGTGCACCAGTCACAGTTCTTCGATTAAAGGGTACTCATACTGTGATTTTGCCTCCTTTGCCTGGCCGCAAAGAAAATCGATTTATTTCCATCGAACATGTCAAGCTACACCATATGGCCTATTCTAAATAGTGGGCCTACAAACATTCCTCGGCGGAATGTTTCTTTGAGTCTGATGACCTCCCCGACAACTTCTCTTGTCGTGTAGTTCCTATAAGACCTATATAGGATCTGCACGTTTAGACAACATACACTGCGGGACTGGTGTCCAGACTGATTCCAGACACCCCCACCAGGTATGTTGGCCTGTGTACCAGCTAGCTCGCAATGCCACTATAACCTCCTCTTACCAAGGAGAGAATAGTTCTTGGCAACTATCGAACATGACAACCCTGATTCCTCAGGACCATGGAAACAGTAACTTACTTTTCGCTCAGTCACTCGTACTCACTTGTTCTCAGAGAGATACACAGAATAAACGTTTGGTACGTTTTCAATAAGTATTTATTGAACAGTCGTTATTCTAGCGTAAAATAAGTGCACTGAAATCACCAGTAGACAGTAGCATATATAAAGAAGTAGTAGCACTAAGAAAGTAAACAGATGGTAGGTTTCTACCATTTTGCTAAAATCATAAATATAGGCGAGTATATAAAATGGTAAATAGAAATAATATCGAAAAAAATATATAGAATGGACAGAATATCGAAGTCAAAATATAGAATGGACATAATATCGAATGGACATAATATAGTGGTTAATAATATCGAAATGAAGGTAAGTAATATCGATTGTCAAAATATAGAAGTACATAATATAGGCATTAAAAAATATCGAATTTTTAATAATATCGAATTTTTGTAACTGTTTTGTATGTTAGTATATGAGTTAAAAAATTAAAGTTACGAAATTTATGTAAAATTATTTTTGCGTAATTTAATTCCGTAGCGGGTTGTGGGTTTATAGGGGAATAGGGTGGGAAGTAATTTAATTATAGTAAATTAAATATTAATTTTTAGGAATTATTAATTATTTTTAATTTAATTTTGCGTTTTAGTTCTGTAGCGGGTTGTGGGTTTATAGGGAATAGGGTGGGAAGTAATTTAATTGTAATTAAGAAAATATTTATTTTTATTTATTGGTATTGATAATTAATTTATTGTTAATTCATTATTAATTCGTAATTAATTTTTATTAATTGGTAATTAATTTTTATTAATTGATTAATTGATAATTATGTTAATTGTATTAATTTATTATTCGGAGCGGGTTGTGCGTTTATAGGGGAATAGGGTGGGAAGTAATTTAATTGTAATTAAGAAAATATTTATTTGTATTTATTGGTATTGATAATTAATTTATTGTTAATTAATTATTAATTGGTAATTAATTTTTATTAATTGGTAATTAATTTTTATTAATTGATTAATTGATAATTATGTTAATTGTATTAATTTATTATTCGGAGCGGGTTGTGGGTTAATAGGGGAATAGGGTGGGAAGTAATTTAATTGTAATTAAGTAATTATTGAAATTATTGTTGTGTATTGATTAATTTATGGTTAATTAATTATTAATTGGTAATTTTTGTATTACTTATTACATTTTTGGTATTGAAAATTAATTGGTTGTTGATTAATTATTAATAGGTAATTAATTTTTTATTAATAATATTTATTGGTATTTATAATTAATTAATTATTAAATATTTTGTAATTGGTAATTAATATTAATTGATTTTTTATTGGTATTGATAATTAATGTATTCTTATTTAAATATTAAATCATTACTTTCCCTACTGTTGCACTCATTGGAGTGGGAATAGTAATTTTTGCCCAGACGTGGGTCCCATGCTCACTACGCCACTGGAGTCAAGCTATCCTGGCTGATGAAGGCTGATAGCCTGAAACTGGTCCTAGGATGCTTGATTCCGGTCCAGGGAAGACATGGCTTGGCAGTTCGGTCTGGACTGTTCCCATGAGGCACAGGGTCAAGACTGATTTGCATATGGCTATGTCTGAACTGGGGTGGCGTGGTGAAGCAAAATAACGATGGATTAAACCCAGATCTGTGACTGGGGGTGAATGTTTGCCAATGTGCAGCATTCCGCCCATCATCTTGTGTGTTTTGCAATAGTAATTTTTACCCCTACGCTATCCAACGCTTTCCCTACTGTTGCACTCACTGGAGTGGGAATAGTAATTTTTACCCCTACGCTATCCAACGCTTTCCCTACTGTTGCACTCACTGGAGTGGAAATAGTAATTTTTACCCTCCCGCTATCCAACGCTTTCCCTACTGTTGCACTCTCTGGAGTGGAAATAGTAATTTTTACCCTCACGCTATCCAACGCTTTCCCTACTGTTGCACTCACTGGAGTGGGAATAGTAAAGTTTACCCCTACGCTATCCAACGCTTTCCCTACTGTTGCACTCTCTGGAGTGGGAATAGTACATTTTACCTCTACGCTATCCAACGCTTTCCCTACTGTTGCACTCACTGGAGTGGGAATAGTAATTTTTACCCTTCTGCTATCCAACGCTTTCCCTACTGTTGCACTCACTGGATTGGGAATAGTAATTTTTACCCTCCCGCTATCCAACGCTTTCCCTACTGTTGCACTCTCTGGAGTGGGAGTAGTAATTTTTACCCCTATGCGATCCAATGCTTTCCCTAATGTTGCACTCACTGGAGTGGGAATAGTAATTTTTACCCCTACGCTATCCAACGTTTTCCCTACTGTTGCACTCTCTGGAGTGGGAATAGTAATTTTTACCCCTACGCTATCCAACGCTTCCCTACCGTTGCACTCACTGGAGTGGGAATAGTAATTTTACCCTCCCGCTATCCAACGCTTTCCCTACTGTTGCACTCACTGGAGTGGGAATAGTACATTTACCCTCCCGCTATCCTATGCTAAAAATATTGAATATTTTTTATTAATATTAAGTTAATATATATATGTATTAAAAAATAAAAATGCATGTTTAATTTTTTTTTAACTTACATTAATTATTTATTACATTTAAGGTTATTTACTTATTTTTAAGTATGTTTTAGTTAATTATATTTATTATTTCATTAATTTTACATTACTTTTAAGACATTTAAAAAATTCGATATTTTAACAAACTATGGGGGTCATTACGATGGCGGTCGGAAAAGCAAGCCGACCGCCATGGTAGCGAGAAATCACCGCCCGCCTCAACCGCGGGAAATCCGACGGCCAGATTAGGATCTACGACGGTAGAAATCCTACTGCGGCAGAAAGTTCCCCGAGAAACCGCCGTTCGCCTGCGGAGAAGGCCCAAACCCGTCCTCGGCGGTCGGTTTCGCAGCGGAAACAGCCCAAACGACCGCAACCACAGCGGAGACACCGCCATCGAAATTATGATATTCCCGACATCGCCGCGGTGCAGTGCGCTGTTTCCGACCGCCGCGGTAGACAACAGTGATGAATGAGTGAGACGGCGGAAGAGCCGTAGCCAAGCCACCGCTGCAGACGCTCCGTGAAAAAAATGGCGGTCGCGAGAAAAACACACAACATGGCCACAAAGTGCACCAACCAAACAAGGCATGCCCCAAAAAATACCTAAGACCCAAAGACACACCCCCATGGGAAACTCCAAAACTACAAATCCCAGGACCACACACACACCACACCTGCTACCAATACACCATCCTGACACACCCACAGAGACCAGTATAAATCCAGCCCCCTAACAGACCACAATCCTTTGCAAAACTCCACAACTGAAGGGACATTCACCACAGCTGACAGGAGAGGCAAATCTGCACAACACACACACATCACCACCACCACCACCACTTCCACACCTGCACCTCTAACACCTTTGCACAGCACACACCATACACATCACAACCACCACTACCACTTCCAAACCTGCACCTCAAACACCTTGGCACATCACACACCATGTCACCACAGAGAATGCCCAAATTCACTGAGAGTGAGTTGAGGGTCATGGTTGATGAGATAATCAGGGTAGAACCACAATTGTTTGGTAACCCGGTCCAACAGACACCACTAGCCACAAGAACGCAAATGTGGAGAAGGATAGTAGACAAGGTAAATGCAGTAGGGACTGTGCCACGCAATAGAGATGAAATTGTGAAGAGGTGGCACGATCTGAAGGCAGTGGTCAAGAAGAAGAGAGCCAAGAACCATGAGCTGGCTCACAGGACAGGCAGTGGCCCTCCCGTCCCACTCAAAACATTCACTGAATGGGAGGAGAAGGTGCTTGGCATTCTACATCCAGAGAGTCTCTCAGGAATACCCGGGGGAGTGGAGGCTGGTAAGTACAAACAAATGCCTAACATCACACAAATGTACTGTCTTGCACTACTACAAAGTAATACCTCCTAGGTTCAAATGTATTCATGTGCACAACACTCCCCCAACACATCTCTCACAGATTCAACAGACACTCCCCCTGAAGCCCCCAAAGGTAGCTAGCAACATCACCATGGGTACATGTGTACATGCTGCCAGCACTACAACTCCCAGCAGGCCCCCTGTCCCACAGCTGTGCAAGATGGAGCCCTCCACCCCAACCCATGTGCCACCCATAGCATTGCTCACCTTAACCTAACAGGTAGGTAGCCACCCTTACAGGGAGGTGGGTGGGTGGTTGGGAAGCCTGCACTACAACTTCCACCAGGCCCCCTTGTCCTACAGCTGCACAAGATGGAGCCCACCACCCCAAACCATGTG
The DNA here is from genome assembly GCA_963921515.1 of Calotriton arnoldi. Taxonomy (NCBI): domain Eukaryota; kingdom Metazoa; phylum Chordata; class Amphibia; order Caudata; family Salamandridae; genus Calotriton; species Calotriton arnoldi. The sequence continues at coordinate 156,631 of CAWUFW010019533.1, forward strand.
CCACCCATAGCATTGCTCACCTTAACCTAACAGGTAGGTAGCCACCCTTACAGGGAGGTGGGTGAGTGGTTGGGAAGCCTGCACTACAACTCCCACCAGGCCCCCTTGTCCCACAGCTGCGCAAGATGGAGCCCACCACCCCAACCCATGTGCCACCCATAGCATTGCTCACCTTAACCTAACAGGTAGGTAGCCACCCTTACAGGGAGGTGGGTGGGTGGTTGGGAAGCCTGCACTACAACTCCCACCAGGCTCCCTTGTCCTACAGCTGCACAAGATGGAGCCCACCACCCCAACCCATGTGCCACCCATAGCATTGCTCACCTTAACCTAACAGGTAGGTAGCCACCCTTACAGGGAGGTGGGTGGGTGGTTGTGAAGCCTGCACTACAACTCCCAGCAGGCCCCCTTGTCCCACAGCTGCGCAAGATGGAGCCCACCACCCCAACCCATGTGGCACCCATAGCATTGCTCACCTTAACCTAACAGGTAGGTAGCCACCCTTACAGGGAGGTGGGTGGGTGGTTGGGAAGCCTGCACTACAACTCCCAGCAGGCCCCTTGTCCCACAGCTGCGCAAGATGGAGCCCACCACCCCAACCCATGTGCCACCCATAGCATTGCTCACCTCAACCTAACAGGTAGGTAGCCACCCTTACAGGGAGGTGGGTGGGTGGTTGGGAAGCCTGCACTACAACTCCCAGCAGGCCCCCTTGTCCCACAGCTGCGCAAGATGGAGCCCACCACCCCAACCAATGTGCCACCCATAGCATTGCTCACCTTAACCTAACATGTAGGTAGCCACCCTTACAGGGAGGTGGGTGGGTGGTTGGGAAGCCTGCACTACAACTCCCACCAGGCCCCCTTGTCCCACAGCTGCGCAAGATGGAGCCCACCACCCCAACCCATGTGCCACCCATAGCATTGCTCACCTTAACCTAACAGGTAGGTAGCCACCCTTACAGGGAGGTGGGTGGGTGGTTGGGAAGCCTGCACTACAACTCCCACCAGGCCCCCTTGTCCCACAGCTGCGCAAGATGGAGCCCTCCACCCCAACCCATGTGCCACCCATAGCATTGCTCACCTCAACCTAACAGGTAGAAAGCCACCCTTACAGGGATGTGGGTGGGTGGTTGGGAAGCCTGCGCTACAACTCCCACCAGGCCCCCTTGCCCTATAGCTGCGCAAGATGGAGCACTCCCCACAGCCACAAGCATGTGGCAGATATTGAATGTCACTCATCAAACTTACGGGTAGGTAACCATTTCAACCGGGAGTGTTGTTTTTAATTGGTGACACAGCAGCACAACTCACAACAGGCCCCCTACTTCCACAGCTCAGCATGATGGAGCACATGTCCCACTCATAGACATGTGACGTCTGTGCAGCCGCACATGACACCATGCCACTTAGTCCACAGTCACCTACACAAATCATGCAAAACAGTTGTGTTGTAGTCACCATGCACAAGTCTCTGTTAAAAAATTACCCACATTGTGTCCACTGTGCCAGGCATCACACACTGCAACACTAGCAACGATCATGCTGCCCTGCAGCAGTGTCTGGCAGGTTGGTTGGCAAAGTGCAAATCACCCATGTCATACCACAGCTGAGTGGAGAGGTGTGGTGCAGCGGCCAGGGCAGCTGACTTCGGAGCACAGGGTTCACGGTTCGATCCCCGGCTCCGGCGGCAGCTCAGCTCAGCACCGTGTGACTCTGGGCAATAGCTCACTTAATTTCCACTACGGCCCCCAGCGCCTTGAGACCCGTAAGGGTGAGTAGCTGCGCTATATAAAAACGGACTTACATTTTTTTTTACATTTACAGTGTTGCAATGTAAACAGTGGAAGTGCAGTGTACCCAAAAACTACACTGCAGCTGGGACTCACAATGCTAAACTAAGCACATCCAAAATGTCCTGCAACACACCCAGCTACCACAGTGCTGCACTGAATTGCAGAACAGCACCTTGTCTGACTAAAATTGTCAAAGGTGTCTTGTTCGGACCACCAATGTGTGTATGCATTGACAATGTTCACATCTCACACTGTCTGTCTGAACAGTGCTGGTATAGTCTGGCCCCAAAAGCACACATCGTCTGCACATGGCTGAGTACATCTCACACACACACACCACTGTTGACCACAACATGTCAGTGTATGGATGCCCTGGAACAACTGCTTCACCAGTACTGTGCTCATGTTCTCAGGTCCACAAATACCATGAAACCATGACAGTGTGGAAATGTATGCTGGGTGAGATGTTCACCCTGCTGTATGTCACCACTGTGCTAGGAGCCTATACCCCTTGCCCTATTGTGCCTTCAAATGTTGGGGGAGTGAACCCCACAGCCAGATAGGTGGGACAACAGTGATGGGGGGCTATACCCCATGCCCTATTGTGCCTTCAAATGTTGGGGAGTGAACCCCACACCCAGATCGGAGGGACAACAGTGATGGGGGCTATACTCCATGCCCTATTGTGCCTTCAAATGTTGGGGGAGTGAACCCCACACCCAGAACGGTGGGACAACAGTGATGGGGGCAATACCCCATGCCCAAATGTAATCTGAAATCAATGGGTACAAAAAGCCACACACACCTTCTGCTCACCACACGCACATTCCATCCAAAAATTACTAACAAGTCACATAGCCATGTCATTGCTGACCTTCACCTCAAACGGTAGGTAGCCATCTTCACAGTGAGACGGTGTACTGTGTTTGGCTATTCGTCCCACAAAACGCAACATGCATGCTGTTCCACCCCTATGGAGTAAGGTACACTACACCCCGGATAAGAATCATGTGGCAGGCAATGTATGCTACCCACTCAACTCACAGGTAGGTAACCGCATCTCACAGGTCGGGGTGTGGGGGGGGAGCTTGCACACAACTCACACGGGCCCACCTGACCGCCAGCACACAAGACCCATTACTTCCTTGCACCAACATGCATGTGTCAGTTATTGCAATGTCCACTTCAAAAGAACTGGTATGTAGACATATCATGCTGACTTGTCCCACACTGGACCAAGATGGAAGCCATCATCATACACACACAGAGAGGTCTCACAAATACAAACAAAAAACAGCAAACACAACATATCAACAGCCACAACATGCAGCCAGATATGCATTTCAAAAAACATGGTGGCATAGGACACCAGGCCTCTCAATGCACAACTGCACACCCAGATAGCATTGGCAACTATAGTGTGCACACACCTAAGAAAATGAAACTGTGACAGCAACCAAAGTGTGAAAGTCTGAAACACATGTAGATGGAACTCAGAGCACAACCATGCACACCACTACATGCCATCTGACAGTAGCAGTGGTCCAGACCACCTAGGATCTAATTAAAGCAAACTTAAGCATGGCTGGAATTGCAAATACAGATATGTACACCACATTGAAAAGGTATGCATGAAACTACAATGTTCACTCAATGTGCAGAGTAAACCGCTGCCAGGGCTCAACAAGTGACACATACGCGTAAATGGATGACATATGATTGATCAATAACTGGATGCCAACATGAGCCTGTCAATGTAAAAATTTAAATTGTGCATGTCATGTCTTGACAACTCCCAATATGGACAAGTAATGCATGTACCACAACAGCTTGTAATGCATCACTGGATGTCGGTCACTGCAAATTTGTACAGTGAACAACTGCTGGATGTACAAACAGTTGATGTAACACTGCTAACACAAACTTTGCTGGGTGCAACACAATGACCATTTCTCATCTGACCCACAGGTGACCAAGAACTCACTGCAGAGGATGACACCAACCTGCAAAGCCAGTACCCCCCCGGAACAGAGACAACTGGATGAAGACTCCCTGGATTCCTTGGATGAGGAGCTCCAAGCTGGCCCATCTGGTGTGGCAGCCCGCAACCAGTCCCAGGCACCCATTGTCCCCACAACCACATCAGCTGCTGCCCATGACCATCCTCAGACATCTGCTGTCATGGCCTGTGTGTCAACCACTACCACCACCACCACCACAGCTGGCCGCAACACCCTCCCTGCCCCAGGGGTTGAGCAGCCCACTACATCGACTGCGGAGGCCAGGGAGAGGATGCAGCGGGCCAATGTGAGGACCGGACAGGACCGTGGCAGCAGTGCAGGTGGGAGGGACAAGGTCATGCAGAGGGGAACTGATCCTGGGACGGAATCCCCGGCCCACATCGACAGAGTCCTTGGGGCCTACCAACAGGCCCAGGGACGAATGGGCCGGTTAGAGGAAGAATCTCGGGAGCACCTCCTGCTGCGGAGGTCCATGGACACACGCATGGGATAAATTGTGGACCTCTTGGGGCAGCTAGTGGCGGTTCTGAGGGACAGGCCAGCGCAACATTCTACCCCTCCGCCTCTCCCTGATGGGCAGCAGGATGACACGTCATCATCCTCCCCTGCGTCCAAAGAGGGGGGTGAGTCCTCAGACACCACTGTCGCTGCAGGGATGGCCCCTTAAGTCAAGCGCAAAAGGGGCCATCCAAGGAAAGGTCAGGGGGCCTCACATGCCAAAGCACCTGCCAAACGCTAGTCCCAGAGACCGCTATGATGGCAGACCACTGCACCACTGCATTGACCTTTTGGACTATCCTTCACCACCTCGCCATGTGAATGGCATCTATCTGTTGGACTGGGTCTCCACATCATTGTGGGGACTACTCAAGTATCTCATCTACCATGACTGTCAACTCACTTCTTCAATTCCCCCCTGCACATTTTCTCCACCCTCGCATGTCACAATTGTAAATAAATACACCTTACACACATGTTGTTGTGTCTGCTCCGTCTTTAATACAGGATGTGCAACCTTCACCTTGTAGGACATGGTCCAGGGGAATGGAATGTAGGTAGGCAGTGAGATGCTGAAGGGACCTAGGGAAAACCGCCGAACAAGAGTCACTTGTATGGGTGTGGCATCGCACACATCACACAACACTTGTCAACAAGGTACTCAGATCTACAAACTTTACACAGAGCAACAGTCACCATAGAGACATTCTGTATCACACTAACCAATCACACATACATTGGCAGGCAGCAATGAGTCAACACAAAGCTGCAGTCAGCAAGCTCACATACACCCACACCGCAATTGCAACACCATCAGACCATTTTGTCCCTTCTACATCGTCACTCACCTTCAAGTAAAGTAGCGGGTGATGAGCTGTCAACGCATGTCGACACCTTCCTCCTCTCCACTGCCCTCGTCACTGGATCCGGGTTGATTTGCAGGCGGGGGCCTTGGCTGCTCATCATCGTCATCCAGGATCAGGGGTATTGCCTTGCGAATGGCCAGGTTGTGGAACATGCAGCATGCCACCACTATCTGACACACCTTCCCTGGCGAGTACATAAGGGCACCTCCAGTACGGTCCAGGCACCGAAATCTTGATTTTAGGAGGCCAAATGTCCGTTCTATCACACGCTGTGTCCTACCATGGGCATCATTGTATCGCACATCAGCTGGCGTGACGGGATTCCGCAATGGGCTCAGCAACCACGGGCGGTTCGGATATGCCGAGTCACCTGGCTGTGAGAAACACAGGTTAACCTTGCAGTCCCACAATGACACACGACAGCATGTCACACACACCCCACTCTAATCCACTATGCATACTCACCCACAAGCCATGCACGCTCCGGAAGCAGATTGGCCATCAGCTGAGGAACGATGCTGCTGCGCAAGATGTGGGCATCATGGGCTGAGCCGGGAAACTTGGCACACACGTGTGAGATGATCATGTCCGCCAGGCACACCACTTCAACATTTACCGAGTGTGAATGCTTCCTATTGCGGTAAACCTGTTCACGTGCCTGTGGTGGCACAAGCCCAACATGTGTGCAATCAATTGCACCAATGACATGGGGATATGTCCAAGGGCATAGAAATCGCCCTTCACAGCCACCAACTCAGGCCCCCTGGGGAAATGGATATATCTGTCTTTGTAGTGCATCATGGCCGACAGTACATCCCTCAGCACCATGCAAAACATCGGCTGTGACATCCCGCCTGCACTTGCGACCGTGTGCTGGAATGAGCCTGTTGCAAAGAAATGCAGGCATGCCATCACCTTAGATGTTGCGGTGAAAGCTGTCGGATATATCCGAAATGGCTGCAGGTGGGCCTCCAACATGGCACATAGGTTCTGCAGGGTTTGTCGGTCCAGCCTGAATTTGCGGATTATATCCTCATTCTCCATATCTGCCAGGACTGTGAACGGACGATGGATATTGGGCCTCCTCCTCCTAGGACAGATCAAAGTGCACAGATGTCAATGCAAAAGACCATGAAATGTGCATTACATCAGTGTTTTCAACAAACACATTGGCAAGTTTTACACATTGCACTATTAACCGACAGAGCACTTCACAAGTAGGTACACATCAGGCACACTACTCGTACACCTGTCCCCTTACCAGCAGCAATTATCTGTGCACCCCTCCGGCTCATTCCCATGCACAGTGTGATATACTAACAGATATGTGTGCACACCTGTGAGTATGACCCCCAGCATATGTTACTAATTGCAATACTACCCTAACACACCATGTTGCTGTCCCTGATACACCTCCCAACACAGGTTGCACATGGCACACATCAACTACACAATGACACGTGTGTGCATGTGCATTACACAATGTGACAGTTGCTGATGCCCCTAGTTCAGTAAATCAGACAACATTGTGCGTTACATTGCACACACAGACATTGACCATTATCAACATATGCTATGCAACACATTAACTGGACAGTCTACATTTCATTACACAGCACATGTGACATGTGCAAGTGTATGTGCCCATGCAATGTATTGGCGACCCATCTATGGTATGTGTTGGTGACGTGGAGTGACATGTTCCTTTTGTGCATTTGCCCTCATGAGGACCCTTCAATTTTTGATACACTGGGCACTGTACATGTTGGCCTATGCATAGAGCTGGAGGACACGTTAGGTGCAGCAAAGCTACTCCACGACTCCATTAACGCTCACTCCAGGCACTGTATGGCACACATTTGGCAGTGCCTACTGCCTGGCCCCTGCGGACTGGCACCGCCCATACCCCAGGCACGATCGCAGTAGACACAGTCAGATATGTATGTGACAATGGCGGTCACTAAGCACCGCTACCCACATCACGGTCACTCCAGGCACTGTATGGCACACATTTGGCGGTGCCTACTGCCTGGCCCCTGCGGACTGGCACCGCCCACACCCCAGGCACGATCGTGGTAGACACAACCAGATATGTATGTGACAATGGCGGTCACTATGCACCGCCACCCACATCACGGTCACTCCAGGCACTGGATGGCACACATTTGGCGGTGCCTACCGCCTGGCCCCTGCGGACTGGCACCGCCCACACCCCAGGCACGATCGCGGTAGACACAGCCAGATATGTATGTGACAATGGCGGTCACTATGCACCGCCACCCACATCACGGTCACTCCAGGCACTGTATGGCACACATTTTGCGGTGCCTACCGCCTGGCCCCTGCGGACTGTCACCGCCCATACCCCAGGCATGATTGCGGTAGACACAGCCAGATATGTATGTGACAATGGCGGTCACTATGCACCGCTACCCACATCACGGTCACTCCAGGCACTGTATGGCACACATTTGGCGGTGCCTACCACCTGGCCCCTGCGGACTGGCACCGCCCATACCCCAGGCATGATTGCGGTAGACACAGCCAGATATGTATGTGACAATGGCGGTCACTATGCACCGCTACCCACATCACGGTCACTCCAGGCACTGTATGGCACACATTTGGCGGTGCCTACCACCTGGCCCCTGCGGTGTGTCACCACCATGGACCATGCCCTTGCAGCCAATGGGAAGCACCCTCGCGGTAGCCTGTTGCGGATTTGAAAATCGCGGTAGGTGTGCACCGCCACCGCGGAGCCGGTCACTGGAAGCATTCAAAAGATGCACCAGCGCGGTAGCGCGCGCCTGGCCCCTACGGTGTGTCACCGCCATGGACCATGCCCTTGCAGCCAATGGGAAGCACCCTCGCCGTAGCCTGATGCGAATTTGAAAATCGCGGTAGGCGTGCACCGCCAACGCGGAGGCGGACATTGGATGTTTTTGAATGAGGCAGACCTGGTACACCAATTGCAGCACCCTGGGACCACTGACACAGCCCCAGGGGCCTATATATGTGTGGGAGGGTGCCCCACATTCCCACAACTACCAGGGACTGCTGACTGACAACCCTCACCTGCTGCTGCTGCCTCCAGGGACTGCTGGCTGCCACACTCCACCTGCTGCTGCTGCCTCCAGGGACTGCTGGCTGCCACCTTCCACCTGCTGCTGCTGCCTCCAGGGACTGCTGGCTGCCACCCTCCACCTGCTGCTGCTGCTGCCTCCAGGGACTGCTGGCTGCCACCCTCCACCTGCTGCTGCTGCCTCCAGGGACTGCTGGTTGCCACCCTCAATGTGCTGCTGCTGCCACATGTCCATTGTGATGTCGAGGACTCAGAAGATCCGCGCCAGTCCCTTCACCAGCGAGGAGCTTGAGGTCCAGGTAGACGGGGTGCTTGCACAGTACCCAAGGCTTTATGGTGGCCCTAATGTCGTGGTAAGTCTCCAAGACTGTGAGTGAGAGTGCAGGGTGTGCACACGTGAGGTGGATGTGCCTCTGTATGTATCAGAGGTTGTGGGGCTCTGACATGCACTGCCTAGCATGCTTACTACAGCGGAAAGGGCTTGGTGGGCTCTTTCACACGTTACCCTGCATGCCCATCCTGAGTTGAGGGACATGTTTTGTAGTGTCAGCCATACAGTGCAGCTGCATTTTGGTGATGCAGGAGTCAGGCCAGTTATCGTTTGTGTGAATGGCTGTGTTGCTCCCAATTTACCCACTCAGTGTCAGTCAACCTGCCCTGCACAGTCCCCGCAGAATGCCACTTGTCCACATCACTGCATGTACAGTGTGTTCCATGTGTGTTTGGTTCACGCCTCTTCATCTAAGTACCATCTCTGCCCTGTAGATTGAACAGGAGCAGCCGTGTGAGAAGGGTGTGTGTATGACAGTTGTTATCACTCTATGTGAGTTCCAGGACACAGTGAGGCTTTCACAGGGCTAGGACACTTAGGTCTGCGCAGTGTTGGACACAGTGAGTCCAACAACAATACACATGTTTTGCTATCTTCTCTATGTGTAGTTGTAGGTAACTGCAGACAGTAGCTGCGGGCAGACTACACGTCGCTTGCTGTGTTGGTATCCTGCATGTGAATGGGATGTGGAGGTACTGTGTCCACCATTGAACATGCATGTATGTACGTCTGATTGACCAATGACATTGTACCATGTTCACAGCAATTGTTGGCTCTGTTACAGTTGTGGCTGGAGTATTGGATGAGTCACTGTCGTGCTACTGCATTTTCTTTGTGTTGTCATTGTACACTGTGTCACTGGAACCTCACCCCTCTTGTCTCCCATGCCTGCAGCTGAAGGTCCACCAGCGTAAGGCCGTGTGGAGGGCCATTGCCTCCAGAGTGCGAGATCTGGGTGTGTCAAACCGAAGGCGCACCCACTGTCATAAAAGGTGGGACAACATCTGCCGGCTGAGCAAGAACGTGGCCGAGATGATGCTGGGGCTGCTCCCTCGAACTGGCAGGTTGGCTAGGCGCAGCATGACACCACTAATGGGCCGCATCCTGGCTGTCACACAACCTGAGCTGGACAGACAACTGAAGGAGCATCATCAGCAAGCTAGGGGTGAGTATGTGTTGCAGGCTGCCTTTGGCTGGGAGTGGGTGCATGTGTCTACAGAGTGTGCAAATTGTCAGCTGTGTGACGTTGGTTGTGTGGTGCAATGTTTTGTGAGTGGCCTCTGTGCTGGGTGTATGTGCCATGCATTTGCCCAACCTGTGCTTCATCAAGTCAGTTTTAAAACTGTGCATCTCTCTTACATTTGGAGTTGTGGCCTTCAGGTACCTTCTGCTGTGGGGTAGTGTGTGAATTCAGATGGATGGGAATGCCAGTGTGCAAACTGTGAGTGCGTTTCAATGCATGCGTGCAATTTCAGACCTCAGATGTCTGCCAGTCAGACATCTGAGGCCAATGTGCAACAGTAGATGTGCCCATGAACTCGATATGGTGGATGGCATGTGTGCAGGGTCATTGTGGTCTGGTATGTTGTGGTCTGTGTGGTCCCCTACTGCTCCATCCATGTGGGTGATGAGCACCATGTTGTGGTGTTCATCCTTGCCACCATCGGGACAGTGTGTGTGCACAGGCCATTTTTTGGCTGTGTCTGATGTGAGCCAACAGCAGGATGGTGTGCTGTGTGAGTCACCTGGGGCACTTATGGCAGGATGTGTGTTGGACATGCACCGTTGGCTTGATATTTTGGGTGGCAAGATATATGTGTGCACAGGGTGGCATGCGATGTGCTGCACACCTCTTCTAGGATGCAGATGTATTCGCACGTGTTAGTTCTGTTGATGCCACTCCCCTCACAGTACTTCTCTCTCCTATGCAGCATCTCCCGTATGTGCAGAGGGACAGGGGACGGACACCAGTGGTGAGGCATCCATTGCAACAGCCGCATCGGAGCAGACTGACACAGATGTGACCAGCGCCGAGGAGGGGGACAGGAGTCTGCTAGAGGATTCACAGCCGGAGACACAAAGCTCTACGTCATCTGACGCCAGCGGTGACGCATCCATGTTGGGGGGTACAGGGAACGGGGACTCTGCCTCATCTTCCGCCACACAGCGTCCAGTGCCCAGCCTCCCTTCAACCTCCACTGGTGCTGCCCGTGTCCGCACGAGTAGGAAGGGAAGAGTCACCTTCACCCCAGGCACTGCTGCCCCAGCCCATGTCAGCCCTGCTGCCCTCAGTGCTGAAGCAGTCGAGCTATTGCGCCAGCTGTGTGTGGGGCAGACAGCACTTCTCAATGCCTTCCAAGAGCACGACAAAAAGTTGGGGCATGTTATAGCTTTCATGGAGGGCATACATTCCGACGTAGGTGGGCTACACCGGACTGTGCAGTCCTTGTCATCAACTGTGACAGCAGCCCTGCAACAGGCACATAGGGAGCGGCTCCCATCACTTTGTCTGTCCCCGTGTCACTGTGCACCTCTGACGACAGTGACAATGCTCAGCGGACCCCAAAGTCCCGATACAGAACCCGCAGCACACAGGAGCAGCAGCAGCCCAAGCGTACTAGAGCGCAGACACCATCTCCACATAAAAGTAAGGCCACCCCAGAGCGCAGAGAGAAAAGCCCATCAGGCAACAGCAAGGGCCACAAAGCAAAGAAACAAGCATCAGGGTCATAGGCCTCACCTTCCTCCCCCGCCAAAGTTTCCCCTGTCCCAAAGACGTCTCGCCGAGGCAAAATGACAGTTTCCACACCCACTGAGAAGGTGTTGCCTGCAAACATTACACAGGATGAGGGCCCCATGGATAATCCATCCTTGACCTCCACTCCCATCCCAAGCCCTGTGAAGCCAGCACGGGAGGACGCTGTAGGGGGCAAACCTGGTGGACAGAGGGAGGCAGGGCGGCAGCAAACCCCAGGCAAGCGCACAGCGGGATCCAGCATGTCCCCAGAGGGAGGGTCACCATCCACACCAGAATCAGCTTTGGTAGTGGGGTCACCTGTTGTGTCCGCCCCAGTTCACCTCAATCCCCAGGCAGGGAAGCCTTTCAGGATCCCCAAGAAGTGGTGAGGCACCCCTCCACAATCTCCGGCACACACTGTGTCTCACCAGGGCATGAGTCCACCTCCCCGTGCCACCACCCCACCTGGTCCAAGCAGCCCCCCAGCTCCCACAAGCAGAGATGGCTCTTCCACAGTTGTTCCTCCCACTGCCCAGGGCAGCCCTCCAACTGACCCCAACACACAGTCAGCTCCAAGTCCGACAGACAGCCCCATCTGAGTGGTGGTCACCCTCACACACCTGTCTGTCCACAGCGGTGCGTGTGATGCCCATTGTCAGCCCCATTACTCTGTGGCTGGGTGTGAGAAGTTGGCCTGGTATATGCTGTCCACTAATTATAGTGGGCACCTTGCACCAGTCCAAACAACCCCTTATTGGAGATAGGTTAAAGACAACCTTTATTGAAAGCTATCCTAGTGGTAGCTATGGAGAGCAGCCTTCAGGCTAAGTCTTGAAGGAATGTAAAGCAGCTTGTTTTACCAGTCTATAATCTCTTGAGTGACCAAATGAAAGAGGACCACACCAGGTATATTTTTAAAATATATGTATTTAGTCTTAAACACACCCCTCTAGTCTCTTTATGAGGCTAGAGTTTGAAGTACATAAGTTACAAGTCAGTTATCAACAGTAATAGCACAAATACACGTTTAAGCCCTAGGGGCGTACCAAACCATATACCAATAAAGTGGTATAAGAACCACGACTGAGCAAGACACAAGGCCTAGAGCCTGTAGAAGTGCTTGGCCCTCAAGGAACCACCCAAGGTAGTGACACAGGGGACCCACGGGGGCAGCGTGCAGTGTGAGAACACAGCCGCGAGCCGCCGTTGACTTCTATGGGGAATGTCGCGGTTGGAGTTTTAAAGAAAGAGGACACTTAGAGGAGGACTTGGAGCAAACCCCTTTATAACTAGGTTGTTCTAGAGTCTATACCCACGGGAGCACCGGAGTACTCGAGTTACCTCACCCAGGGAAGCCGGGTGCATAGGTGTCTTTCGGGGTCGGGTTTCGTCGTCGTTTTCAATGGCGATCTGCTGCCAAGTGCTGCTGGCGACCAAGTCGAAAGTGTTCGGGTGGATCCAAAGGTGGATCGAAGATTTGAAGAACCTGAAAGCAGAGGGGACAGAGTCTGGGTCACTAGCTAGTGACCAGGAAGGCGATGAGCAGATGCCCACCGATGTCGGGTGCTTCAGGTAGGTTGACGGTCGTCTTGACTCTTCAGCCACGAGGTCCAGGAGGCATCCACGATGACCAGGAGCTGGATTCGAGCTGTCCCACGACGTCTGTCGATTGCAGGGGTATCGGCGACCGGATTGGACCCAACAAGCCTTAGCAACGGCAAGTCACGTGGAAATAGAAAAAGGACGGTGGTACAGACCAGCAAGGTCTGAGGGACTCACCCAGCAAAGGTAAGTCAGGGCACATCTGGAGCAACCAGGAAAGCCCAAGCAAAAGAAGAGTTGCCTTCGGGAGGGCCCACTAGCCAACGGACTAGCGACCGCGAAGGAGCCTCGAGTGGATGCACTTGGAGCTGGCTTACAGGACACTCGTGGAGTGGAGGCCAGTGATCTTCAGTGCAGTCGGTGCTGGAAGCGGGGGCTACTCGAAGCCCAAAGCACAACTTCGTGGGAGACCAGGAAGAGGATGCACTTGCAAAAGTACTCGGTGTCCAGGGGTCACAGTTCCACATTACCCACAAAAGCTACGGGCCTCAGCTTTGCTGGGGACTCAGGGCAGCCTCGGGGAAGTCTGGAAATCTACCTCTGGTGATGCAAAGACTTCGGCGTCCGGCGGGAGCTTCAGCGATGCAGACCGGACAATTGCTTCTTAGGTGCCTGCCAAGCAGGGGAGTCACTCCTTGACCCCAAGGGAGATTCTTCAGTCCTCTAATCTTAAAGTAGAGCGTCGAAGGTCCAGGATTCTGTATCAGAGTTTCGTCCAGGTAAATCTAAAGTCCTAAGGACTGGGGTCCCATATTTATACCAAGTTAGGGGTTGGACATACTCTGGGGACCCACCTATGGGAGGGTCAGGGAAGAGGGGTGGTTACACCCATTCCCTTTGTCCAGTTTCACACCAGAGCTGGGGCAGGTAGCCCCTGCAACCGGTTTGAACTGGCATATGCACAGGGACACCAAGTGTGCCCCCAGTGCAGGACTTCTGAGCACCAGAGAGTGCTCCCGGCCAGCCCCAATACACATTATCCTGTCTGGGGAGGTGGTTACACCTCCCTGCGACAGGAAACCTATTGTCCAGGCCTCCCCTGCCGGAGTTTCAGTCAGCAGCAGGAGGCCAGACCCGTGTCTGTGGCAGCGGCATCCATTTTGTGATGCCAGGGCTCTGGAAAGAAGTTACCGGGTAGCCCGGTGTGTACATGTCTCTCCCTCTAGAAGGGTGGAATGCTTCCCCCGCCACCAGAACTGGCGGGGGGATAGTATTCCAAAATGTTTGACACCAAACACGACATGTTTTGGTGCAGCCAGTCCAAAGTTAGCATTGTACCGCGAGGATATAATGCACTTAAGAGTATATGGTCAGGCTGCACTGCAAACAGCATCAGAGAAGGGTCTCCAAACGCTGCAGAGGGCTCTGCTCATGCAGGGGCACCCTCTCACATAAGAACCAAGCACTCTGCCTTCAGGATTGATAAGGCCTGCCATAGGAGTGACTTATAGGTTTATATGTGTGTATATATGTAGTGACATAGGTAACCTATATCACAGTAAGGGGTGCAGGCACCACCTTGCCCAGGCTGCAGTAGCAGACCTGTGGTGTCATTTTGGATGGCCTTCCAGGGGTGGCACAATACATGCTGCAGCCCCTGGTAGGTCTCTGAAGTACCTATGCCCTGGGTACATAGTATACCATATACTAGGGACTTATAAGGGCACTCCAGATTCCAATCAGAGATGTGCCTAAGGCACATGGAAACCATTTTATAGAGGAAGCAGATAGACTGGGGCCCTGAATAGCAGGACCCCAGTCCAACTAAGTCATAAACCAGCAAAACACCAGGAAAAAGTGGGGGCAACCATATAGTCAGATTCCACCTTCCTACATAACCCCCCCAAATGAAAGGAGATAAGGCTAACCTTGACCAGTTGAGCCTTTATTGACTAAGTGGCCATATAAGGAAGCACCTGCACTAGCATGGTTGCCCCCTGTCTTATGGTCCACTAAGCAATCCCTCACCCTAAGGGTATGAGAGGGTCTCCACCATGGGGAAGTACTACCTGTGGTGTGCTTTGGTAAAGTACAAGGCTGGTGAGGTGTCTGAGTAGGGAAGTGAGGCCCTAGGAAGGTTTGTCTCAGCTTCCTCAGATCACTGGTCACCATGTATGCCTGTCTTTCCATGACTGAGTTGCACTTTGCTCTAAGGGTCAATGTTTGGCTGCCTACAGCTGGGGGTTGGGTCCCTTTGGATGGACCACTGGAGGGACATGGCAGGTTTGGAACCTTTTGGTCCCAGGTTTGCCCTTGCCTAACAGAGTCCTTCTGGGGAGGTCCCTACACAAAGGTATGGGGGATCCCTCAGTGTGTTGAGGAATTTTCACCTGGCTAGGGCTACTAGACTGGGTGCCCCTAATCTGCTGATGGGGGTTCCTCTGGACAGGGGGCCCTGGGGGTCCACTGACCTCCCTGACCTCTGCAGCCCTGGGCTGACTGAGGCAGGGTAGAGAGGGGCAGGTTACCTGCTCCAGACTGGGTAACACCTTGGAAAGGTCCTCTGCCATCAGGGGTGTGGCCAGGCCAGGCCTGACTACCTCTGGGGCAGTTCCTTTACTAGGGGTAGGGTCAGTTCCCTGAGGAGTCTGACCCTTACCTACTGTCTGGAGGGAAGAAGACTTTTCTTCAACCCTTGTGCTCTCTTTTGGGGGAGAGTGGGCCATTCTTCCAGGCTCCATCTCTCCAGAGTTTCCCTGGGCTTGGGCTGTGGCCATCACAGCCCCACTAACCTTTACAGGGATGCCCAGCATTCTCAGATGGGTTTGGTGTTCAACTTCAGCCCAGGCTGAAACTTCCAGATCATTGCCCATCAGGCAATCTACAGGCAAGTTGGGGGACACTGCCACTCTTTTTGGGCCTGTGACCCCTTCCCAGCTGAGATTGACTATGGCCATGGGGTGATCTGTTCTGACACCATCTATGTTGGTCACCTGGTATTTAAACTCAGGTAAAAGCTGGTGAGGGGGGACTAGTTTCCCTGCCACCATGGTGACACTAGCCCCTGTGTCCCTAAATGCCACAGCTTTCTGACCATTAATTATTGGCTCCAGTCTGTACCAGCCCAATGCATTGGGACCCATGGTAAATGTGGCAAATCCTATACCACCATCAGAGTCAGAGGAGTCTGTTGAGGGGGTCCTGTCTAAACTAGGGCCCACCTCTGTTCCTCTTGCAAAAGCACCTAACTTTTGGGGTGCACTACTCCCAACTGGAGGATTACTACTGGTAGTACCAGGAGGGGTGGTAGTAGTTGTTGGAGGAACATTTTCTTTATTGCCAATCCTGGGGCAACTGGGATCTGTTTTCCAGTGTCCAGGCTTTTTACAGACATGGCAATAGGGTTTCTTTTCAGGAGAGGAAGGAGTTTGGGACCCACCCCCAGAAGAGGACTTTTGGGGCCCTGTAGTGAACTTATCCTTAGATTTATCCCCACCTTTCTCTTGGGACTTGGTAGAATCTTTCTTCTGGTCACCACCCTGATTCTTAGGCCTTACCCTGGTTCTGACCCATTTGTCTGCCTTCTTTCCCAATTCTTGGGGAGAGGTCAGATCTCCAGGTACTGGTGTAAAAGCTGGTTTTGACAATTATTAAGGATCTGCTCCCTCATAATCAAATTGTACAATCCTATAAAGTCATGCACCTTGCTGCGATGTATCCAACCTTCCAGAGCCTTAGTAGCACAATCTACAAAATCAACCCAGTCTTGAGTCTGAGCCTTTTGGGTGTCTCTGAACTTCAACCTATACTGTTCAGTGGTTAGGCCAAACCCATCTATCAGAGCACTCTTCAAGACTTTGTAATTGTCAGCATCCTCCTCTCTAACAGTGAGGAGCTTATCTCTACCTTTGTCTGCAAAGGAGAGCCACAAGATTGCTGCCCACTGCCCCTGAGGGACCCTCTGTACTTTACAGGCCCTCTCTAGAGCAGTTATCCATTTGTGGATGTCATCCCCACTCTGGTAGGGAGGGACAATCTTGCTCAGGTTTCTATGGTCATAAGACCTTTCCCTATCTCTGGGAAAATTGCTGCCACCATGGGACTCTAGTCCCATCTTTTTTCTTTGCCTTTCAAGCTCTAGGGACTCTCTGTCTATAGCCAACTGCTCTCTTCTGATTCTCAACTGAGCTTCCCCATACTTGAGCAGTCTCTCTTTCCTTTCATGAGAGGATTCCCTCCTATGAGAGGAAACAGAGGTCCCTATTGAGGTGTCAGAGTGGTTAGACACCTGAGAAGGAGATCTACGCCTTCTGGGCACACTCACAATTCTTCCTGGGGGGACAAAGGGGAGGTCATTCTGATCCTCCTCCTCATCCACAGGAGGAGCTGGATTTTCCAGGTCAAGGTCATTGTCACCTTCCTGGCCAGTTTCAGAGGTTGGGTCCTGGGTGATTTCACCCCTGGCCCCTTCCTCATCTTCTGCCCCACCCTCTCTGCCTACCCCTTCAGACCCTGGTAGTCTTCTGAGATCATCCAGCAGGAGTACCTCTATGAGGCGTTGGGTGTTGGCACTTTTGCCTGTCTTTAGTTTCCTAGCAGTGCTTAATGCTCTCAATTCCAAGAATGGGAGATTATCATACTTGGAGGGAAGAAGCCCATTGGCTTCAGGCTGGGACCCACTGGTTCCTGGCCCTAAAGACATTACTAGTGTGGTGTGGTGTATGCACTACCTACTCTAGTGTGGCCTACTAAACTCTCTTGAGTTGTAGAAAGGGTGTGCTATCCCTTAACACACAACTCTAAGTTCAGTAGAACTTACTGTATCCTAAGCTTGATTTATATGTACCTAAGGTACCCTTAGTGGTTTTCAGTTGATCAATTCAATTGAGATTATCTGGTAAAACAATAGCAAGCTGGAATCCCACACGCTGCACACCAATGTGAGAAGTTTGCCTGGTATATGCTGTCCACTAATTATAGTGGGCACCTTGCACTCAGTCCAAACAACCCCTTATTGGAGATAGGTTAAAGACAACCTTTATTGAAAGCTATCCTAGTGGTAGCTATGGAGAGCAGCCTTCAGGCTAAGTCTTGAAGGAATGTAAAGCAGCTTGTTTTACCAGTCTATAATCTCTTGAGTGACCAAATGAAAGAGGACCATACCAGGTATATTTTTAAAATATATGTATTTAGTCTTAAACACACCCCTCTAGTCTCTTTATGAGGCTAGAGTTTGAAGTACATAAGTTACAAGTCAGTTATCAACAGTAATAGCACAAATACACGTTTGAGCCCTAGGGGCGTACCAAACCATATACCAATAAAGTGGTATAAGAACCACGACTGAGCTAGACACAAGGCCTAGAGCCTGTAGAAGTGCTTGGCCCTCAAGGAACCACCCAAGGTAGTGATACAGGGGACCCACGGGGGACGCGTGCAGTGTGAGAACACAGCCGCGAGCCGCCGTTGACTTCCATGGGGAATGTCGCGGTTGGAGTTTTAAAGAAAAGGACACTTAGAGGAGGACTTGGAGCAAACCCCTTTAGAACTAGGTTGTTCTAGAGTCTATACCCACGGGAGCACCGGAGTACTCGAGTTACCTCACCCAGGGAAGCCGGGTGCATAGGTGTCTTCCGGGGTCGGGTTTCGTCGTCGTTTTCAATGGCGATCTGCTGCCAAGTGCTGCTGGCGACCAAGTCGAAAGTGTTCGGGTGGATCCAAAGGTGGATCGAAGATTTGAAGAACCTGAAAGCAGAGGGGACAGAGTCTGGGTCACTAGCCAGTGACCAGGAAGGCGATGAGCAGATGCCCACCGATGTCGGGTGCTTCAGGTAGGTTGACGGTCGTCTTGACTCTTCAGCCACGAGGTCCAGGAAGTGTCGACGACAACCAGGAGCTGGATTCGAGCTGTCCCACGACGTCTGTCGATTGCAGGGGTGTCGGCGACTGGATTGGACCCAACAAGCCTTGGCAATGGCAAGTCACTTGGAAATAGAAACAGGACGGTGGTACAGACCAGCAAGGTCTGAGGGACTCACCCAGCAAGGGTAAGTCAGGGCACGTCTGGAGCAACCAGGAAAGCCCAAGCAAAAGAAGAGTTGCCTTCGGGAGGGCCCACTAGCCAACGGACTAGCGACCGCGAAGGAGCCTCAAGTGGACGCACTTGGAGCTGGCTTATAGGACACTCGTGAAGTGGAGGCCAGTGATCTTTGGTGCAGTCGGTGCTGGAGGTGGGGGCTACTTGGAGCCCAAAGCACAACTTCGTGGTAGACCAGGAAAAGGATGCACTTGCAAAAGTACTAGGTGTCCCGGGGTCACGGTTCCACGTTACCCACGACAGCTACGGGCCTCAGCTTTACTGGGGACTCAGGGCAGCCTCGGGGAAGTCTGTAAATCCACCCCTGGTGATGCAAAGACTTCGGCGTCCGGCAGGAGCTTCAGCGATGCAGACCGGACAATTGCTTCTTAGGTGCCTGCCAAGCAGGGGAGTCACTCCTTGACCCCAAGGGAGATTCTTCAGTCCTCTAATCTTAAAGTAGAGCGTCGAAGGTCCAGGATTCTGTATCAGAGTTTTGTCCAGGTAAATCTAAAGTCCTAAGGACTGGGGTCCCATACTTATACCAAGTTAGGGGGTTGGACATACTCTGGGGACCCACCTATGGGAGGGTCAGGGAAGAGGGGTGGGTACACCCATTCCCTTTGTCCAGTTTCGCGCCAGAGCAGGGGCAGGTAGCCCCTGCAACCGGTTTGAACTGGCATATGCACAGGGACACCAAGTGTGCCCCCAGTGCAGGACTTCTGAGCACCAGAGAGTGCTCCCGGCCAGCCCCAATACACATTATCCTATCTGGGGAGGTGGTTACACCTCCCTGCGACAGGAAACCTATTGTCCAGGCCTCCCCTGCCGGAGTTTCAGTCAGCAGCAGGAGGCCAGACCCGTGTCTGTGGCAGCGGCATCCATTTTGTGATGCCAGGGCTCTGGAAAGAAGTTACCGGGTAGCCCGGTGTGTACATGTCTCTCCCTCTAGAAGGGTGGAATTCTACCCCCGCCGCCAGAACTGGTGGAGGGGGGTAGTATTCCAAGATGTTTGACACCAAACACGACATGTTTTGGTGCAGCCAGTCCAAAGTTAGCATTGTACCGCGAGGATATAATGCACTTAAGAGTATATGGTCAGGCTGCACTACAAACAGCATCAGAGAAGGGTCTCCGAACGCTGCAGAGGGGCTCTGCTCATGTAGGGGCACCCTCTCACATAAGAACCAAGCACTCTGCCTTCAGGATTGATAAGGCCTGCCATAGGAGTGACTTATAGGTTTATATGTGTGTATATATGTAGTGATATAGGTAACCTATATCACAGTAAGGGGTGCATGCACCACCTTACCCAGGCTGCAGTAGCAGACCTGTGGTGTCATTTTGGATGGCCTTCCAGGGGTGGCACAATACATGCTGCAGCCCCTGGTAGGTCTCTGAGGTACCTATGCCCTGTGTACATAGTATACCCGATACTAGGGACTTATAAGGGCACTCCAGATTCCAATCAGAGATGTGCCTAAGGCACATGGAAACCATTTTATAGAGGAAGCAGATAGACTGGGGCCCTGAATAGCAGGACCCCAGTCCAACTAAGTCATAAACCAGCAAAAGACCAGGAAAAAAGTGGGGGCAACCATATAGTCAGATTCCACCTTCCTACACTGGGCATGGTAGAGTTGCATACATTCCCTGTGTAGCTTCTGATGTCACTACTCTGCACAATGTACTGGCCTTATTGTTTACTGCTGTTTGCCCCCTGCCTGTGCAGCTTCTGATGTCCCCACTCTGCACATTGTACTGGCCACTGGCCTTGTTGTTCACTGCTATTTGCTCCCTGGCTGTGCAGCTTCTCATGTACCTCACCTGCACTGTGTCCTGGCCACTGGCCTTGCTGTTCACTGCTGTTTGCCCCCTGCCTGTGCAGCTTCTCATGTACCTCACCTGCACTGTGTCCTGGCCACTGGCCTTGATGTTCACTGCTGTTTGCCCCCTGCCTGTGCAGCTTCTGATGTCCCCACTCTGCACACTGTACTGGCCACTGGCCTTGTTGTTCACTGCTATTTGCTCCCTGCCTGTGCAGCTTCTCATGGACTTCACCTGCACTGTGTCCTGGCCACTGGCCTTGCTGTTCACTGCTGTTTGCCCCTTGCCTGTGCAGCTTCTCATGTACCTCACCTGCACTGTGTCCTGGCCACTGGTCTTGCTGTTCACTGCTGTTTGCCCCTTGCCTGTGCAGCTTCTCATACACCTCACCTGCACTGTGTCCTGGCCACTGGCCTTGCTGTTCACTGCTGTTTGCCCCTTGCCCGTGCAGCTTCTCATGTACCTCACCTGCACTGTGTCCTGGCCACTGGCCTTGCTACTCACTGCTGTTTGCCCCCTGCCTGTGCAGCTTCTGATGTCCCCACTCTGCACATTGTACTGGCCACTGGCCTTGTTGTTCACTGCTATTTGCTCCCTGGCTGTGCAGCTTCTCATGGACTTCATCTGCACATTGTACTGGCCACTGGCCTTGTTCTTCACTGCTATTTGCCCCCTGCCTGTGCAGCTTCTGATGTCCCCACTCTGCACATTGTACTGGCCACTGGCCTTGTTGTTCACTGCTATTTGCTCCCTGGCTGTGCAGCTTCTCATGTACCTCACCTGCACTGTGTCCTGGCCACTGGCCTTGCTGTTCACTGCTGTTTTCCCCCTGCCTGTGCAGCTTCTCATGTACCTCACCTGCACTGTGTCCTGGCCACTGGCCTTGCTGTTCACTGCTGTTTGCCCCCTGCCTGTGCAGCTTCTGATGTCCCCACTCTGCACATTGTACTGGCCACTGGCCTTGTTGTTCACTGCTATTTGCTCCCTGGCTGTGCAGCTTCTCATGGACTTCATCTGCACATTGTACTGGCCACTGGCCTTGTTGTTCACTGCTATTTGCTCCCTGCCTGTGCAGCTTCTCATGGACTTCACCTGCACTGTGTCCTGGCCACTGGCCTTGCTGTTCACTGCTGTTTGCCCCTTGCCTGTGCAGCTTCTCATGTACCTCACCTGCACTGTGTCCTGGCCACTGGTCTTGCTGTTCACTGCTGTTTGCCCCTTGCCTGTGCAGCTTCTCATGTACCTCACCTGCACTGTGTCCTGGCCACTGGCCTTGCTGTTCACTGCTGTTTGCCCCTTGCCTGTGCAGCTTCTCATGTACTTCACCTGCACTGTGTCCTGGCCACTGGCCTTGCTGTTTACTGCTGTTTGCCCCCTGCCTGTGCAGCTTCTGATGTCCCCACTCTGCACATTGTACTGGCCACTGGCCTTGTTGTTCACTGCTATTTGCTCCCTGGTTGTGCAGCTTCTCATGGACTTCATCTGCACATTGTACTGGCCACTGGCCTTGTTGTTCACTGCTATTTGCTCCCTGCCTGTGCAGCTTCTCATGGACTTCATCTGCACATTGTACTGGCCACTGGCCCTGTTGTTCACTGCTGTTTGCCCCTTGCCTGTGCAGCTTCTCATGTACCTCACCTGCACTGTGTCCTGGCCACTGGCCTTGCTGTTCACTGCTGTTTGCCCCTTGCCTGTGCAGGATCTCATGTACCTCACCTGCACTGTGTCCTGGCCACTGGTCTTGCTGTTCACTGCTGTTTGCCCCTTGCCTGTGCAGCTTCTCATGTACCTCACCTGCACTGTGTCCTGGCCACTGGCCTTGCTGTCACTGCTGTTTGCCCCTTGCCTGTGCAGCTTCTCATGTACTTCACCTGCACTGTGTCCTGGCCACTGGCCTTGCTGTTTACTGCTGTTTGCCCCCTGCCTGTGCAGCTTCACGGTGTCCCCACTCTGCACATTGTACTGGCCACTGGCCTTGTTGTTCACTGCTATTTGCACCCTGGTTGTGCAGCTTCTCATGGACTTCATCTGCACATTGTACTGGCCACTGGCCTTGTTGTTCACTGCTATTTGCTCCCTGCCTGTGCAGCTTCTCATGGACTTCATCTGCACATTGTACTGGCCACTGGCCCTGTTGTTCACTGCTGTTTGCCCCTTGCCTGTGCAGCTTCTCATGTACTTCACCTGCACTGTGTCCTGGCCACTGGCCTTGCTGTTCACTGCTGTTTGCCCCTTGCCTGTGCAGCTTCTCATGTTCTTCACCTGCACTGTGTCCTGGCCACTGGCCTTGCTGTTTACTGCTGTTTGCCCCCTGCCTGTGCAGCTTCTGATGTCCCCACTCTGCACATTGTACTGGCCACTGGCCTTGTTGTTCACTGCTATTTGCTCCCTGGTTGTGCAGCTTCTCATGGACTTCATCTGCACATTGTACTGGCCACTGGCCTTGTTGTTCACTGCTATTTGCTCCCTGCCTGTGCAGCTTCTCATGGACTTCATCTGCACATTGTACTGGCCCTGTTGTTCACTGCTGTTTGCCCCTTGCCTGTGCAGCTTCTCATGTACCTCACCTGCACTGTGTCCTGGCCACTGGCCTTGCTGTTCACTGCTGTTTGCCCCTTGCCTGTGCAGGATCTCATGTACCTCACCGGCACTTTGGACTGGCCACTGGCCTTTTTGTTCACTGCTGTTTGCCCCCTGCCTGTGCAGCTTCTCATGGACTTCATCTGCACATTGGACTGGCCACTGGCCTTTTTGTTCACTGCTGTTTGCCCCTTGCCTGTGCAGCTTCTCATGTACCTCACCTGCACTTTGGACTGGCCACTGGGCTTGTTGTTCACTGCTATTTCCCCCCTGCCTGTGCAGCTTCTCATGGACTTCATCTGCACATTGGACTGGCCACTGGCCTTTTTGTTCACTGCTGTTTGCCCCTTGCCTGTGCAGCTTCTCATGTACCTCACCTACACTTTGGACTGGCCACTGGCCTTGTTCTTCACAGCTATTTGCCCCCTGCCTGTGCAGCTTCTCATGGACTTCATCTGCACATTGGACTGGCCACTGGCATTTTTGTTCACTGCTGTTTGCCCCTTGCCTGTGCAGCTTCTCATGTACCTCACCTGCACTTTGGGTTGGCCACTGGCCTTGTTGTTCACTGCTATTTGCCCCCTGCCTGTGCAGCTTCTCATGTACCTCACCTGCACATTGGACTGGCCACTGGCCTTATTGCTCACTGCTGTTTGCTCCCTGCCTGTGCAGCTTTTGATGTAAATACTGTGCATATTGAAATGCCCACTGGCCTTGCTGTTGCCCAAATTTGTTGTCTCACTATGCAAATTGTGAATAAACACAGTTGGTCCTGCTGTGTGAGTTGTGTCAGTGTCCTTCCTGAATAAAGTTGTTTCTGTGTGTGCATGGTTTACTGTGTCACATGCTCAGTATGCCACTTCAACATTGCCAATCGGTTGTCTCACATTTCATTTTTTTTGCAGGGGTGGGAGGCACTTCATTTCTACCTGACTGTGATACTTATGGGTGCAGTGCAGGTGGTTGGCAATGAATTATTGTTGTCATCATCCTTCTTTGCTCATGTTATCTATGGTGGACACATGTCAGGTTTGTGGGCAATGGCAGCACAGGGTGGGAGTTTGGGCACAGGCTCACAGGCAGGCAGGCCAGGGTCATGGGGTCTGTGTGAGCTTCCTTTCTGTGTGCCAATGAGTGTAGGTGTATGGACATCTTGTGGTGTTGAGTTATCCAGGTCCCATGGCTTACTTCCAATGTGTGCACTTGGGTGGTGGAGAGGTGTATGGTGTGAAGGGGTGACTTTGTTGTGACTGTGGATATGTGTGCACCTGCATTGTCAACTACTGCCATGTGTCACCCTGGAGTGGTGTGCCTGTATATGTACTTGTTGAGCCCTGTGGTTGTGTTTTGTGCACATGGCAGTATTGTGTGGTGCTGTTGTGAGAGGAGGTATGTGTGACATATCCTACTTGTGCTTGGCTGTCATGTAGTGTGTCACTGGGCCCTGTGTGTTGTGCAGCAGACATTCTCTTGTCCAGTATTTGGATGCCTATGTGTGGCTGGTCAGTGTTTGAGTTCAGGGCCTTCCTTTCATCCCTGTGCCTCTACATGGGTGTACTTGCTGTCTCCAGGAGTTGTTGCACTGAGGTGACCGTGGTTTGTGTTGACTGACTGTGTCAGCCATGTGTGCTGTGATGGGCTATGTGTGTTCTCACATGTGTCTTGTCTTGCATGAGCATCACACATGCTTGATGGTTGTGTCACTGCCCTTCCATTTGTGGGCACCTCACTTTGGCTTTCCTATATGTTGTCCTCCATTACTGCTGGCATGTGGTGTGTGTATGTGGCTGTGAGTCAGGGTGGTGTGTGTGTGACCTGTCAGGTAGTGTGTGCAGTGAGGTGTTTGGTCCTCATCTGTGTGTGTGTACATTTTGTGCCTGGCCTCAGTGTTCTTGGCTTGCGTGTGATGTTGCTGTGGTGTGTGTGTTGGCTGGTGCCTGGGCTTTTGTGCTATGTGTTCCTGTGCAAAGGGTCCTGCTGTGGCTGTATATGCAGTTGTTGGGACGTGGGGCATGGTGTGGCTTTAGTTGTGTGGATGTTGTGCAGGAGTGGCACTTGGGAGGCACATGTTGTGTCCCTTCAGGGAGGTAGCTAGTGTGTTGTGGGTGGAGTTGTGGCTCTGTGCTATTTGTACTCTGCCCTTGGCAGGCGCTGGCCCTGGGCTCTGCGTTGTGTGCATGGTTTCCTGCACACTGACCGCGGCGGTGACGTGACCGGGACTTTTGTTCATGATGGCGGAACATGGGTGGGCAGTATGTGGCGAGGTGTGTTTGTCACAGGTGGGACATCTGTGTGTGCAGTGCTGGCTGTGTGCCTGTCGCCACAGGGGTGTGTGGTGTTCCCATGCGACGTTTTTCCACCCTGGAGCTGTGTATTGTGTTACTTGCACTGTTGTGTCTGTACGTACCTGCGGAGGCGTCCGTGGCGGATGATGACTTGCAGGTGGTGTATCATGTACAGCACCGGGATGGCGTGTAGGGCAGGATCCATCGCGGTGTGTACCGGGTGTCTCTTTTCTGTCTCCGCTGTGGTGTCTCCGCCGTCTCTCGCTGTGCGGTTTCTCCATCGCGGTGCGCTGCCATGTTTCCGGCATCGTAATCTCTTCGGCATACGGGACGTCATTCCGCACGGCGGTGTGTGGTGATTGGCTCACTCCGCCGCGGTGGCGGGCGCACTTTGATGGCAGTCGGCGTGGCACCGCGGCGGACGGGAAATGGGCAATGTGTGGCCATCCTAATATGGCGGGCGTGTAGACCGCTGGCGGCGTGCGGTAAATGGGTGTTACCGCCACCGCCGGCACCGCGGTCGTGTCTCCGTCCGCCATCGTAATAGGCCCCAAGATTATTTACAACGATATTTTGGATTCGATATTTTTGTACTTACCTGTTTGTAGATAGTAATTCGATATTCTGGCATTCTATATTTTGTCCACGATATTTTGGTAGGTCTATATTTTGGTATTCGATATTCTGTCAGTGATCC
>CAWUFW010019534.1:0-182956 GCA_963921515.1 Calotriton arnoldi
CAAGCAATGAGTCTATCAAACAGTTCTGCCAGCATTTGTTATGAATGAGTAGAAGATTGCTGACTCTCCATTATACGTCTACGAGAAGTGCTGCGATTCTGGGATCTTCTCCTAGAGCGCGACCGGCGCTGTTGTTTCCCAGCAGTCCTGGGCGGACCCCGGCCAGAACCCACCGATGAAGTGTCTGAGTCCATTCCAGAAGGGGATGGGTCTTCAATTTGACTGATTCGTCCGACCATCTGAACCACTCCTCGGGTTTCAAAGAAATAGGTCTGTGATTTGTAGGAAACACGCAGACGGGCTGGAAATAGTAGGGAGTATTGGATTTTTAGGCCACGCAGACGGGCCTTTGCCTCAGTAAATGATTGTCAGCGCTGTTGGACCACTTTAGTGTAGTCAGGGAAAATCATGATATGATGAGAGGCATATATAAGAACCCCTTTCTGCCGTGCATGTTGGACGATTGTGTCCCGGTCTTTGTAGTTAAGGAATCGGGCAATTATTGGACTGGGATGTGCCCCGGAAGGCGGTTTCTGCTGCAAAACGTGATGTGCCCATTCAATTATAAAACATGTGGATATAGAGTCAGCAGGGAGCCAGTCTATAAGCTATTTGGTTAGGAAGTCTACCATATTATTGTTCTCGCAACCCTCGGGAAAGCCCACAAAACGGAGGTTGTTCCGTCGAGCACGGCCCTCCGCATCCTCCACTCTAGCTGCCAGGCCGCGCGTCAGCAACTCCAAGCTGGTCACCTTCTTTTGAAGGGTGGTCACTGCATCCTCTGTTGTAGAGATTCGCGACTCGGTTTAGTTTATCCTCTGGACCGCGTTGCGAAGGTCCTGGTGAAGGAGCATGACGTCCGATCCAACCGCGCCAATTTTAGCCTCAAGCGCCTCTCTAGATTGTGTAATAGCCGCCAACAACGCGACATTATCAGGAGTAGCGGTCGCCGCGGCCTCAGGGAGAGATGACTGGGCGCCGGGGACCAGTGAATTTGTCCATGGTAGACTGTTTTCATGTGGCCCCAGGTGGCTTATCTTTAGCCATTGCAATCTAGGCGGAAGAGAAGTGCCCCCGGATATATAGCTGCAATAAACTGAAACCAGTAGGTCTTCCACACACAGCCCGCACCTCTGGCGTGTATCACCAAGCAGCCAGGGACGGTCATCGGGGAGGGGCTCCACACCCACAAGCCGCACCAGGACCTAGCCCGGCCGCTTCCGCAGACGACAGCCCCCCACCCCGCCCAATGGGTGTCCCCAGCCCCAAACAGCCCATCAGCGGCCAGGCCGACACCACCGGCGATAAGGTATTTCAGTGACCGGCTGGACCAGTCAGTATATATAGTTGGGGGTCAGGCAGTAAAGTCACTAGTTCCAAGGTGGGGCAGCACGCGCTATATCAATGGAGCAGCGTCCAGGGCAGCGCAATCCTGGGAGAAGAAAATCAGGCCCCAGGCAGGGGAGCGACAATGAAATGAAAGAGCTGGGGAGGCCACAACACATCTACCAGGATTTGCTCCCGGGCAGCACACGTCCAGGCTCCCAGCCAGGCTCTGCCAATTTATGCCGGTACTCCCCCTGAAGGCAACGCTGCACCCCACAGAAGCAATCACCAGGCCGCACGAAGACCACAATATGACCCTGTCCTAGGGGCAGCGCGGTCCGATATAGCCGCCAAGCCTCGGAGCGCCTGGTTCACTCCAGGCAGCACGGCCATGTCATCAGTGCCGCTAAGCTACCCCCAGACATCTGTGGCTCAGAGCGGGCAATCTGATAAGCGGCAGGGAGACGCCGCGGGGGGTAGAGTTCCAGTCACCAAGCCAGGCTGCCAGCACCCCACGGCCAGTGGTGACCACTGGTATCTCGGCTCCAGCCGACTGCGGCCCACCCGCAGCTCCAGATCCAGCCAGGCACACAGCGGATGCGAGGAAGAGAGGTGGCCGCACACCGGGGCTCCAGCCAAACACCAGTCACAGCGTCCAATAAGTGGGCCGCAGCTCAGGCCTCCGCAGCACGATCTCGGCCACCACGGAGGATCGAACACCAGGAAAGGGGGCCTGGGGGCCCCACGGTCTGACCCAAACCTCCGACCCCACCAGTACTCCAGCGGGGGCAGCATCCCGGGGATCTCACAGTGACCACGTACCTGGCAGGCCCGCCCGGGCAAAGCACAAGATGGTGGCACAGCTTCGTTGTGGGTCGTCAGTAGCCTCCACTACCCCGGCCGCGGATCCCTGCCGTGACCCAGATGGGGCGAATAATCCAGCTAGCCCTCGAGGTAAAGTCCCGGGGGTGGGGGGGCTCAACAAGCGATAGTGATTAGAGCCGCGTATAGCTGATGGGCAGCTGGAACATTCCTCCTGAGACCAGGTATGCCCAGGCCGACACCCGGGCCCGAGTCCGCTCACTACAACGGCAGCGCCAGGCAGAATCCAGAGCCCAATGGAGGCATCACAGGTGCACTATAGATATGCGGTGTCCCACAGAGGGTCTAGTGGGCAAAAAAACTGCAGCTTGATGGCAGGATTAATGAAGGATTCCTAGCGGGCTCCGGGAGCTTTTCCAAGGCGCGTCCGCCATGTCGGACCGCCTGGCCACGCCCCATAGTCGCAGTCTTGAGCATTTAGTAGAACTTGAAAGAAAATTGCAGTTGCAATTTCAATGCTTCTGGAAGGTGCACGGGCAAACTTTGGTGCTTTTTCCAGTGAGTTTGGGCACAACCTGAGCTGAAACCACTTCATACCCTAAAAAACGATTGTTGACTTAGATGATTGAGCTCGGTAACTTTTAGTCCAATCTGGACCCTGCGTAACTGGACCCTATGGCTGGGCCTTCGTTCTCTGGCTTGTCCTGAGCAAGGCTGCACTTACTAGAAAAGGGACAAAAGAGGAAGGGTTTTTCCACTTGTTACAGTCGCTGCAGTGTCCACCAGACAACCTTTTATATCTACCTTATATAAGCAAATATATGTACCTCAAGGGACAGCGATAGGAGTGGCAAATGAGCTAATATATCTATCTTAAGAGCTCACACTTTGGCTCCAACAAAGAATAATCAACCATGAATAGAGACGACAATGCTCACTCTACCGATGCTGAGGACAACATGGAATGGCACACAAAATTAAAGATAGGATGTGACTCATCTCATGGTATTGAGGATCAGAGTCGCAGTCCTGAGCATTTTGTAGAACTTGAAAGCAAATTTCCCTTGCAATTTCAATGCTTCTGGAAGGTGCACGGGAAAGCTTTGGTGCTTTTTCTGGTGAGTTTGGGCACAACCTGAACTGAAACCACTTTATACCCCAAAAAAATATTGTTGACTTGCATGATTGAGCTCGGTAACTTTTAGTCCAATCTGGACCCTGCGTAACTGGACCCTATGGCTGGGCCTTCGTTCTCTGGCTTGTCCGTAGCAAGACTGCGCTGAGGGGAAGGAGACATAAGGGAAAGGGTTTTACCAGTCGTTGAAGTCCCTGTACAGCTGTCGGCCCACCAGACAAGCTAATATATCTACCTCGTATAAACTAATATATCCATCTCAATGGACAGTGATGGGAGAGGCAAAGGAGCTAAAATACCTATCTTAAGAGCTCACACTCCGACTCCAACAAAGGATTACCAACAATGAATGGAGAAGCCAGTACTCACTCCACCGACGCTGAGGACAAAATGGAATGGCACAGAAAATCAAAGACATGAAGCAAGTCGTGCCCAAACTCACCTGATGAAGCACCAAAGCTTGCCCATGCCATTTCCAGAAGCATTGAAAATACTACTGCAAATCGCTTTAAAGTTCCACAGAATGCTCATGACTGTGACGCTGATCCTTTTTAAGACCACGAAACGACTGGTGCTGAAACCACTTCATGCCCTAAAAAGCCGATTGCTCACTTGGAAGATTGAGCCCAGTTCCTTTTAGTCCAATCTGGACCCTGCGTAACTGGACCCTATTGCTCGGCCTTCATTCTCTGGTTTGTCCTGAGCAAGGCTGCGCTTACTAGAAAAGGGACAAAAGAGGAAGGGTTTTACCATTCGTTACAGTCGCTGCATAGCTGCAGGGTCTACCAGACAACCTAGGTCCTTTTTCCAGGGAGTTTGGGCACAACCTGAGCTGAAACCACTTCTTACTCTAAAAAACAATTGTTGACTTGGATGATTGAGCTCGGTAACTTTTAGTCCAATCTGGACCCTGCGTAACTGGACCCTATGGCTGGGTTTTCGTTCCCCGGCTTGTCCGGAGCAAGGATGCGCTGAGGGGAAGGACACATAAGGGAAAGGGTTTTACCAGTTGTTGAAGTCCCTGTACAGCTGTAGGCCATCAGACAAGCTATCTACCTCGTATACACGAATATATCTATCTCAATGGACAGTGATATGAGAGGCAAAGGAGCTAAAATATCTATCTTAAGACCTCACACTCTGACTCCAACAAAGGATTACCAACAATGTTATGTTATGTTGATATTACTTGCTATAGCGCACGTATCACCCGGGGGCATCTCTGCGCTGTTGCGGATCCTGGCTTGAGGTGCAAGTCAGATAAAATTGACATAGATAGGCTTTTAGTAGTTTCCTGAATTTGCTGTATACGGGGGTGGGAAACTGCGTTTACAACGCTGGTAATACCACGTGGGTATGTTACAACGCGGACGTTACATCGTCCACGTTGTTACCATGCATGGCATTACATCGCAAGTCGTTTCTACGACTTGCGCTAGATGGCGCGCAACACCAGGGAATGTGTTGGATTTTAAATCCAACACATTCCCTGCTTTTGCGCTAACTGGAGTAGGAATAGTAATTTATACTATTCCTTAGTCCAGCGTGCCATCGAGTGCAAGTCGTAGAAACGACTTGCGATGTAAAGCCATGCGTGGTAATAATGCGGATGATGTAACGTCCGCGTTGTAACCTACTGCGGGGTAATGGATACATTCACGGGGGTCCCTCAAAGGGTTATGGGTAGTTTATTCCAGTATCTTGGGGCGATGTAAGAGAAAGCCTTGCCCCCGTTGCGAGTTTGACGAATTCGGGGAACACACAGGAGTGCTTGGGTGCTTGACCTGAGATTTCTGGCGGGTACATAGGTTGTGAGTTTTTTTCCAAGATAGCGTGGGCCTTTGCCTCTCAAGGCATTGTACGTAAGACAGCAGATTTTAAAGTAGGAGTGCTTCTTCACTGGGAGCCAATGCAATTCCTTTAACAAAGGCGCAGAAGGGGTGCCTGCGGGACGGTTCAGAACTAGTCTTGCTGCAGTGTTCTGAACCATCTGTAGCTTAGTGAGCAAGGTATCCCCAACTTCGGCCAGCAGAGCATTTCCGTAGTCCAGTCTACTTATCACCATAGCCTGGACCAGGGTTCTGCGGGTGTTAGTGGGGAGGAGAGGGAAGATTCTCCGCAGGAGGCGCATGTTGGAATAGCAGGAACTTGTAGTGGCAGCAATATGGTCTTTCATTGTTGGGGCTTGATCGAGTTTTATCCCTAAGTTTTTTACCGTTTGTTTAGGCACAGGATTGGCACCCAGTTGGTGCGGCCACCAGTCGTCCGACCAGATGGCTGGTGCTTTTCCAAATAGCATAATCTCTGTTTTTTCTGGATTTAACTGAAGGTAATTCTCAATCATCCAGTTGGAGATTGCTAGCATTCCGGCCACAAACTGCTTCTTCTCCGCTTCTAGGTCGTGGCCCATGGTGAACATCAGCTGGGTGTCGTCAGCGTATGAAATGATTTCAAAGCCAAAATGCTCTGCAATCCTTGCAAGCAAGGCCATATAAACATTGAACAGGGTGGGGCTCAGGCATGAGCCCTGAGGTACACCCTTATCCAGATGCATCTTGCCTGATGAATATGGACCTTGAACTATCGTCTGGTGTCTGTCTGACAGAAAGTTCTGCAACCATTTTAGCGCAGTTCCCTGGACCCCGATTTCCTGCAGTCTTTCCACAAGCCTTGAATGTGAGATGGTATCAAAGGCTGCAGACAAATCTAATAGTATCAGTACTACCGGTCTTCCTACATCCATTTCCTGTCTCAGTGAATCAGTAACGGCCAGAAGTGCCATCTCTGTACTGAACCCTGGTCGAAATCCCGATTGAGAGGGATCGAGAATATTATTGAGTTCTAGGTATGATCCTAGCTGCCTGTTTATTAGGCCTTCCGATTGTTTACCCAGGAGAGGTAGCAGGGAAATTGGGCGATAGTTACTGAGTACTTGTGGGTCCAGTGTGGCTTTTTTCAGTATGGGCCGTACACATGCTTCCTTCCACTCTATTGGGATGATTCCGGTGTGTATTGAGCAGTTAAAAATCTTTTGAATCACGGGGGCACAACAGGTGGCTAACAGAGCCATCGTCTTAGACGGGCATGGATCCTGAGGTGATCCAGATTTAGCTGTGACCAGGGAGTTATATACTTCCTCTAAAGTGATAGGCTGAAAACAGTCCAATGTACTGAGGATTGCTTTTCCTCGCTCTCCTGTCCTTATAGTGAGCTCTGAATCCTGCCGGGGAGCAGCCAAACAATTAGAATAGATATTAGATATTTTTTGCTGAAAGTAATTAGCCAATGAGTCACAGAACTCCTGAGATTCCACTGGAGCTTGACTGCAGGCTTGCGGGGAAATAAAATCCTGTACTATGCTAAAAAGTGCTTTTGAGGAGTTGCTGGCTTGTTCAATTTGACTTATAATAAAGGTTCGCCTGGCAGTTTTGATGTTTCGGTGGTATTGGGCCAGAGCCTGTTTGTAATGTTCCCTATCTTGGGGCTCTTTCCTTCTCCGCCAGAATCTCTCTAGTGTTTTACATTTTGATTTTTCTACTTTTAAGTCTGGCATAAACCATGGCGCTGATTGTCGCCGCTGTTTGGGGCCAAATTTCTTAGAAGGAATCGTTACATCCAGCGCCATCGTGAGGGCTGAATTAAAGCATTTCAGTAATTCAGACACATCAAGGTTATTGTTTGGTGGCTTGGAGTGGAAGGCATTGCTAAAATCTTCCAAAGTAAGTTTATGCCAGGGTCTGCTCGCTTCCTGTAGCAGTCCATTATTTGCAGTAGGACCCAGAGAGTTCAAGGGCTGGATATTGAATGTGATTAAGAAGTGATCCGTCCACGTAAAGAGGAGAGGGGGCTTACAGTCCAACTGGTCTGTATTGGAAAAAATTAGATCCAGCGAATGACTGGCCGAATGGGTCGGGCCTGTAAGTCTTTGGACTAGCCCTAGTAATTCCAGGTCAGTTAGAAGTTTATTAACTTCTGGATTAGTGTATTTTTCACCATGAAAGTTGAAATCGCCTAGCAGCAGAAATTTGTTAGATGCTAGGACATGCGTGACTATTTGTTCTATCAGTAGGTCACTAAAATTAGTTTTTGGTCCTGGGGGACGGTAGATCAGTGCTTCGTTCCAACTATCTGTGGCGGATATATTTATCTTAAAAATCCCTAGTTCCAAATTGTCGTTACTTATGGTTGAAATCCAGATCACATTTAGGGTGTCTTTGAAGGCTATGGCAATGCCACCTCCTATTTTTCCTCCTCTATCCAATGAATGGAGAAGCCAGTACTCACCCCACCGACGCTGAGGACAAAATGGAATGGCACAGAAAACCAAAGACAGGAAGCAAGTCGTGCCCAAACTCACCTGATGAAGCACCAAAGCTTGCCTATGCCATTTCCAGAAGCATTGAAAATGCTACTGCAAGTCGCTTTAAAGTTCCACAGAATGCTCAGGACTGTGACGCGGATACTTAAAACTACGAAACGACTGGTTCTGAAACCACTTCATTTTTTTAAACGTATTTTTATTTGCATTTGTAAATATTCGACATACGTTTCATGGTTCAAACAACAGCATATTTAGAAACAAGCCATCCGGCAATAGTGGTAATACATTACAAAGGGGGGTACCTATAAGTCTGAGCATAGAGCCATAGAACAAGCCCAGCTGCATCTCTGGCAAACCCTGTGTTCAGAGGGTTACCTCCCGATAATAGTCTGACATATAACTGTTACTTGCAGTCAGTGAACATCGTTCTCAATATACGCCCCACCACAATTTGTTCGCAAGCAATTACAGGTGAGAGTCACCACTAATGGTCCTGGATATCAATATAACTTGCACGCATACCGCAATGCTTCTCTGTTTGTTTACATACACATCTAATTAAAAAGGAAAAGAAAAACCGAATGTAAACAATACCAGAATAGGTGAGCTGCGTGTAGAGGGGGAATCATATCGCAGTTAGTATAGCATGTGTTGAGGGGAGTTGCGCCAGAGTGGGACCTCCCACGTGTACTGGGAGGATGAAGGTGGGGAGCCCCCAATAATCAGCAAACTCTGTGTGAGGAAGTGATAAGTTACTATCGTTCGTATTCCCTCAGTCGAACACCCATCTGGCGAGCACCCGACGCCATCGAATGGCTCAAGGGGCGTCTCAGGTTATGTATCGGCAGAGCGGGGTCCCTGCTCTGAGCCGGAGTCTGTCCCATGTGACTCACACCCCGCTGGGTTTTCCCAGCTCGTCATCACCTCCTGCCATTGCCCGGCTATTGGATGCTTCCACATGCCCTTAGACTCTTCCCAGTTAAGTGCCCTACCTTCTGCCCCTGCCCACATAATGATGTCTCTATTCCAGGCCTCAAATCGGGGTCCTCGTAAGGATTTCCATTCCGTCGCAATTCGACGTTTAGCCAAAGCCGGCGCCAGATCTACCAGCCTGTTCCCAACTTTATGCTTTGGCGGTCTCGGGAAGAGACTTAGTAAACAAGCATCCACTGTGGGGGGCAATGTTCTGCCCAGAACCTCTCCGAGCTTACCAAGTGTAGCCTCCCAAAAAGGCCGTAAGCTTTGACATTCCCAGGTCATGGGGCCGAAGTCCGCATCTGGGTGCATGCATCTCGGGCAGTGGCGGACCTCGCCCCCATAAGCCACATTAAGGCGGTGCAGTGTCATGTATTTGAATTGTATGTATTTTAGGTGTGTATTGCGAGAAATCATTTTAGGGTAACGCAAGACCCTGCGCCATTCTGCGTCCGTAGGTACTCTGCCTCCAATATTATCCCACTTCGCCCGCAGGTCGCCCAGGGGACCGACCGATGCTGATTGCAGAGCTACATAGAACCATTTCACCAAGTGCCCCGCAGTCCCAAGCTAAATAGAGCATGCAATACTGGGTGGGTCTCTGGCTCCCCTTGTTCCATATCTGTGCAAATGTGCGAACCAGGGCCTCATAATACAGAAACTGGCCAGGAGGAAGGCTGCAGTCCTCCACCAGGTTGAGAAACGGGAGTAGGGACCCATCCATGAAGCAATCCCCGACGCTATCTAACCCCACTTCCGTCCAGCAGGCCAATTACTCGCCCGTGAATGTAGTCTGGGGATCGCCATGTGGCAGACCTACAAGCGGCAGCACGGGGTGTACTTTGTAAGTCGCCGCTCCCTGCCCTGGCATCTACCCCAAGCGTGAAAAGCCGTACGCTGTAACAACAAGCAATATGGGGTAGGCGTTTTTGGTAACAGCAATTTTGCCATCATTAGACTAGGATGAGATTCTGGGTGCGACAGAAATGTTCCATCCTCATTCACACCTTCCACCCATTGCGCCAGCCATTGCAACTGAGCAGCGAACATATAATGCTCAAAGTTTGGTACCCCTAAGCCACCCTCAGATATTGGACGCTGTAACGTTTGAAGAGACACCCTGGGACGCCCATCACCTCACACCAGCTCACGCAGCAGGGAGTTCAGGGGTCGGAACCAACCGCTGGGCAATAAAACCGGGAGATTGATGAACAAGTACAGTAAACGCGGGAGCATGACCATTTTAGAGAGGGAGATCCTGGCCATAATAGGTAGTTGCAGTGTACGCCAAAAGTGCACGCATGAATGCAACGAACGCAGCGTTTTACCCAGGTTACCCTCCTTCAAGTCCTCCAGGGAGTGAAATACCTGTATACCTAGGTATTTAAACGTATTCTGAGCCCATATTATATCAGCCATCAGGACATCGGGTCTATGCGCAGGGCCTGCTAACGGGAACAGATACGTCTTGGCCTTGTTAACTCGCAGTCCCGAGAGGCACGCAAAGTCCTCTAGGATATATATGGCTGCTGAGGTACCGTCGACTGCATCCGATAAATAAAGCAGCAGATCGTCTGCGTAAAGGGAGACTTGGTGCGTCCACCCTCCCACAGTCAATCCAATTCCTTCCCTACCCAAAATGTCGCAGCAAGGGGCTCGATAGCCAGGGCAAACAGGAGGGGAGATGGAGGGCACCCCTGCCTATTCCCTCAAGCTACCTTATATTCTCTGGAGATCGTTCAACCCGTTCTGACCCTAGCTGTGGGCGTCGCATATAAAAGCCGCACCCACCGCACCCATTCCTCTCCCAGGCCCATACAGGGCATTACCTCATACAGGTATCCCCACCCCACCGTATCAAAGGCTTTTTCTAGATCTAGAGAGAGCACTGCTGCCTGGTGATTGGTCGGGGTTTCAACATGATAGAGAAGAGAGTACAGCCGGCGAAGGTTATACGAGGTGTTGCGGGAAGGAATAAACCCATTCTGATCAGGGTGGATCAATGCCTTCATGTGGGGAGCTAACCTACCGGCCAGAACTTTACTCAAGATCTTGAAATCCGTATTAAGCATGGAGAGGGGTCTATAATCTTTAACCCCCGCCTCCGGTTTCTTGGTTTTCGGGAGGTGGAATCACCAGGGCTGTCCGGGTGGTGCCAGGCAGCTCCCCAGGTTCATATGCATCAGCATACAATCTAACTAATTGTGCGTCTGGCCCCGGCATTTTACCGGTGGCCAACGCATGGATGGCAGCCTTAATTTCCTGCAGGGTTACCAGCTCCCCCAGTTCTTCTTGATCCTCCTCTTCCAGCACCTGGAGCGGTAGTGGGTCTAGGTACTCTCTTACGGTCAGCCGGGTAGCAGCTCCTGGGGCTGTGTATAGTTGTTCATAATATGTTAGAAAGGAGTCATTAATCTCATCTGGGTCATACATCGTCTCCCCAGTGTCCAAGCCAATTTGCGTGATTGGGGAGCCTCCTAATTCAGGTTTAATTAACCTTGCTAAAAGACTGCCCACCTTTCCCTCCTCCCTCTGCACTTTATCGAGGTATTCTTAGTGGTTATAACAAAGCAGTCGCCCCAGAGCTTCGTTATACTTTGACCGCGTTTCCTGTAGCGCCACCCGGGTTGCGTCGCCAGTACCCTGGACATTATCAAGTCTACGGATGTTCCCTTCTAACTCCAGTATTTCCCGCCGAAGCTCCCTGTAGGCTCCCGCCGCTTGCCCCATGCAGTGACCCCGTACCACTACTTTAAATGCCTCCCATTCTATCTAAGAGGAGGATGCTGTATTGGCGTTGATAGGGAAGTATGAATCTAGGAGTGTATGCAGTGATGCATGAAAGGGGGCATCGTCAAGCAATGCCGGGTTAAATCTCCATGTGGGGATCGGAGGGCACCGTCCTAGCGGTAGGTGTGTCATTACCAGGGGACTATGATCCGACAATGTATGACCTAAGTATTCCGTGTGTGTAATGGAGCTGTTAAAGCAGGGGAGCATAAGAACATGTCTAGGCGCATGTGTACTTGGTGCACTGGTGAAAAGAAAGAAAACTCCCTTGCATTATGATGCTGTACTCTCCAAGTTTCTTCAATACCCCAGTGTGCGGCCCATGTTCGAAATCCCGAGGCCGTGCGGTGTGGCTGCGATCCCAACAAGGGAGGGTGGGACCGGTCAGCATCCACGTCTGCTACACAGTTGAAATCCCCCCAAGGATCAGGCTACCCCTTAGTCCATCGGCCAATACAGCAGAGAGGGAGTCCAAGAAGCCAACCTGATCTTGATTGATTAGGAGCGTAAATGTTACCCAAGGTGACCACCTGACCCGCCAATCTTCCTGTGGCCAACATGTACCGGCCTCCCACATCAAGCCACGACCGCTCTACAGCAAAGGGGACCCCCGGCTTGACCCATATCAGCACCCCTCTGGCAAAAGCCAAGTAGGTGGTGGCGAAAACCTGGCCCCTCCATCGTCGTTTCAACTTTGCCACTTCCTCACTATTTAAATTGGTTTCCTGAAGGAACGTTATATGGATGTCTCTGCACCTCAGATATGAATAAACGTTATGACGCTTTACCTTAGACCCCATTCCTCTGATGTTCCATGTTCGGAACCGTATAACATTACGGGCCTCTGCCATGTGCGTACAGTGTCACCAACCAGGCCACAGAGCGAGATTCCCCCCCCCCCCCAGTGGCATCCCCGGCTCCATACCATCCCATCCCACTGCAAGCTTCAAAAACCAAACAAACCCAACAAAAGGACCCTTATGATGGTCAACTCCCTGACCCCAGGGCAGTCCCACAACGGTCAGCCGCCCAAACATTATGTGAAACATGTGATGGCAAATGAGGCCCTACCGCAGTACGGCTCTCAACGCGGGCTAGCATAGGAAGCTTAAAGTAGGACGCCCTCACCAATCGGAGCGCACCAGCCCCTTGTAGAAAAAGAGAAGCAGCCGGGGCCTAGAATCGCCAGCTATCGGGCAGTGCCCCTCTGTGAGCCGTAGGTCTCTTATCTCACCAAGGGATTCAAATAATATCGTCTGCCGTGTTCGAAGTCACCACCGGTAGCTTCACACCATCACTGTGGGAGGTGTCCATATCATTGTCCGCTGTATCTTTCGAGGAGCCGGCCTCGACCTCCAGAGTAGGGCTCCGACCCTGCATCAGCGCTGCAACAGCCTGTAGTGCTTCAGCTCTCTCTTTCTCCGTTTGAGATGAAGACGGCCTCTTTGAGGTCCCCCTGCGAAGACGTCGTCTCGGGCGTTTCCCAAGTTCAGTGACCTTCCGTCCAGCTGCACCAAGGCCCCCGTCATGAGGCGTCTTGCCCTTGTAGGTCTCCAGCCAGTCCCAGGCATCTTTGGGATAATCAAAGTAGTGGGTTTTCCCCTCCAGCATTATACGCAGGCGGGCCGGGAACATCAGAGAGTACTGGAGACCCTCAGCCCTCAACGCTTTTTGACCTCCAGGTAGGAGGCCCGCTTCCTCTTGACCTCCAGTGTATAGTCCGGGAAAAGGGAAACCTTGCTATTATCTATGAGGAAGGGGCCCTCCGCTCTCGCCTTTTGCAGGAGGAGGTCTCTGTCACGGAAGTGAAGTAATCAGGCCACCACAGGTCTCGGGGGGCCTCACCTGGGCCAGTGGCCTAGCCGGCACCCTGTGGGCCCTCTCCAGCTTGTAAAAGGTGGACAAGCCCTCCGGCGCCACTACGCTCCTGAGCCAGTGCTCCAGGAAGGACACCATGTCGCTGCCTTCCGTCCCCTCCGGCAAGCCCAGGACTCTGATGTTGTTTCGTTGATTGCGCCCTTCAGCATCCTCAGCCCTGCGTTCCAACAGGCATACCCTGTCCGTAAGAGCCCCCATCTGCTGCTCCATCGCCCTCTGCGCTGGCACAAGGTCCGCGACATTAGACTCGGTCACTTTAACCCTCTCAGACAATTTCATGTGTTCCTCCCGCAGGAGGCCAAGACCCACCGCAACAGTGCTGATGTCCTGGTGGAGGGTAGCCTTCGTGTCCGCTATGGCCTCCAGAATTTTGCTAAGTGTTGTTGTATTGGGTCCTCCAGGGTAGGTTGCGATATTTCCTGTACGCTGTCTTCCAGTTCTTGAGGAGCCCCAATCTGGCGGCCCCTAGGCTTGCCCATATTGTCAATGTCTCACCGGACCGTGGCAATGCCCTCCCAAGGTAATGTAGAGAGAGGTTAGGGCACCCCGCAAGTAGGGCCAGTAAGAGGGCCAGGCTTCGCGCCTCAAACCAGTGCGTGGTGCAGGTCTCTAGAGCGGCCCATCCAGGTCGCCCCCGCCTCACAGATGAAACTCACAATATGCAGTAGACCCCAAGCGTAAGCAGGTCCTCGGGACCGATATCCCAGCCAGGCTTGCCGGGAAGCGCCCGTCCACTCTGGCCATGATCTACGCCGTCTATCAGGCCGTGAACCTATTCCCAGTCCCAATGTCTCTCTGGGTCACTCCACCTGGCGAGCCAGCGTGCCGTCGCCCCGGGCCGAGTCCATCGCTCCTCTCCAGTCCCAGTGAGGGCACCGCAGGCCGCCCAGGCCCTCCACCTGCAGGCCCTCCCTCAGGGCCCCAGCAGGCACTCGGTTCAGTCCAGGCAGTATCCTGTAGTTCCAGGGGCCTCCCCGCTTGCAGCACTCAATAGGGCACCATAAGGGGACCCCCAGCGCCAAGGAACAGTCCTGCAGCAGTAATGATCGGCCACTCAGGTGGAGACTCACCCGCAGCAGTCCAAAGGGGGCTCAAACACACCACAGGGCCGCAGCCGCCGCCAAGGATTCCCACTGCGGCTTCACCGCACTCCTACGAGATGCACCATGGTGCTCCGGTGGCCCCCCACAGGCGTTGTCTCCAGGACTACCTCGCCATATCACCAGCCATTCGAGGCGTCCGAGGCGGCCACTGCACAAGGCCCATTCGCAGGCAGGATCAGGCCAGGACCAAAGCTTCTGTGGAGGCGCCTCCAGGGCGGACCAACGCCGCCCCCCACCGCATGCACACCAGGAATCACCGCAACTCAGCCCGGTCCAGCCACATTCAGTCCTCCCCCGGGGCCCCCACCCAGGCCGGCAGCAGGCTCTGCGGAGGGCAAGGGGGATCCACCATTGCGGCCAGCGCCGCTGCATCAGTCTCGCCCCCGGGGCGCACACCATCTGCCACATGTCCAGGTTCACCCGCGAGTCTCCAGATGCCCACACAGTGTTACCGGTGGGTCCTCAGGCGCCGCCGCTACTTCCTGGCGCCGTCACACTCCAGCAGTGATCTGGGGAGCAGGCAAGCCCCCCAGGCGGAGCCCCAACGGCAGGACCCCCGTCCGGCAGCGCGCCGATATCTCCGGTCGCAGCGTGAGGCCCGCCAGCTCCGCGCCAGCACCGCTCCAGGTCCGATCCCCATTCGCAGCTTCCGCTCCGAATGCTGGAGCCTCTCCCGTCGTCGGTCCGGGCCTCTCCGCTGGGTCCCACAGGCCACCGGGTCACCAGCAATTGCCCCCCCAGAGCACACCGCAGCGCACGGCGCGGCACCTGGGCAACCCCAAGTCAGTCTTGGCTGCCGTCACTCAGGCCGGCAACACGCACTTCTCCCTCAGCAGAGCGCAGAGCCCAACGGGGCCCCCGCCCGCCGGAGATCCCCCCCCCGGGGGCACCGCACGATCCCCAGTCTTCTGAGGGGCAGTTGTACACCCCCAGGGCCGCCCCGGCTGCCAAGATTGGAAGGATTAAATGCGGGTTGGTGCGGATCTCACAGCTCACATGTCCGCCATGATCCTTGGCCAAGCCACGCCCCTGCTGAAACCACTTCATGCCGTAAAAAAAAGCCGATTGCTGACTTGGAAGAATGAGCCCAGTTCCTTTTAGTCCTATCTGGACCCTGCGTAACTGGACCCTATTGCTCGGCCTTCATTCTCTGGCTTGTCTGGAGCAAGGCTGCACTTACTAGAAAAGGGACAAAAATGTAAGGGTTTTACCATTCGTTACAGTCGCTGCATAGCTGCAGGGTCCACCAGACAACCTTGTATATCTACCTCATATAAGCAAATATATGTACCTCAAGGGACAGCGCTAGGAGTGGCAAATGAGCTAATATATCTATCTTAAGAGCTCACGCTTTGGCTCCAACAAAGGATAACCAACCATGAATGGAGACGACAATGCTCACTATATCGATGCTGAGGACAACATCGAATGGCACACAAAATTAAAGATAGGACGTGACTCATCTCATGGTATTGAGGATCAGAGTCGCAGTCTTGAGCATTTTGTAGAACTTGAAAGCAAATTGCAGTTGCAATTTCAATGCTTCTGGAAGGTGCACGGGCAAGCTTTGGTGCTTTTTCCAGTGAGTTTGGGCACAACCTGAGCTGAAACCACTTCATACCCTAAAAAACGATTGTTGACTTGGATGATTGAGCTCGGTAACTTTTAGTCCAATCTGGACCCTGCGTAACTGGACCCTATGGCTGGGCCTTCGTTCTCTGGCTTGTCCGGAGCAAGGCTGCGCTGAGGGGAAGGAGACATAAGGGAAAGGGTTTTACCACTCGTTGAAGTCCGTTGACAGATGTCGGCCCACCAGACAAGCTAATATATCTACCTCGTATTGTAGTGTAGTTCCTATTTCCCTAATAGGCTCTGCGCATTGGAATAATATACCCTATAGGCTTGACATAGGACTAAGGTCGGTATGTCCCTATCGAGTATATTAAACTTAATTACTTTGTGCCAGCTAGCTCAGAGGCCACTAGAAACTCCTTGAGAACAAGAAGGGAGTAGTTTCTGGCAACCGCATAAACATGACTACTTTGTTTCCCTTTAGAATCGGAACACGTCTCAGAATCGTGGAAACAATAGATAACAGTTTCACTCAGCTTAATCGTGCATGCTTAGTTTCCACAGAGTTACACAGAAAGAAAAGACGGGCGTTTCAATAAAGGTTTTATTGAACAGTCTTGTTTCTCGTGTAAGATATGTGCTGTTATGATCACAAGACAGTATGCAAGATAAATAATGTACAGCGTAAGCAGTAGAAATAAATAATACTGCGCTAGCA
Source organism: Calotriton arnoldi (assembly GCA_963921515.1). Lineage (NCBI taxonomy): Eukaryota > Metazoa > Chordata > Amphibia > Caudata > Salamandridae > Calotriton > Calotriton arnoldi. Next base: position 16,641 of record CAWUFW010019534.1, read on the forward strand.
TTATCTTTTAGCATATATTTACGTACATAAATAACATGAGCTAAAAATGCGAGTACTCATACGATGCGTCTCTAAGCTAGTTGTACCCCAATGTACCTAACCTAGTCGAGGTGTAGGGAAAGGTAAGAAGTAGGTGGAGTATTCTCTAGTATGGTATACTAAGAGTCTGTTAAGTCTAGTATGCCAAGAGTCCCTCTAGGTTCTAGTCAGCTCCATACCTTGAGAATGAGAGAGGTGGGAATCTCCTGCCGGATCTGGAACTCTAACACCCCGCGAAGGGAGTCAGAACACTGGAAGCTGGATTCTTCTGCGAGCAGTAATGACAGCGTCTTCTCAGTGCGTCAGGCCGGGATACGGGCTCCTCTAAAGTCGAGGTCTCCTCCTAACTTGCTTGGGCAAGGGAAGGTATATTTATACCTGGTAGGTGCCTTGGAATGTTAGCATTGACATGAAGTCGGACAGAGGAAGACGTCCGGAATGAACCCTTAAGGTATAGCGGTTCATGCATAATAGACGAGTTCTTGGAGAAATCAATAATCCTGTGCTAGGGGAACTCCCAAGAGCTTAAGGGTCTGGTTTCTAAGAACTCGTTGTGAAGTTAGAGTGGACGGATGTCGGTGACCATGCCTGTATTTGGAGTGCACGGCTAGTGCCTAAATAAGGACTGGGATTCTATGCCTATATAAGGGCAATGCGAATTGTGCCTATATAAGGACATGTTTCAGAAAAGCCTATATACGGACACCTAAAGCGGAATACAACAGTATAATCTAATATATCTATCTCAATGGACAGTGATAGGAGTGGCAAAGGAGCTAAAATATCTATCTTAAGAGCTCACACTCCGACTCTGTTAGAACTAGGGGTCTCTAGTTGGCAATGGTATACACCTTTGACCAAATAGGGACCCTTGCTTCTAGTCAGGGAAAAGGGATTACACTACTGGATAACCCGTGCTCACCCCCTTGGTAGCTTGGCACAAGCAGACAGGCTTATCTCAGAGGCAGTGTGTTAAGCATTTGTGAACACATACAGTAATACAGTGAAAACACTACAGATGGACACCACACAGGTTTTTTATAAAAATAAGTATTTTTTATATAGACTTAACACAAGACCACAAACAACAAAAATCCACAATACTGTACTTAAAATAGACTTAAAGATGGTAGAAGTAACTTAGTTCAAGTTGATGATAAATGCGACACGTTTCTCACAAAAGTACCTTGGATGCGTAACGCAAAACAAACAAAGGGTTCGCAGGGAGGGCGATGCGGTGAACAGGCGCCTCGCTGCGATGCGACGATCCGGTGCGATGCGAGTGTGCCCTTGATGCGATGCGACGACGTGAAGTCGATGCGTGCACGCCCGACGGCCGTGCGCCGAACTCTGTACTTTGGAGCCGCGACAGGCCCTTCGACACGCTTCTCCGGTGATGCAACAGCGACCCTTGCGGTGGCGACACGCTTCTCCGGTGATGCGACGGCAAGCAGCTGCGACGAAGACACGCTTCTCTGGTGATGCGGCGGCGGCGACACGCTTCTCCGGCGATGCAACGGCATCAGCTGCGACAGCGACACACTTCTTCTCGTTGAGTCGCGCTCCCAGCGACAATCAGGCTTCTGCAGACAGAATCCCCAGCAAGGGAATTCAGAGGGGAGCTGGTGGTGAAGTCTTTTGTACCTGAGACTTCAGCAGGAGGCAAGCACAAGTTCAAGCCCTTGGAGAAATATTCTGCAACATGTTGAAAGTTCCTTAGCAGTTCCTTCTCCTTTCCTTGGCAATAAAGAAACCACTGCAGGCCAACCCAGCAAACAGCACACTGGCAGAGGGGCAGTCCAAACTCCTGCAGCTTCCTTGGTTCTTCTCCTTGGCAAAGGTTTGTCTTGTTGTTCCAGAAGTGATCTAAAGTCTTGGGGTCTGGGCCCCAATATTTATACCCAAAAAGTCTTTGTTCTCTGAAGGCAGAGAGTGTCTGTGCCTGACCAAAACCAGTTCTGTGCAGCTTCCTGGCAGGAGGTGGAGACAGCATTGTGTGATAGCAGACCTGGCCCAGGTAGCTGAAAGGAAATCTCCTCCCCCTACTCTCTATTCTATGAGGGCTCCAGGTCAGTGAAAGGAAGTCTCCTCCCTCCTACTCTCTATTCTATGTGGGTCCTATTCAGCCCAGCCCTGACCCATCAGACTGCTGGAGCCAAAACCCTCCTGCCACTCACAAACCAGACAAGCAATACACAACCTAACAGAGGCAGCTGGATGGTTAGGCAAGAAAATACCTACTTTCTAAAAGTAGTATTTTCAAACACAGAATGTTAAAACCAACTTCACTAAAAGATGTATTTTATCATTCTGAGTTCAGGCATAGTAAATTCGTTTTTCTACCATGTTCCCTGGGTCAGTTAGGATTATAAGATGTTATAATCAAACTACCCATTCTGGCCTATGGGGACAGGTAGCCTTGCAATAGTGAAAAACGAAATTGGCTGTAATTCACTATCAGGACATGCCACACACACCAGGGCATGTCCTACCTTTTACTTACAATGCACCCTGCCCTTGGGCCTACCTTGGGGGTGGCTAACATGTAGAAAAGGGAAGGTTTAGGGACTGGTAAGTAGGTGCACCTACCAAGTCGACATGGCAGTACTAGACTGCACAAAGTCTCTGCAATGGCAGGCCTGAGCCACACTTTACAAGCTGCTTCTGTGGGTGGCACAACCAGTGCTGCAAGCCCACCAACAGCATTTGATTTACAGGCCCTGGGCACCCATGGTGCACTATACTAGGGTCTAACCAGTAAATCAAATAATCCAATCATGGAGCCACTAATCCATACATCAATTTACAATAGGGAGCACTTGCACTGTGGCACTGAATAGCAGTGGCACAGTGCCCAAAGCATCTAAACCAGCAATACATATCAAAAACAGAGGAGGCAATCAGTGAAAAATGGAAGGGAGACTCACGCCAATGGTACCAGGTCTAACAGACTCCAAGAAAGCATTACCAACAATGAATGGAGAAGCCAGTACTCACTCCACCGACGCTGAGGACAAAATGGAATGGCACAGAAAATCAAAGACAGGAAGCAAGTCGTGCCCAAACTCACCTGATGAAGCACCAAAGGTTGCCCATGCCATTTCCAGAAGCATTGAAAATGCTACTGCAAATCGCTTTAAAGTTCCACAGAATGCTCAGGACTCTGACGCTGATCCTTAAGTCCACGAAACTACTGGTGCTGAAAACACTTCATGCCCTAAAAAGCTGATTGCTCACTTGGAAGATTGATCCCAGTTCCTTTTAGTCCAATCTGGACCCTGCGTAACTGGACCCTATTGCTTGGCCTTCATTCTCTGGCTTGTCTGGAGCAAGGCTGCGCCTACTAGAAAAGGGACACAAAAAGGAAGGGTTTTACCATTCGTTACAGTCGCTGTATAGCTGCAGGGTCCACCAGACAACCTTGTATATCTTTTTTATTTTTTTAAATTTTATAAATTCTGTTTATTGAGTTTTAAGCAGAAATAACACACAACCCGCCGTATGGGCTGTACGTCAACAACCATACCCTTCAACACAATCAATTAGATGTGATCGATGTTATTTTACAATTGCAAGAGGGGCTAGCGTTCACAATGTACATGACATATCATAGGGATTACATATTATACACCAATGACACTTAAGGAGGAAGCGTAGAGTCCTGCTGATTCGTCGTCAATTATTGTCACAGCGGCTCCCAAATGTCTTTTGGTGTAGAGGCTGATGGCAATTCTTCCGCATACAGCTCCAGGGACTCCTTACAATAAACCATGTCTTTTAACCAGTGATCAAGGCGTGGGGTCAAGGTACTCTCCCACGTCAATGCTATTCGACGCTTTGCTATGAGTAATGCAATTCGTAAACATTTCCCCACTACTCCCTTAATATGAGGCACACAACTCAGCAAACACACAGCAGGTGTACATTGCAATTGGAAATTGGTCATATTTTGCAGACATTGTACGACTTCCCTCCAAAATGTAGCGACATTCGCACAGTGCCACGCCAAATGCCCAAAGTCCGCATCAGGCTGGCGACATCTTTTCCATTCACTGGTGTCACGGAATCCGATTTTGTGCAATTTCAAAGGTGTGTGATATACCTGGTGAATATATTTGAAATGGATAATTCTGAGATTGCCATTTGGGGTCAGTTTACCAGTTAATGTACATATGTGTTCCCAATCACATGGGGTCAGTGGAGGATCTAGTCGACTGTTCCATCTAGCTAAACTGTCATCTCCTATCCCCCACCATCTCAGAGCGCACCGCTCTATACAATTTAGTCACCAATTTACGCTTTGAAGGTGCTACTAGTAGAAGCTGTAGTGAATTTAATATAGGCGGCTCTACTGGGAATGAACCGTAGTGAGTTTTAAGCGCCTGCTTCAATCGATGAATGGTGAACCGAAACAACAGCGATTGATTGGTAATGTATTGTAGGTCGTCTGTTGTGAGAAATTGACCCGCTTCATAGATATCCTGCATGCGTTGTATACCCACCATTTGTAGTGATCAGATCGCTCCACTTTCCTGAGTTATGGATAGGGAAGCATGGTGTGCAAGTGGCAGTGCTGGGGCGTATAGCGGGAGTTTCGCTGTTAATTTACCAATAGTCTGCCAGGCGGCAATAGTAGCATCTACTGTGTTGATTTTCGTTCGTGGTGTCCCTCTGCGTGTATGTGTGAGTATTCCCGCCAGTGGGATTGGGTGGGCCTCTCCGTCTTCCACCACCACGTGGGGCGTGAAAGCGTGCAGGTTGTACCAATAGTAGGCATATTGTGCCTGTGCGCATAGGTAGTATACATATAAGTCCGGTGCACAAAAACCCCCATGTGCATAATCCAGAGTAAGTGTATGCCAGCTCACCCTAGCCTGCTTGCCATTCCAAATCAGCCTAAGTAGTTGGGTGCGGATATTGTGGAACAGTTGTTTTGGCAGTGTAATCGGGATATTATTGAAGAGGTAGAGAAATCGTGGTAACACGATCATTTTTATAATAGCGATGCGGTCCGCCAGGGAGAGGGGCAGAGAGGACCATCTATCAACTTGAGATTCTAATGTTGTGTATGCTGTACCATAATTTTCCTTGACTACAATTTCCGGGTCACGATGCACCCACACACCCAGATATTTCACCGGATCTGCAGACCAAGTCAGTGGGAATTCCATTTGTGGAAGCATAGTAATTATCGTCAGGGGCACAACCACCGATTTATCCCAATTTATTAAAAGTCCAGAGAATAAACCAAAACGGATATATTCCCGTAGCAGTGGGGATAGATATTTGTGGGGCTCACGAACAAAAAGCACCATGTCATCTGCATATAATGATATGCCAACAGGTCTATGGTTGAAGATGAGCGCAGACTCCCTGTGCCGCTGCCGTATTACACAAGCCAATGGCTCAAGTGTGATAGCAAAAAGTAGTGGGGATAGGGGGCAGCCCTGTCGAGTGCCCCTGTTAATAGCAAATGGTTCGGAGGTGAGGCTCCCTACTCGAACCCTCGCTGATGGTTCTGTATATAGTAGCTGAATCCAACGTGTGAACACTGGCGGAAACCCCATTCACTTCAACATGTAAAACATACAGCACCATTCGATGGAGTCGAATGCTTTAGCTGCATCCAACATTACCGCGGCAGCAGGCAGGTCTGGTGTGAGAACATGAAACATGGCAAAAAGCGTTCTTAAATTGTGGGACGTAGAGCGTTCTGGTGTAAAACCAGATTGATCAGGAAGCACTAGGCAGGTCATGAGGGGTTGAAGCAGAGTGGCCAGTATTTTAGCTAATACTTTGGCATCTAAATTAATTAGTGACAAGGGACGCTAGGAGTCACATTGGGATGAAGGTTTATCTTTTTTTAATAAGGTGATAATTTAAGGCTTGTCTCAGTGACGAGGGGAGAATACCTGTGTCATGGGCCTCTGCATATACCTCTAACAGATATGGCGTTAAAAGGTCCGCGTACTCCTTGTAGAACTCAGCCGCGAGTCCGTCGGGACCAGGGGCCTTTTTGTTTGGTAAAGATCGGATCGCTGTTTTAATATCTTCTTCACCGATTGGTTGGCTGAGATTCTCGATGGCCATCCGCCAACCAGGCACAAGCAACATCAGAGAGATAGTCTTCAAGCGCCACCTCATCTGCGCTCCCACTGGACGCATATAATGTAGAATAACAAGATCTAAATTGGTCAACTATCCCTTGAGGTGTGTAGTGTTCTGCTCCCTGTGCATCTACTATTTTCGTGATAGGACAATGTTCATTGCGGAATTGGAGTTTGGTGGCTAATTGACGACCAGGTCGGCCTCCTTCACCGTACGCTCATGCCATATGGCGACGTGATAAATAACGGCTTTCTGTGTCCGCCATTTTATTGTATTCCTGTAACTGTTCTTGAATGCGCGCTAGTGCAGCAGTGTCTGGGTTGGTTGTGTAATCGCATTCTAGGTTTGCTAGTGTATTTTCAATTTTAGAAAGTTGGCCTCGGATATCTTTCAGTATACCAGCTGTGGTGCTTATGCATACCCCCCTCACAGTGACCTTGAAGGCCTCCCACAACGTGGCAGCACTGTCCACAGTTCCCACATTTATTTCAAAGAATTGCGCTATCGCCTGCCTTATGGTGTCACTGTAAATAGGGTCTAGCAAGGCATCAGCTCTGAAACGCCATGTGAACGGGCGGTATATAGAAGTGGGGATGCTAATACTTAACTTTACTGGGCTATGGTCTGATAGTGTGCGTGGAAGCAGAGTTACATCAGTGACCCAGTTGTTACCCTCTTCATTTAATAGCCAGTAATCCAGTCTGGACCATGTGTTATAAGCAGGCGTGATGTGTGTGCCCATCCTCACCTCTTCATTGCGTAATCGCCAGGCATACACAAGTCCTAATTCCAACATAGCATCACGTATACATTGAGTGACCTTTACAGTGCGTGCACCCTGTGGGTTCGATCTATGTTTGGTGGGGTCCAAGTGCGTATTAAAATCACCCCCCCACATTATGGCTGCCTCCGGCCATGTTCGGAGCACTGCTAGCATTTGGAGAAATACGCGTGTGTCGTCCGCTACAGGGCCATAAATGTTAATGACTGTGATCATATTTTGTCCCAATTTCCCATGGACCATTGCACACCTTCCTTCATCATCCATGTATTCCTTTAGGGCTGTAAATTGCAAACCTCGTTTAAACAATATAAGGACCCCTCTGGCATATGCAGAATACGATGATGCCAATCTATACCCAGCCCATCTGGTCGCAATTCTGGTTTCTGATGATTTGGTTAAATGCGTTTCCTGCAAAAGGGCTATCTGAGTTCAATGTCTGTCTAAATAAGCGAGCACTTTGCGGATTTTTTTAGGTGTATTGAGTCCCATTACATTCCACGTCAGGCAAGCGTAATTATCGTGCAATATCTAAGTAAATATTGTAGCTGAAGATGAGCGGGGACTCAGCCCTGTGTGATCATGATGGCAGTTATATAGTACATCAGTATATAGACATAGACTCATTTCAGAAATTCCCATAATATACTTCGAGATCCTATGGTCATATCTTGCACAATAACTTTTGGTTATCAAATAGTGCATGCAGAAAAAAGCAGAGTAAAAAATACAGTGTTTCCACGTAATCCCTAATAAACACAGCTTCCTCGTGCGTACTCGTGTGATCACGTCGTACAAAAAAAAAACATTACAAAACCCTACCACCCCCTCCCACTTCAGCACCCTAACATTGCCAAAGCCATACTCCATTTCTCCAACGATCCCCATTGCAAACACCAACACCAATACAGTAAATCGGGGTATACCCATTCACGGGGGCGTTGTGACACTAACAGCCTCCCACTGGATAGGGGAGGTGACTACCAAGTGTCTAAATATAACACCTGAGCCACCATTGTAGCCAAAAAATAAATATGCATGTGCAACAATTCAGGTCTTATGCATGTAATAGCCTGTGTAAACCACATGGTTAATAACGTTAAAGGATACAGAGACATCGAAACGCCTCAACAGCGCAGTCACATGGCCCGAAGCATTAATGAGGTGTCCAATTTGAGGGGCCACGTAATGATAACGGTTGTGAGTATAACACCAGGGGTAGATCGCCCCGTAGAGCCCATGGCAATGCATAGCATAGGAGAGAAGTGATCTGTTGTTTCCCCACTCAATCGTCAACATCAGAGGTGGCGGGAGATGGTGGTTTTTTGCGCCGCAGCGTTTTCGCGTAGTCCAGGGCCCGTTTGGGATTGACGAAGATTTTGGCTTTATCCTCTGTTCCGATACGGAGACGCGTCGGGTACAGCATAGCATAGGGAATCTTTTCTGCGAAGAGGATTTTCTTGGCTGCTTGAAATTCTTTACGTGCGGCTTGCACTGTCGCCGTAAAGTCCGGGTAGAAGGAGAGGGCATTACCTTGATAATTAACATTTCCTTTTGGTCTTGAGGCCCGGAGTATAGTGTCTCTGTCCCTGTAATTGAGCAAGCGCGCAATAATTCGCCTAGGTGGCGCTCCAGGAGGAGGTTGCATTGCTAATGAGCTGTGGGCTCTCTCCACAATAAATATACTGGATAGTGTGTCTTCTCCACAGAGCTCCCTGAACAGGTTTTCGACATATGTTTCCAGGCGTCCAACATTGGTCGATTCAGGAAGCCCCAAAATGCATACGTTATTGCGCCTTGAGTGCGCTTCGAGGTCCTCATTCTTCGCTTGGATGACCGCTAATAGTTGTTCCATGTCGGATGTTTTCGTCTCAATTTTCTGGAGGCTGTCCTCCGTATTTGAGATGCGTCGTTCCGCTTCCCCAATTCGCAGGCCTTGCTTGTCCAGCTTAGCGGATATGCTATCAATTCGACCGTTTAGCGCTTCCATATTATCGTTAATTGACTGTAGACTCATGTGAATAGCCACTAGGGATTTATCCAGCGTAGCTGAGGCTGGGGCGGCACTATCCAGTTCTGAGTCCGAGGCATGCTGGGGTTTCCCAGATTTGCGCAACTCGAACGTGAGCCTCGGTTGATGTTTATCTGGTTTTCCCATGATGAGGAAGCGGTGTGTAGTTAATATCCCAATACAAAAATTTCAATTGATATAGATCAGACATTCCACGTAAAGTAGGCCAGGGGGCTGTCAGAGCACCACGCGGGGCGCCTCACGTCGCCTGAAATTCCCACCTATGCAAACTCGTATCAATACAGTTCCACCTTAGGTTTGTGTGCGTGTACTTAGTCAAGTGGTAAGCGCCAGGAATCACCCTATCCTTGTAGCGCGCACCCTTGTATCACCTCCGCTATTTAGGGCAGTTCGGTACTGTATGTGATTCTAGCACAGTATCTGAAGTGCGTTAGGGGTGCGGGTTCTTCGCAATATGTCTCTCACCACTGTCTTAACTAAGTTCCGCGTCTCACGTATAGTTCACAGCGCTAGTGTTGGTACAATCAATCTTAGCAAGTCTGCAAGAACTGTCTCCATTACATATGTGCATCTGTTTTCACTGCTGTTGTTCGTAGTAGCATTGGTCAGTGTCCCCAGGCGGTCGCGTGATTACAATTACAGATGATAAGTTTATTGATCTTAGATGTTCAGATAGGTTTTCCAGTATAGATGTAATAAAGCCCCACCAGGAGCAGCTTCTCTGCCGCTCAGCCCAGGATCCAACTGACAGTCCCACTCACAGCATACCCAACATTCCAATGACATCACATTCACACTAACATTCTACTCTCACTGGCTGAACAGCAGAGGCAGAGAAACAGGGAAGATGTAAGGTAGAAACCTAGATATAACAAATTGGCTCGGCCCAGCAGCTGCAAGGATGTCTCAGTGTTTCTCCCCCACCGTGCAGTTACGTGTCTACAGCCGATGCGCTCAGGCAGGTGCCGCTTCACTGAACCGCCCCGCGATCGTTCTCGCAGTGAGTCCACAAGTCTGCCCCAAAAGCGCGCTGCTCACCTCGGTGCGTCAGGGTCGCTGCATTCGATCCTCCAGCGGTGTCAGTTGGACCTATCAATGGCGATATTGCCCTGCGCTACCCTGCTGGCTACACACGTCTGGGTGCCGAGCGGGACGGGGGTCCGTGGAGATAGAAAGCAGCAGCGCTGCATCAGGTACGGCCGCAGCGCGAGCCGCGATATCGAACTCACCAGGATCTGGATATGGAGGCCGCCATGTTGTCTCTAACGTGGCGCCAGGGTGAGCCGCCGATTTTCGCGCTTTTACAGCTTGTTTTTGCCGCAATTTCACCAGCGACCAGTCCCCCAGTGTCAGGATGCTCAGCGCTGCAGTGCAATAGGGCCGATGGCTTCAGGAAAACAGGATTACTGCAGGATTATTTCGGTGGTCGGCAGAGCCGCAGTATTATGCGGCCATCTTGCCGTGCGTCAAGCCACGCCCCAGACAACCTTGTATATCTACCTCATATAAGCAAATATACGTACCTCAAGGGACAGCGATAGGAGTGGCAAACGAGCTAATATATCTATCTTAAGAGCTCACACTTTGGCTCCAACAAAGGATAACCAACCATGAATGGAGACGACAATGCTCACTCTACCGATGCTGAGGACAACATGGAATGGCACACAAAATTAAAGATAGGACGTGACTCATCTCATGGTATTGAGGATCAGAGTCGCAGTCTTGAGCATTTTGTAGAACTTGAAAGCAAATTGCAGTTGCAATTTCAATGCTTCTGGAAGGTGCACGGGCAAGCTTTGGTGCTTTTTCCAGTGAGTTTGGGCACAACCTGAGCTGAAACCACTTCATACCCTAAAAAACGATTGTTGACTTGGATGATTGAGCTCGGTACTTTGAGTCCAATCTGGACCCTATGGCTGGGCCTTCGTTCTCTGGCTTGTCCGGAGAAAGCCTGCGCTGAGGGGAAGGAGACATAAGGGAAAGGTTTTTACCAGTCATTGAAGTCCCTGTACAACTGTCAGCCCACCAGACAAGCTAATATATCTACCTCATATAAACTAATATATCTATCTCAATGGCCAGTGATAGGAGAGACAAAGGAGCTAAAATATCTCTCTTAAGAGCTCAAGCTCCGACTCCAACAAAGGATTACCAACAATGAAAGGAGAAGCCAGTACTCACTCCGCCGACACTGAGGACAAAATGGAATGTCACAGAAAATCAAAGACAGGAAGCAAGTCGTGCCCAAACTCACCTGATGAAGCACAAAAGCTTGCCCATCCCATTTCCAGAAGAATTGAAAATGCTACTGCAAATCGCTTTAAAGTTCCACAGAATGCTCAGGACTCTAACGCGGATCCTTAAGACCACGAAACGACTGGTGCTGAAACCACTTCATGCCCCAAAAAGCTGATAGCTCACTTGGAAGATTGATCCCAGTTCCTTTTAGTCCAATCTGGACCCGGCGTAACTGGACCCTATTGCTCGGCCTTCATTCTCTGGCTTGTCTGGAGCAAGGCTGCGCTTACTAGAAAAGGGACAAAAAAGGAAGGGTTTTACCATTCGTTACAGTCGCTGCATAGCTGCAGGATCCACCAGACAACCTTGTATATCTACCTCATATAAGCAAATATATGTTCCTCAAGGGACAGCGATAGGAGTGGCAAATGAGCTAATATATCTATCTTAAGAGCTTACACTTTGGCTCCAACAAAGGATAACCAACCAAGAATGGAGACAATGCTCACTCTACCGTTGCTGAGGACAACATGGAATGGCACCCAAAATTAAAGATAGGACGTGACTCATCTCATGGTAGTGAGGATCGGAGTCGCAGTCTTGAGCATTTTGCAGAATTTGAAAGCAAATTTCAGTTGCAATTTCAATGCTTCTGGAAGGTGCACGGGCAAGCTTTGGTACTTTTTCCAGTGAGTTTGGGCACAACCTGAGCTGAAACCACTTCATACCCTAAAAAACGATTGTTTTCTTGGATGATTGAGCTCGGTAACTTTTAGTCCAATCTGGACCCTGCTTAACTGAACCCTATGGCTGGGTCTTCGTTCTCTGGCTTGTCCGGAGCAAGGCTGCGCTGAGGCTAAGGAGACATAAGGGAAAGGGTTTTACCAGTCGTTGAAGTCCCTGTACAGCTGTTGGCCCACCAGACATGCTAATATATCTACCTCGTATAAACTAATATATCTATCTCAATGGACTGTGATAGGAGAGGCAAAGGAGCTGAAATATCTATCTTAAGAGCTCACACTCCAAGAAAGGATTACCAACAATGAATGGGGAAGCCAGTACTCACTCCACCGACGTTGAGGACAAAATGGAATGGCACAGAAAATCAAAGACAGGAAGCAAGTCGTGCCCAAACTCACCTGATGAAGCACCAAAGCTTGCCCATGCCATTTCCAGAAGCATTGAAAATGCTACTGCAAATCGCTTTAAAGTTCCACAGAATGCTCAGGACTCTGACGCTGATCCTTAAGACCACGAAACTACTGGTGCTGAAACCACTTCATGCCCTAAAAGCTGATTAGCTCACTTGGAAGATTGATCCCAGTTCCTTTTAGTCCAATCTGGACCCTGCGTAACTGGACCCTATTGCTTGGCCTTCATTCTCTGGCTTGTCTGAAGCAAGGCTGCACTTACTAGAAAAGGGACACAAAAGGAAGGGTTTTTGCCATTCATTACAGTCGCTGCATAGATGCTGTAGGAAGGTGGAATCTGTACTGCATGGTTACCCCCATTTTTTTTTCCTGGTGTTTTGCTGGTTTGACTAATCTGACTGGGATCCTGCTATTCAGGACCCCAGTCTATCTGCTTTCTCCCTAAATTGGTTGTGTTATGTACTTTAGGTACACTTCAGATTGGATTCTGGGGTACCCCTATAAGTCCCTAGTATATGGTATACTATGTACCCAGGGCCTAGGTACCCCAGAGGCCTCCCAGGGGCTGCAGCATGTATTACGCCACCCCTGAGAGACCACTCAAAATGACACCACAGGTCTGCTACTGCAGCCTGTATAAGGTGGTGCATGCACCCCTTACTTAGATATAGGTTCACTATATCTATCCTAAATCACTGCACATATAAACCATCAGTCACCCCTATGGCAGGCCTTATCAATCCCGAAGGCAGGGTGCTGGGTTTTATGTGAGAGGGTGCCCATGCATGAGCAGAGCCCCTTTGCAGCCTTCGGAACCTCTTTTCCGGGGTTGTCTGTGATGCAGCCAACCATATATACTTAAGTGCATTATAACCTAGTGGTAAATGCTAACTTTAAAACAGCTGCACGGAAACATGTCGTGTTTGGTGTCAAACACCTTGGAATCATACCTCCCCACCAGTAACTGGCGGCGGACGTATGATTCCACCCTCCTAGAGGGAGAAACATGCCACACTGGTACACCCGGTACCAGCTTTCTTGACCCTGGCATCACAAAATGGATGCTGCCAGCCACAGACACGAGTCTGCCCTCATGCTGCTGGATGAAACTCCGGCAGGGGAAGGCTTGACAATAGGTTTCCTGTCACAGGGAGGTGTGACCACCTCCCAGACAGACTTTAGTATATTGGGGCTGGGTGGGTGCACTCTCAGAGTGCTTTGATGTCTGCACTGGGGGCACATTTGGTGTCCCTGTGCATAGTCCAGCTCAAACCGGTTGCAGGAGCCATTTGCTCCTGCTCTGGTGCGAAACTGGACAAAGGACGTGGGTGTAGCCACCCCTCTGTCCTGACCCTCCCATAGGTGGCTCCCCAGAGTTTGTCCCACCCCTTCCTTGGGTATAAAGTAGGAACCCCTGACTACAGGACTTTAGATTTTACCTGGACTAAACTCTGCTACAGAAACCAAGTACTTCGATGATCTGCACGACGCTGGATGACTGAAGAAATCTCCTTGGAGTAAAGGAGTTACTCCCCTGCAAAGCAGGCACCTAAATGCATCTGACCAGTTTGCATCTCCCAAGCTCCTGAGGACTCCGAAGATTTCTGCAACACAGGAGGTGGGTTCCCGAGGTCTCTGAGGTTCATCTGTGCTCTCAGCAATTCTGAGGCCCGTATCCCTCGTGGGGACCGTGAAACCCGTACCCCTGTGCACCGTGTACATTTGCAGCAGCATTTGCTTTTCGGAAATCCCGGAGGCTGTGCTTTGGGCTACTTGTAGTCCTGACCCAGAGCAGTAATTCCACTGAAGATTTCCGGCCTACACTCCACGAGTGTTCCGTGGGCTGGTATTTGGTGATTCAGCTTGAGGTCCCTTCGCGATCCCTGGTCCGTTGGCCCCTATGAAGGTAACATTGACTTTCCGTGGGCTTCCCTGGTTGCTCCAGACGTGCCCTGACTCTCCATAGCTTAGAGCGTCCCCAGGACCTTGCTGGTCTTCACAGAAGCATCTTTCCTCTGACTGCGTGGGTTGCAGTTGCCAAGGCTTGTTGGTGTTCAATCCGGACACTGACCCCCCCCAGCATTCGACTTCCTTCGTGGGACAGCTCACCTCCAGACTTTGGTTGTCGTAGACGTCTCCTGGTCCCCGGGGCTGCAGAGTCAAGCTTCACCTCTTCGCACCTGAGACACCCGACATCGGTGGGCATTCGTCTACCGTGCCCCTGGTCACTGTGAAGTGACCCAGACTCTGTCCCCTCTGCTTTCAGGTTCTTCTCATCTCCGATCCAGGCTTGGATCGCACCGGACACTTCATCTTCCCGGCAGCAGCACTTTTCCGCAACACGCCATTGAAAACGACGAAGGTTTCCGACATCACTTGACCCCTATGCACCCGGCTCCTCTGGGATAGGTAACACGGGTACCTCGGTACTCTCAAGGGTGCTGGCCTTAGAACCTTCTATGTTTAGCTGGGTTTGCTTAAAGTCCTCTCCGAAGTGTCCTTAATCTTTAAATTTCCAACCGCGACTTTCCCATAGAGTTGTACGGAGCTCGCGCCTGTGTTCACACACTGCACCTGTCCTCCGTGGGTCCCCTGTGTCACTACTTTGGGTGGTTCCTTGGGGTCCCAGCGATTCTACGTGCTCTAGGCACTGTGTCTAGTCAAGTCGTGGTTCTTATACCACTTTCTTAGTATATGGTTTGGTCTCCCCCTGGAGCCCACTGTGTATTGTGCTATTTACTGTCGTTCTAGTGATTTAATATGGTGTGCTTTGTTCTCTAATCTCATAAAGAGGTTAGTAGAGAGTGTTTAGTAATAAATACATATATTTTATATATTCCTTGTGTGGTTCTCCTTTCATTTGGTCATTCAGGAGGTTATGATCTGGTAAAACAGGCTGCTTTACATTCCTTCGAGACTTAGCCTGAAGGCTGCTCTCCATAGCTACCACTAGGATAGCTTTCAATAAAGGTTGTCTTTAACCTAATCATCAATAAGGGTCGTTTGGACTGGTGCAAGGTGCCCACTTTAATTAGTGGACAGCATATACCAGGCCAACTTCTCACAGCTGCAGGGTCCACCAGACAACCTTGTATATCTACCTTATATAAGCAAATATATGTACTTCAAAGGACAGCGATAGGAGTGGCAAATTAGCTAATATATCTATCTTAAAAGCTCACACTTAGGCTCCAACAAAGGATAACCAACCATGAATGGAGACGACAATGCTCACTCTACCGATGCTGAGGACAAAATGGAATGGCACAGAAAATCAAAGACAGGAAGCAAGTCGTGCCCAAACTCACCTGATGAAGCACCAAAGCTTGCCCATGCCATTTCCAGAAGCATTGAAAATGCTACTGGAAATCGCTTTAAAGTTCCACAGAATGCTCAGGACTCTGACGCTGATCCTTAAGACCACGAAACAACTGGTGCTGAAACCACTTCATGCCCTAAAAAGCCGATTGTCACTTGGACGATTGATACCAGTTCCTTTTAGTCCAATCTGGACCCTGCGTAACTGGATCCTATAGCTCGGCCTTCATTCTCTGGCTTGTCTGGAGCAAGGCTGCGCTTACTAGAAAAGGGACAAAAAAGGAAGGGTTTTACCATTCGTTACAGTCGCTGCATAGCTGCAGGGTCCACCAGACAAACTTGTATATCTACCTCCTGTAAGCAAATATATGTACCTCAAGGGACAGCGATAGGAGTGGCAAATAAGCTAATATATCTATCTTAAGAGCTTACACTTTGGCTCCAACAAAGGATAACCAACCATGAATGGAGACGACAATGCTCACTCTACCGATGCTGAGGACAACATGGAAAGGCACACAAAATTAAGATAGGACGCGACTCATCTCATGGTATTGAGGATCAGAGTTGCAGTCTTGAGCATTTTGTAGAGCTTGAAAGCAAATTGCAGTTGCAATTTCAATGCTTCTGGAAGGTGCACGGGCAAGTTTTGGTGCTTTTTGCAGTGAGTTTGGGCACAACCTGA
The DNA here is from genome assembly GCA_963921515.1 of Calotriton arnoldi. Classification (NCBI taxonomy): domain Eukaryota; kingdom Metazoa; phylum Chordata; class Amphibia; order Caudata; family Salamandridae; genus Calotriton; species Calotriton arnoldi. The sequence goes on from CAWUFW010019534.1 coordinate 32,999, forward strand.
GCTGAAACCACTTCATACCCTAAAATACGATTGTTGACTTGGATGATTGAGCTCGGTAACTTTTAGTCCAATATGGACCCGGCGTAACTGGACCCTATGGCTGGGCCTTCGTTCTCTGGCTTGTCCGGAGCAAGGCTGCGCTGAGGGGAAGGAGACATAAGGGAAAGGGTTTTACCAGTCGTTGCATTTCCTGAGCAGCTGTAGGCCCACCAGACAAGCTAATATATCTACCTCGTATAGTCTAATATAGCTATCTCAATGGACAGTGATAGGAGAGGCAAAGGAGCTAAAATATCTATCTTAAGAGCTCACACTCCGACTCCAAGAAAGCATTACCAACAATGAATGGAGAAGCCAGTACCCACTCCACCGATGCTGAGGACAAAATGGAATGGCACAGAAAATCAAAGACAGGAAGCAAGTCCTGCCCAAACTTACCTGATGAAGCACCAAAGCTTGGCCATGCCATTTCCAGAAGCATTGAAAATGCTACTAAAATTCGCTTTAAAGTTCCACAGAATGCTCAGCACTCTGACGCTGATCCTTAAGACCACGAAACGACTGGTGCTGAAACCACTTCATGCCATAAAAAGCTGATTAATCACTTGGAAGATTGATCCCAGTTCCTTTTAGTCCAATCTGGACCCTGCGTAACTGGACCCTAGTGCTTGGCCTTCATTCTCTGGCTTGTCTGAAGCAAGGCTGCGCTTACTAGAAAAGGGACAAAAAGGAAGGGTTTTACCATTCGTTACAGTCGCTGCTTAGCTGCAGGGTCCACCAGACAACCTTGTATATCTACCTCATATAAGCAAATGTATGTACCTGAAGGGACAGTGCTAGGAGTGGCAAATGAACTAATATATCTATCTTAAGAGCTCACACTTTGGCTCCAACAAAGGATAACCAACCATGAATGGAGACAACAATGCTCACTCTACCGATGCTGAGGACAACATGGAATGGCACACAAAATTAAGATAGGACGTGACTCATCTCATGGTATTCAGGATCAGAGTTGCAGTCTTGAGCATTTTGTAGAACTTGAAAGCAAATTGCAGTTGCAATTTCAATGCTTCTGGAAGGTGCACGGGCAAGCTTTGATGCTTTTTCCAGTGAGTTTGGGCACAACCTGAGCTGAAACCACTTCATACCCTAAAATACTATTGTTGACTTGGATGATTGAGCTCGGTAACTTTTAGTCCAATCTGGACCCTGCGTATTTGGACCCTATGGCTGGGCCTTCGTTCTCTGGCTTGTCCGGAGCAAGGCTGCGCTGAGGGTAAGGAGACATAAGGGAAAGGTTTTTACCAGTCGTTGATGTCCCTGTACAGATGTCGGCCCACCAGACAAGCTAATATATTTACCTCGTATAAACTAATATATCTAGTTCAATGGACAGTGATAGGGGAGGCAAAGAAACTAAAACATCTATCTTAAGAGCTCATACTCCGACTCCAACAAAGGATTACCAACAATGAATGGAGAAGCCAGTACTCACTCCACCGACGCTGAGGTCAAAATGGAATCGAACAGAAAATCAAAGACAGGAAGCAAGTTGTGCCCAAACTCACCTGATGAAGCACCAAAGCTTGCCCATGCCATTTCCAGAAGCATTGAAAATGCTACTGCAAATCGCTTTAAAGTTCCACAGATTGCTCAGGACTCTGACGCTGATCCTTAAGACCACGAAACAACTGGTGCTGAAACCACTTCATGCCCCAAAAAGCCGATAGCTCTCTTGGAAGATTGATCCCAGTTCCTTTTAGTCCAATCTGTACCCGTCGTAACTGGATCCTATTGCTCGGCCTTCATTCTCTGGCTTGTCTGGAGCAAGGCTGCACTTACTAGAAAAGGGACACAAAAGGAAGGGTTTTACAATTCGTTACAGTTGCTGCTTAGCTGCAGGGTCCACCAGACAACCTTGTATATCTACCTCATATATTCAAATATCTGTACCTCAAGGGACAGCAATAGGAGTGGCAAATGAGCTAATATATCTATCTTAAGAGCTCACACTTTGGCTCCAACAAAGGAAAACCGACCATGAATGGAGACGACAATGCTCCCTCTACCGATGCTGAGGACAACGTGGAATGGCACACAAAATGAAAGATAGGATGTGACTCATCTCATGGTATTGAGGATCAGAGTCGCAGTCTTGAGCATTTTGTAGAACTTGAAAGCAAATTGCAGTTGCAACTTCAATGCTCCTGGAAGGTGCACTGGCAAGCTTTGATGCTTTTTCCAGTGAGTTTGGGCACAACCTGAGCTGAAACCACTTCATACCCTAAAAAACGATTGTTGACTTGGATGATTCAGCTCGGTAACTTTTAGTCCAATCTGGACCCTGCATAACTGGACCCTATGGCTGGGCCTTCGTTCTCTGGCTTGTCTGGAGCAAGGCCACGCTTACTAGAAAAGGGACAAAAAGGAAGGGTTTTACCATTCGTTACAGTCTCTGCATAGCTGCAGGGTCCACCAGACAACCTTGTATATCTACCTCATATAAGCAAATATATGTACCTCAAGGGACAGCGATAGGAGTGGCAAATGAGCTAATATATCTATCTTAAGAGCTTACACTTTGGCTCCAACAAAGGATAACCAACCATGAATGGAGACGACAATGCTCACTCTCCCGATGCTGAGGACAACATGGAAAGGCACACAAAATTAAGATAGGACGCGACTCATCTCATGGTATTGAGGATCAGAGTTGCAGTCTTGAGCATTTTGTAGAGCTTGAAAGCAAATTGCAGTTGCAATTTCAATGCTTCTGGAAGGTGCACGGGCAAGTTTTGGTGCTTTTTGCAGTGAGTTTGGGCACAACCTGAGCTGAAACCACTTCATACCCTAAAATACGATTGTTGACTTGGATGATTGAGCTCGGTAACTTTTAGTCCAATATGGACCCGGCGTAACTGGACCCTATGGCTGGGCCTTCGTTCTCTGGCTTGTCCGGAGCAAGGCTGCGCTGAGGGAAGGAGACATAAGGGAAAGGGTTTTACCAGTCGTTGCATTTCCTGAGCAGCTGTAGGCCCACCAGACAAGCTAATATATCTACCTCGTATAGTCTAATATAGCTATCTCAATGGACAGTGATAGGAGAGGCAAAGGAGCTAAAATATCTATCTTAAGAGCTCACACTCCGACTCCAAGAAAGCATTACCAACAATGAATGGAGAAGCCAGTACCCACTCCACCGATGCTGAGGACAAAATGGAATGGCACAGAAAATCAAAGACAGGAAGCAAGTCCTGCCCAAACTTACCTGATGAAGCACCAAAGCTTGGCCATGCCATTTCCAGAAGCATTGAAAATGCTACTAAAATTCGCTTTAAAGTTCCACAGAATGCTCAGCACTCTGACGCTGATCCTTAAGACCACGAAACGACTGGTGCTGAAACCACTTCATGCCATAAAAAGCTGATTAATCACTTGGAAGATTGATCCCAGTTCCTTTTAGTCCAATCTGGACCCTGCGTAACTGGACCCTAGTGCTTGGCCTTCATTCTCTGGCTTGTCTGAAGCAAGGCTGCGCTTACTAGAAAAGGGACAAAAAGGAAGGGTTTTACCATTCGTTACAGTCGCTGCTTAGCTGCAGGGTCCACCAGACAACCTTGTATATCTACCTCATATAAGCAAATGTATGTACCTGAAGGGACAGTGCTAGGAGTGGCAAATGAACTAATATATCTATCTTAAGAGCTCACACTTTGGCTCCAACAAAGGATAACCAACCATGAATGGAGACAACAATGCTCACTCTACCGATGCTGAGGACAACATGGAATGGCACACAAAATTAAGATAGGACGTGACTCATCTCATGGTATTCAGGATCAGAGTTGCAGTCTTGAGCATTTTGTAGAACTTGAAAGCAAATTGCAGTTGCAATTTCAATGCTTCTGGAAGGTGCACGGGCAAGCTTTGATGCTTTTCCAGTGAGTTTGGGCACAACCTGAGCTGAAACCACTTCATACCCTAAAATACTATTGTTGACTTGGATGATTGAGCTCGGTAACTTTTAGTCCAATCTGGACCCTGCGTATTTGGACCCTATGGCTGGGCCTTCGTTCTCTGGCTTGTCCGGAGCAAGGCTGCGCTGAGGGTAAGGAGACATAAGGGAAAGGTTTTTACCAGTCGTTGATGTCCCTGTACAGATGTCGGCCCACCAGACAAGCTAATATATTTACCTCGTATAAACTAATATATCTAGTTCAATGGACAGTGATAGGGGAGGCAAAGAAACTAAAACATCTATCTTAAGAGCTCATACTCCGACTCCAACAAAGGATTACCAACAATGAATGGAGAAGCCAGTACTCACTCCACCGACGCTGAGGACAAAATGGAATCGAACAGAAAATCAAAGACAGGAAGCAAGTTGTGCCCAAACTCACCTGATGAAGCACCAAAGCTTGCCCATGCCATTTCCAGAAGCATTGAAAATGCTACTGCAAATCGCTTTAAAGTTCCACAGATTGCTCAGGACTCTGACGCTGATCCTTAAGACCACGAAACAACTGGTGCTGAAACCACTTCATGCCCCAAAAGCCGATAGCTCTCTTGGAAGATTGATCCCAGTTCCTTTTAGTCCAATCTGTACCCGTCGTAACTGGATCCTGTTGCTCGGCCTTCATTCTCTGGCTTGTCTGGAGCAAGGCTGCACTTACTAGAAAAGGGACACAAAAGGAAGGGTTTTACAATTCGTTACAGTTGCTGCTTAGCTGCAGGGTCCACCAGACAACCTTGTATATCTACCTCATATATTCAAATATCTGTACCTCAAGGGACAGCAATAGGAGTGGCAAATGAGCTAATATATCTATCTTAAGAGCTCACACTTTGGCTCCAACAAAGGAAAACCGACCATGAATGGAGACGACAATGCTCCCTCTACCGATGCTGAGGACAACGTGGAATGGCACACAAAATGAAAGATAGGATGTGACTCATCTCATGGTATTGAGGATCAGAGTCGCAGTCTTGAGCATTTTGTAGAACTTGAAAGCAAATTGCAGTTGCAACTTCAATGCTCCTGGAAGGTGCACTGGCAAGCTTTGATGCTTTTTCCAGTGAGTTTGGGCACAACCTGAGCTGAAACCACTTCATACCCTAAAAAACGATTGTTGACTTGGATGATTCAGCTCGGTAACTTTTAGTCCAATCTGGACCCTGCATAACTGGACCCTATGGCTGGGCCTTCGTTCTCTGGCTTGTCTGGAGCAAGGCCACGCTTACTAGAAAAGGGACAAAAAGGAAGGGTTTTACCATTCGTTACAGTCTCTGCATAGCTGCAGGGTCCACCAGACAACCTTGTATATCTACCTCATATAAGCAAATATATGTACCTCAAGGGACAGCGATAGGAGTGACAAATGAGCTAATATATCTATCTTAAGAGCTCACACTTTGGCTCCAACAAAGGAAAACGAACCAGTAATGGAGACGACAATGCTCACTCTACCAATGCTGAGGACAACATGGAATGGCACACAAAATTAAAGATAGGACGTGACTCATCTCATGGTATTAAGGATCAGAGGTGCAGTCTTGAGCATTTTGTAGAACTTGAAAGCAAATTGCAGTTGCAATTTCAATGCTTCTGGAAGGTGCACGGGCAAGCAGTGGTGCTTTTTCCAGTGAGTTTGGGCACAACCTGAGTTGAAACCACTTCATACCCTAAAAAACGATTGTTGACTTGGATGATTGAGCTCGGTAACTTTTAGTCCAACCTGGACCCTGCGTAACTGGACCCTATGGCTGGGCCTTCGTTCTCTGGCTTGTCCGGAGCAAGGCTGCGCTGAGGGGAAGGAGACATAAGGGAAACGGTTTTACCAGTCGTTCCGTTCCCTGTACAACTGTAGGCCCACCAGACAAGCTAATATATCTACCTCGTATAAACTAATATATCTATCTCAATGGACAGTGATATGAGAGGCTAAGGAGCTAAAATATCTATCTTAAGAGCTCACACTCCGACTCCAACAAGGGATTACCAACAAGGAATGGAGAAGCCAGTACACACTCCACCGAAGCTGAGGACAAAATGGAATGGCACAGAAAATCAAAGACAGGAAGCAAGTCGTGCCCAAACTCACCTGATGAAGCACCAAAGCTTGCCCATCCCATATCCAGAAGCATTGAAAATGCTACTGCAAATCGCTTTAAAGTTCCACAGAATGCTCAGGACTGTGACGCTGATCCTTAAGACCACGGAACGACTAGTGCTGAAACCACTTCATGCCCTAAAAAGCCGATTGCTCACTTGGACGTTTGAGCCCAGTTCCTTTTAGACCTATTTGGACCCTGCGTTACTGGTCCCTATTGCTCGGACTTCATTATCTGGCTTGTCTGGAGCAAGGCTGCGCTTACTAGAAAAGGGACACAAAAGGAAGGGTTTTACCATTCGTTACAGACGCTGCATAGCTGCAGGGTCCACCAGACAACCATGTATATCTACCTCATATAAGCAAATATATGTACCTCAAGGGACAGCAATAGGAGTGGCAAATGAGGTAATACATCTATCTTAAGAGCTCACACTTTAGCTCCAACAAAGGATAACCAACCATGAATGGAGACGACAATGCTCACTCTACCGATGCTGAGGACATCATGGAATGGCACACAAAATTAAAGATAGGACGTGACTCATCTCATGGTATTGAGCATCAGAGTCGCAGTCTTGAGCATTTTGTAGAACTTGAAAGCAAATTGCAGTTGCAATTTCGTCTTCTTTTTTTTTTTTTTTTTTAAATGTTTTATTATCCAAAGTATTATTACAGAGGTAAGGCAATGTCAAAAAAAACCCCGGATCCCCCCCACCCTCCCCCTTGTGCAACAATACAAATCAAAGACATAGAAGTAAGTAACAAAGCAAGTTATACACTGGATAGACATGAGTAGAGAGAAGAAAAAAAAAGGAGAAAAAAAAACAAGAAGTCACGTAAAACCAAAGGAGACAGGAAAAAAATATGGCAAAATCCTAAGCTACCATGATTTTAGTATACACCGATTGGGGAGAGAAGCCCTTAAGTTGACAAATAGACTAGTTAGCCCTATGAGCCAGTCTGATACAACCAGGTAGTTAGGGGTTCCCAGATGTCTAGTCCCTTCCTTTGCCCTTTACGGCCTTTTTTGGCGTAGATAGCCTTCTCAAGATGATAGGTCGCGACTAATCTAGCCAGCCATTGGGAGAAAGGAGGAGGATCTGCATCTACCCATACTGATGCTATGCAGATTCTCCACACCGTCATTGCCGCAAATATGAGTGCCCCGCCCTTCTTTCTACTGACCGCCCCTTGGGTCCCTAATAAGATAGTCGTAGGGGTCAACTCTATGGCCTGGGAAATAACCCTCCCAAGGAAGTCCTGTATTTTAACAAGAAGTGGAGTAAGTTTCAGGCAGGTGGCAAACATGTGTACTGCGTCTACACCAAACTCCGAGCACCTAGGACACAGCGTCCCCTTGCCGGTTCTCCATTTGGCGACTCTGCTAGGCGTAATGTATAAAAAGAAAATGGTTTTAAAATATTGCGCCTGTAATTTGGCTGACAGCAGATCGCTCTGGGCAAGTTTCAGTGCGTTATAAAATGTGCTGTCTGGGACCTCCAACTTTGCTTGCCATTTGTCTGCTATTCTGGGTAGGTCATCAGGAATTTGACTGTTTAGTGCAGAGTAGATAGAGCCAATCCGAGGCGTAACTGGGGCCCTTAAGTTTTCGATAAGTTCTATTTTCACAAACCCGGCGGGTCCTCCTGCCTTTCGAGACAAAAAATCGCGTATGGCGATATGCTTAAAAGCATCTTGGTCTTTCAATCCATATTTGCTTTGAAGCTCAACAAAGGATTTAATTCCTTCAGTAGAGATTAGGTCTCCCAGTTTTAAAATACGGCTTTATACCAATCTTGCAAATAAGACCTCCCAAAAATAGCAGGCAAATTACAATTCTTGTTGATAGGGGAGAAGTAGTTCATTCTCCCTAGCCGGTAAATCCTACGAACATTGCAAAAGTCCTTAAAGGTGCTCATCAGTGTCTTAAATCTGACTCGCTTGTAATATCCAAAGGACATTTGTCTGATGAGACAGCCACGGGCCTCTTCTCCTAGTAGTAATTGAAATGGCGAAGGAAGCCCAATAGGAGGAGAGAAGGAGTGTTCCTTCACTAATTCCACACTATATTGCAAAACTGAAGCCCAATAATAGAGCACTATGTTGGGGAAAGCCCATCCACCCCTCTCCCTGGGAAGAGACAGTTGCTTTAGCGCCCGTCTGGGTTGTGAGTAAGCCCGTATAAATTGTGTAAAGAGTTGCTGGAATTTTTGTAACAAGGTTTTGTTAAATTCTAGTGGGATAGATCGAAAAAAATAAAGTAATTTTGGAAAATAAGTCATTTTAATTACATTGCATCTACCCACTAAGGTCAAGTGTAGATTGTTGATTCGATTAAGCGCTCTTTTTGTTTCAGTAGCCAAAGGGATTAGATTTTCTGCCACAATTTCATCCACATTTGCCATCACAGTCACCCCCAGGTATTTGGCCTTTGTGACAACCCGTCTATCTATCCAGTTAATTTCTTTATTAACAATAATTTGGGTTTTATTTTTATTCAGTGCATACCCCGAAATTTTCCCAAAATCTTGGGCCTCCAATTCCAATGCTAAAATAGCACTTTCGGGCTCTGGGGTAGTTATGGCCAGATCGTCATCGTAAGCCATAATTTTAGTGTCCCAACCGAATCTGCTTACTGCCTGGATAGCCGGATTGTTCTCTATTTTCTTGATCAAGGGGTCTATATAAAGGGCAAAAAGTAAGGGGGAGCACGGACACCCTTACCTGGTGCCCCGAGAGATTTTGAATTGCTTAGTTAGCCTCCCATTTATTGATACACTGGCTGTCGGGTTCAGATAAAGAGCTTGAACAGCTTGTGTTAACTTTTGTCCAAAGCCCATCCTTCTCATAACGCCCCAGAGAAACTGCCAGGAGACCCGGTCAAATGCTTTTTCAGCATCTAATAGAATTAATGACATCGGGTCTCCTGTTACTTGTGCTACATCAAACAAAGTAATGGCCCGCCTAATATGTTCGGTGGTGCCTTTCTTGGGGATAAATCCGTGTTGCCATTCTGAAATAAGGGTTTCAATAACTGAAGATATTTTTATTGCAAGAATTTTAGAGAAGACTTTTGAGTCACAGTTTATAAGCGTGATTGGCCTATATGATCCCATTTCTAGCGGTGATTTATCTTTTTTAGGAAAAATAGAGATTTTAGCATTCGACCAGGATGCGGGCGGAGAGGCCCCGTTAAAAATAGAGGTTACTAAAGAGGAGAAAATTGACTTTATTTGGGGAGCAAAAATTTTATAAAATTCCACAGGGATACAATCAACCCCTGCAGCTTTCCCATCCGGCAAACTGGCTAGAGCTTTGGCAATGTCTTCCCAAGTTGGAGTAACATCAAGCTGATCGCGATTTTCCTGACTAAGTTGGGTTAGAGTCACTTCTTCTATATATTTAGCGATCTTGTCCTCTCTTACATCTACTGAGCTACTGTTCTTCTCTGCATATAAATTAGAATAGAACTCTCGGAAGCCCTCTTGTATTTTACTTGGGTCATTAGTCTCTTCTCCCGTTGCGAGCTGGATCGACGGTATTTCACTGCCTGTAACCTGCTGCCTGGTTTTAATAGCCAAATGATGGCCAATAAGGTCACTATATTCGTAGTTTTTTTCCCGCGTCGTGGCCCACTTAGCTGCAACCTTCTCTGCAAATACTGACCCAATTTCTGCTTTGATGAGTATCACTTTGTTTTGGGTAGACTCAGTATCCCCCCCTGCTTGAACAATTTGAATTAGTTTCTCCTCTGCCTTTTTCAGCTTTTCCTAAAGTTCATAGATCATTAATTTTTCTTTCTTGTTTTTCCTAATTGAAAACCTAAGTGTCTCCCCCGAATACCTGCTTTTAATGTGTCCCACACAGTCATAATTGGGGCTGATCCCATGTTTATCTCAAGAAATTCTTGAACCCATGCTTGCATGTGTATCCGATATCCTGCGTCTTGTAGTAGTGCTTTCTCGAAGCTCCATTTCGGGGTTTCCCTCCAGTTCCCAAGTCCCCCAATGTTTAAAATAAGCGGGTTGTGGTCTGACATAAAACGCGGAGCAATATCTATAGAGCATTCGCGGAGTAGAGAGGACGAGATCAGAAAGTAATCCAATCTAGCAAATGACCGGTGTGGGGCAGAAAAGTAAGTGTAGCCTGGCAGATTAGAGTTTAGGTTAGCCCAGGCATCACTAAGCCCATGAGTTTGAACTAGATTAACTATTACTTGATATACTCGGGGCTTCCTTCCCGCGTAAGTCCATTTATCATCCGCTTTCCAATTACAGGGCAGGTTGATATTAAGGTCGCCACAGACAATGATTGGAGAGGGCCAATGGGCAAGCTCCCCTGTAATCCAGTTAATGATCCCTGGGTCATCTGCGTTGCTCCCATAGATTGAGCATAAGGTAAAAGGGGGATTGGATGGCAGGTGGCACTCTACGATTACCCATCTGCCCAATGAGTCAGATTTCACTCGGGGATATTTTAAAGGTAGTCTGCTTTCAGCCATGACCCCTACACCTTTTATTTTCGCACCCTGTGTAGTACCCCCTATAGTTTTAAACCCCAGTGTGTTCAATAAGTGTTTTTGTGAACCCTCTATATGTGTTTCCTGGAGGCTGACAATATCGGCCCCCAGCGATCTTAAGCCTTGTGCTACTTTTTGTCTCTTTGTAGCTTCATTCAACCCACATATGTTCACTGATACAAATCTAAGAGTATTTATCTTGGTCATTTAAGCATTTTAAGGAGATTAAACCAATAAATTCCTGTTCCCTTAAATACGCTTGACTTTGTGAGCTTGTTTACTTTACCAAGTGTTTTAACCAGTGATTGTATGTAAAAAAAAGTGTCCTCGATTCAACCAGTTCATTGCGATTACCACTCTCCCCATCCCAACCCTCCCCCCCTCTCGTTAAGCAATCAGGAATAACCTGAGTGATGGTAGTCAAGAGTAAGTCTCCGCCACTAGACCACGCCTTAGAGAGTTTAGGTAAGCCTTCGGCTATGTCTAATCACACCTTATATAAAAACAATTAGATAGGTGTGCCCTAGATTCTTGATAGAGCTAATCAAAATCAGAAAGAAGAGGGAAAAAAAAAGAGAAACAAGGACCACATAATGATGAAAAGAAAGAAGAGATCCCCGCCCCTCCCTCCCTTACCCCCCTACAAGAAAGCAGGGAGATATTCTCCTTAGGGTTAACTTGAGCCCTTCTTAGACTTGATTTCTCCCAGGTATTCACCAGCCTTAATCTCGGACAAAAAGATTTTAGAAGCACCGTTAAAGATAACTTTGAGTCTGGCAGGGTTCATTAAATACACTTGAGCTCCTATCTGTTGGAACGAGGAGATTAGCTGATGCAGGCGCCATCTTCGTTCTACCGTCTGATGGCAAAAGTCGGGCTTCGCAAAAAAAGTTACCCCATTGGACCCTTTCTGGGAATTAGGGCGGGCCTGGTCGTATACCAGTTGCCTAAGAAGAAAGTTTCCAAAATACACCAGGAACGCCCTTGGATGTCCACCAGATGAGCTGCTGCCGTCACGTTGTCGTCTCGTATTAAAAGGGAAGCGATGTGCCCTTTGTACCTCATGGTCCCAGTCCCAGCTTGACTGATCAGGAAAGGATTCTTGTAGAAGTTTCACTATGTAACGCCTAGGATCTTCTCCCTCCTTCCCTTCTGGGATTCCAAGCAGACGAAGGTTGTTTCTGCGTTGTCGGTTCTCCTGTTCCTCCATTTTTGTCATTAGATCAAGCAGACAGGCGGTGTTGGAGTCACTCTGATTTTTAATTGAGGAGACCTCTGTTTCCAAACACTCGGTGCGCCCTTCAACCATGGTGACACGGTCACTTATGTCGGTGCAGATTTTATTCAGTCTTCTCATGCCCCCTTGTAGTATTTTAGCCGCCCCTTTTGATGCACGGTTATCTGCCCGAGCCTCTTCTTGGAATTCTTTTATAGAGGCTAGGATTGAAGCTAGTGAGGGTTCGGTAGTATCTTCAGGTGCGCTCTTTGTGTTTTCCCACAGTGTCGTGTGAGAGACGTCTTCTTCAAGAGGGTAGGACATCTGTGAGTCTGAGTAGTCCCACTTGAGCTGGCTGCGTCTTTTAGCCTTGCTTCTTGCTTTCCTAGGGCGTTGTACTGTTCCTGTGTTCTTAGGTGACTCCTCACTATTGTCTTCGCTTGTGTTAAACCCCCCCTCGTCCGAGGAGGTCCCAGTGCCATCCAATACCGAATAGAAGTTTTCAGTACCTGTCTCCGGTGTCCATGGGACTTGAGGGCCAGAGGCGGCTTCTAGACCCTGGATATAATTATCAATACCGGCTTCAGGAGTTTTAAAAGTATTCTCCAGGTTACCTGTCATGGGGTCGGGATCACCTCCTATTTTTTGGGCTACATGTACTAAAGATATCAAGTTCCCCTGAGCAGTCGGTCCCCCAGCATCCCCTTCTGCATGAAGGCAGGGGGGGCTGTCAAGTTGTCAACCGTTTCTTGCAGACCACTCGTTGTCCCCTTATCAGCTTGTACCCCTACAGGGTTTCCCTTGGCTGGGAACATTCCTTGCTGAGTGATCAGCATAGTTGGCTCATCAGTTAGCGAATCCATGGGGGCACTCTCGGGGGGAGATGTGTGAGGCGCAGAGTTAGTCTTAAAGTCCGTGGCAGGAAGTGGCCCCTTAGCCCCAGAAAATAGTTTAGCGACTGAAGGTTGGGAACCCACTGAATCCTTGTGTACACCATCTCCCCCGTGCCTCCCTACCATTTTTTTGTTGGCACTGACCTCGCGCTTGATTTTGGACATGTTTTCTCCTAGTCCGGTATCTCCGGTATCAGCGTTGGCAATAGCTGCTCTTGTCTTGCTGGTTTTCCCCGTCTTAGCTCCCCTGGTCGACATGATCCTAGACCAGCGCCGATGCTGCTGAGCTCTCTCACGTACCCAGACTGGAGCGAGTACCAGTGAAGCAGCGCACCGCACAATCCAGAAAAAAAGCAGCGTCCGAAACCCCCCAACACACTCGTGGAGTCGCTGGCGCCACCCGGGTACCTTTGTAGTCTTTGAAATTTACTGCATCCGCGATAAACAGTTCAATAACGGCTGGCTGAGGGCTGCAGTCTCCTCGCTTTCAGCGTCTGCATCGCATCGCAGGGCACCTAGCCGATAATCGATGTGACTGGCGTGTGTGGCCGAGCAGCGTAAGTTTCACTCTGACTCCATCTTGCTCCCTGCAGTTGCAATTTCAATGCTTATGGAAGCTGCACGGGCAAGCTTTGGTGCTTTTTGCAGTGAGTTTGGGCACAACCTGAGCTGAAACCACTTCATACCCTAAAAAAACGATTGTTGACTTGGATGATTGAGCTCGGTAACTTTTAGTCCAATCTGGACCCTGCGTAACTGGACCCAATGGCTGGGCCTTCGTTCTCTGGCTAGTCCGGAGCAAGGCTGCGCTGAGGGGAAGGAGACATAAGGGAAAGGGTTTTACCAGTTGTTGCATTCCCTGTACAACTGTAGGCCCACCAGATAAGCTAATATATCTACCTCGTATAAACTAATATATCTATCTCAATGGACAGTGATAGGAGAGGCAAAGGTGCTAAAATATCTATCTTAAGAGCTCACACTCCGACTCCAACAAAGGATTACCAACAAGGAATGGAGAAGCCAGTACACACTCCACCGAAGCTGAGGACAAAATGGAATGGCACAGAAAATCAAAGACAGGAAGCAAGTTCTGCCCAAACTCACCTGATGAAGCACCAAAGCTTGCCCATGCCATTTCCAGAAGCATTGATAATGCTACTGCAATTTGCTTTAAAGTTCCACAGAATTCTCAGGACTCTCACGCTGATCCTTAAGACCACGAAACGACTGGTGCTGAAACCACTTCATGCCCTAAAAAGCTGATTGCTCACTTGGAAGATTGATCCCAATTCCTTTTAGTCCAATCTTTACCCTGCATAACTGGACCCTATTGCTCGGCCTTAATTCTCTGGCTTGTCTGGAGCAAGGCTGCGCTTACTAGAAAAGGGACAAAAAAGGAAGGGTTTTGCCATTCATTACAGTCGCTGCATAGCTGCAGGGTCCACCAGACAACCTTGTATATCTACCTCATATAAGCAAATATATGTACCTCAAGGGACAGCAATAGGAGTGGCAAATGAGCTAATATTATCTATGTTAAGAGCTCACACTTTGGCTTCAACAAAGGATAACCAACCATGAATGGAGACGACAATGCTCACTCTACCGATGCTGAGGACATCTTGGAATGGCACACAAAATTAAAGATAGGACGTGACTCATCTCATGGTATTGAGGATCACAGTCGTAGTCTTGAGCATTTCGTGAACTTGAAAGCAAATTGCAGTTGCAATTTCAATGCTTCTGGAAGGTGCACGGGCAAGCTTTAGTGCTTTTTCCAGTGAGTTTGGGCACAACCTGAGCTGAAACCACTTCATACCCTAAAAAACGATTGTTGACTTGGATGATTGAGCTCGGTAACGTTTAGTCCAATCTGGACCCTGCGTAACTGGACCCTATGGCTGGGCCTTCGTTCTCTGGCTTGTCCAGGGCAAGGCTGCGTTGAGGGGAAGGAGACATAAGGGAAAGGGTTTTACCAGTCGTTGAAGTCCCTGTACAGATGTCGGCCCACCAGACAAGCTAATATATCTACCTCGTATAATCTAATATATCTATCTCAATGGACAGTGATAGGAGAGGCAAAGGAGCTAAAATATCTATCTTAAGAGCTCACACTCTGACTCCAACAAAGGATTACCAACACTGAATGGAAAAGCCAGTACTCACTCCACCGAAGGTGAGGACAAAATGGAATGGCACAGAAAATCAGACAGGAAGCAAGTTGTGCCCAAGCTCACCTGATGAAGCCCCAAAGCTTGCCCATACCATTTCCAGAAGCATTGAAAATGCTACTGCAAAGCGCTTTAAATTTCCACAGAATGCTCAGGACTCTCACGCTGATCCTTAAGACCACAAAACAACTGTTGCTGAATCCACTTCATGCCCTAAAAAGCCGATTGCTCACTTGGAAGATTGATCCCAGTTCCTTTTAGTCCAATCTGGACCCTGCGTAACTGGATCCTATTGCTCAGCCTTCATTCTCTGGCTTGTCTGGAGCAAGGCTGCGCTTACTAGAAAAGGGACACAAAATGAAGGGTTTTACCATTCGTTGCAGTCGCTGCATAGCTGCAGGGTCCACCAGACATCCTTGTATATCTACCTCATATAAGCAAATATACGTACCTCAAGGGACAGCGATAGGACTGGTAAATGAGCTAATATATCTATCTTAAGAGCTCACACTTTGGCTCCAACAAAGGATAACCAACCATGAATGGAGACGACAATGCTCACTCTACCGATGTTGAGGACAACATGAAATGGCACACAAAATTAAAGATAGGACGTGACTCATCTCATGGTATTGAGGATCAGAATGGCAGTCTTGAGCATTTTGTAGAACTTGAAAGCAAATTGCAGTTGCAATTTCAATGCTTCTGGAAGGTGCACAGGCAAGCTTTGGTGCTTTTTCCAGTGAGTTTGGGCACAACCTGAGCTGAAACCACTTCATACCCTAAAAAATGATTGTTGACTTGGATGATTGAGCTCGGTAACCTTTAGTCCAATATGGACCCTGCGTAACTGGACCCTATGGCTGGGCCTTCATTCTCTGGCTTGTCCGGAGCAAGGCTTCGCTGAGGGGAAGGAGACATAAGGGAAAGGTTTTTACCAGTCATTGAAGTCCCTGTACAACTGTCGGCCCACCAGACAAGCTAATATATCTACCTCTTATAAACTAATATATCTATCTCAATGGACAGTGATAGGAGAGGCAAAGGAGCTAAAATATCTATCTTAAGAGCTCACACTCCGACTCCAACAAAGGATTACCAACAAGGAATGGTGAAGCCAGTACTCAGTCCACCGAAGGTGAGGACAAAATGGAATGGCACAGAGAATCAAAGACAGGAAGCAAGTCGTGCCCAAACTGACCTGATGAAGCGTCAAAGCTTGCCCATTCCATTTCCAGAAGCATTGAAAATGCTACTGCAAATCGCTTTAAAGTTCCACAGAATGCTCAGGTCTGTGACGCTGATCCTTAAGACCACGGAACGACTAGTGCTGAAACCACTTCATGCCCTAAAATGCCGATTGTGGGGCGTGGCTTGGCGCGTCAAGATGGCGGTCGCACTCTAAGAGTGCTCTGTCCCCTCCGTCATCCGCGCCACGATCCACCGCCATCAGCTCACCAATTAATCTCTCATCTGCTGCTGTGGCCTCCGCCTCAACCCGCGCTACCCGGCGCTGTGTCTGCCATCATCCCCCCTTCCCACAGAGTCAACTTTCCGGTCTTGGAAGGGGACGCACCTTCACCGTAAAATGGCGGTGGCTTTCCTCTGACACTCCTCTGTGCCCTGGAGCCTGGCGTTGAGGTCTACCCGGCGGGACTCGTGGGCCTTGGTGATCGGCCCGGGTTCCCCCTGCTTATTCCCCGCAGCTGGTGTGGCGGATTACCAGCTCCTCCGCAGTGGGCCTCTGGCGCGGATTCCCCCCTGCCTGACCGGGCCTGCAGACGCCGCCGGCCCACCTCACGGCGCCGGCGGTGTGATCTTGGGGGTGCGGATGACTCATCGACACATCGGCCACCAGATCGGGTGGCGGCACCTGGATGTCTGAGTTTCCCCTGTGAGTGCCCCACTGCCTGTGCCCTGAGTCTTGTCTGGCCGCCGCCGGGGGCCTGGATGCCTCCACCGCTCCCAGGCCGCTATGGCTGCTTCTGAGGCCTACCTGGAGGCCTGATTCCCCCCGTGATTGCTGCCCCGGCCGGCTGTGCTCCTGCCTGCTGCCCGGACTGCCGCCGCAGCCTCATCGGCCGGTTCCCCTTCCCTCCCTCTCCTCCCTGAAGGCAGTCGACTGATTTGGCCTCCGTGGCAACTCCGGCTCACTGCCGGACCCTGCGCTCCCCGTGGAGGTTCTGGGCCTGCTGGTGATTCGGGGCCTGATGGCCGACTCGCCTGGACTGTGGGGACGGCCCCCCCTGCTGGAACCCACGGAGGGCCCTGCCACACCTGCTGAAGGCACTGCGCCTCCGGTGCCCTCCCATCAGTGCCGGGGGTGTGCTGTGGAGCCTACCTGTGAGACTCGGCCCGGCTGGGAGTCGAGGGTGACCGTCTGTTCTCCCCGAGCCGGGTTGGCATCGCGGATCTGCGACTCCACGCTGTGGTAGGTGCCTGTCCGCTCCTGCGACTGGGGGTGCGGGGGGGCTTTCAGTGCAATCCTTGTGTCCACAGCGCCCCGCGGCCCGCTCCACGCCGTGGCCCTCGAGGGCTTGGGGTCCGGCCTGTGGCCCTGCACTCCCCTTCCCGGCCCCCGCTCCAGCTCTACCCCCACAGGGATTGACGGTCAGGCGACCTGGGGCCCGGTGGTGGGTCCCCTCAGCGATTCTCAGCCTGGTGCCCTGGCCCTGGAGCGCCCCGCAGGCTTGTAACAATCGGCTGCTATCGGCCGCACCCATCGAGCAGCGTGGGGTTCCCGGTGCCGGCCCCTCTTTCCTCCATGAACTGACCGCCTGGATGTCCCTTCTGCGGGGCTCGGCCCGACCCCGCTGACCGGTAGCCTGGTTTCGCCTGCCTCGGACCCGAGGGTTCTGTCCCAAAGCCACCTCCATCTCGCGGGCGGCCCGGAGGGCGCAGCGGAACCGGCCGCACTCATCGAGCGGCGGGGAGGCCCCCTCGCCTCCCTTTGACCTGGCAGCGTCCATTCCGGGGTTGAGGAGGTGGTGTCCCCCCTAATTCGGCCGCCGTCTCGGGCGGCGGGGGTCAAGGTCTCTGGATTGACTGGACTGGTCCCCCGAGACTGGGGGGGCTGGTGCGGGAGCAGATTCGGTGCCCGAGCCTGAGCATTGACGGCTTGGGTATTGGACCCCTCCCGCCGAAGAACATCGGCCTAAACCTGCCCCGCCCACCGGGACGCTTGGGTCCTATGCTTACAGCGGAGATGGGTCGAGATCTCGCCCCAAAGACACCCGCCCCACAGACCCAAACGAAGATGGACCAATACACCACCGCGGACCGGAATCCGGTGAAGGGGGCTACTGGTGGTTCCCCCCTCGCCGGAGGAGACCTCTCGACCAACCTGCAGGCTATTAGCACCTCTCAGGCCTCGGTGGAGGGCAAGATTGGCGAGGTACGGGTAGATGTGGCCCTTATCTGCCAAGACCTACGCAATGCCACAGCGAGAATCTCAGAGGCTGAATCGCGCCTCTCCACGGCTGAGGACGAGCTGAGTCAGTTGAAAACCCAAGTGGCCCACCTGCAGACTCAAACCTCGGAACTACACCGGCGGGCTGAAGATGCTGAAAATCGTTCCCGACGGAACAAGTTGCGCCTCATAGGTTTCCCTGAGGGAGTTGAGCAGGGGCGGGCGGACACCTTTGTGGAGAATTGGGTGAAGTCGTGGATACCCAAAAATGCTCTCTCTGCGTGGTTCGCAATCGAACGCGCCCACCGCTCCCTGGCACCCAAGCCTCCCCCGGGGCGCCATCTCGTCCCCTTATCCTTAGGATCCTCAATTTCCGGGACAGGGATGCGATCCTTCGGGAGGCGCGGGCCCACGGCCCCCTGAAACACCAAAACCATACCATAATGGTCTTCCCGGACTACATGAGAGAAGTACAGGCCCAAGGTCGTACCTACACTGACGTCAAAGAAAAGCTCCTCAACTTGGGACTGCGATATGGTCTTCTCTTTCCGGCCCGTCTCCGAGTTGTCTTTCAAGGCAAAGCAATCTTCTTTGACACCCCACAAGCGGCCTGGACCTGGCTCACGGAGGAACGTCCATTACGGTCCCGGCCCCCTTCCACGCCCACCTCATCGACATCTCCTCTGTCACACTCGTCTCCTCCCAAGCCGCAGCGGAGGCACCATCGGTCCCGCAAGAGGGGGGACCGGAGGGGGGGTCCTCACGCTCGCCAGGCGCTGGGTCTCAGCTACTGATCTCCTCTGAGGTTCTTCCAGCTCTTGATGACCACGACCGAGCCAATTCTCTGATAGACTTAAGCCATGGCCCCGATCCGTCTGGGACACTCCGCCTTGTCTTATCGGACTCCAACCTATCCAGAAGTCCTGCACTCCATGGCTCTGGCGAAGATACCGAAATCTGAACAGCGGAGGCCCGCGAGGCTGGACTTGAGGCAGAACTCTTTGGTTACTTTTTTCCGTTAAGCAGCTGATGACACTATGACATCCGTCTACATGGAGGGGTCCATCATTGCCACGAACTGCCCTGCTAAACGTTTTAGCTTAGCTCTTTGTTACTGTTATTGTTAATTTTTTCCTTTTCAGGGCGAGAGATGCTTCAATCTTGGAAGTATAGGGTGGGGGTGTTGGGTGGGGTGTAGGGGAGGGTGAGCCGTTGCCCTCCGGATTCTCTCAGTTTCGGCTTTGTTTGAATCGTTGTTTTCTGTTCTTAATGACAGCTCACCACACGCACACGCCATCACCATCGACAAGGGACATACCACCCTGCACAAGCCACATCTCCCTATCCTAGTTGCAATGTGCCGCGTCGCCTGGGACCCAGGACCCCCTAGTCCTTCTTACCCCCGCGCCAACTGCTCCTCCGATGCCCGCTCGCAGTAGATCCCTCCACGTCTTGTCGTGGAACGTAAATGGCTTGCTAGATTGTATCAAACGCACAGCAGTCCTCAAGAGCGCCCAACGCCAAGCGCCCGATGTACTCCTCCTTCAGGAGACACACCTCCTGGGAACCCACTGCTCCTTTCTCGCCCGATACGGGTTCGACAGGGTCTGGCACTCCGGTTTCACACGAGGCTCTCGGGGGTGGCTATACTGACCCGGAAGGGTCTCCCCTTCACCCCAGTACACGTGACGACTGACACGCATGGCCGCTATGTGGCCCTGTCCGGTAGGCTTGAAGGACAGGTCCTCAACCTGCTATCAACATACATCCCTCCAGCCACGCTTC
This sequence comes from Calotriton arnoldi, assembly GCA_963921515.1. Lineage (NCBI taxonomy): Eukaryota > Metazoa > Chordata > Amphibia > Caudata > Salamandridae > Calotriton > Calotriton arnoldi. Next base: position 53,111 of record CAWUFW010019534.1, read on the forward strand.
CCTCTACTCTCCACCATTTTACTGAGGTAATCTCCGCCCTGTCCCAGGGTCAGACGATAATTGGGGGCGACTTTAACGCAATTATGCAGCCGTCCCTTGATACGACGGGTGCCCCCTCCCCATCGCACCTAGCTGGTTCTAAACAACTGTCAGACTGGGCAACTGCCCTTGGTCTGTGTGACGCCTGGAGGATCTGGAATCCCTGTGCGAGGCAGTACACTCACACTTCCGCGGCCCACCACACCCACTCCCGAATCGATTTGATTCTCCTCCCGGCCACCGACTGCCAACAGGTCTCTGATGTCTCTATTCTTCCCCGTGGAATCTCAGACCACTCCGCCATTTCCCTCTGCTTGGGAGGTCCCACTGATGGGGTGCGTACGGTTTGACGGTTGAACGCTTGGTTCTTGCAGGAAACGGAGTTCAAAGATGCGCTCACAGTAGAGTTGAGGCACTACTTTCTTGCCAACAAAGGCTCAGTCCCTTCTCCAGGCAAACTATGGGAGGCCGGTAAGGCTACCTTACGTGGCGTGGCCAGAGGTCTGGTTCACGCGAAACGAGCGGCGCAGAATGCTCGCCTGACCCAGCTTGAGGCGCAGGCCACGCGGCTGGGGTTGACCCTTGGAGACATGGATGACGCCCACCCCGCTAGACAGCTCACGATGATCCGGGACGAGATCCGTCAGATCTCCCTGGACTCTGCTAAGGTGCTGTGGCGCTCCTCCGTGGCCCGTGTCTACGGGTGGGGTGACAAAATTGGTAAGCTGCTCCACAATTTGGCTTCCTACCCCAAGGCCAACAGAATTATCCCTGAAATCTGTGACGCCACAGGTACCCACCACGGTACTTCGCGAGCTATTGCCCAAGCCTTCGCGGGTTACTATGCTCAGCTCTACTCAGCTCCGCCCCCTGGGACCTCTTTGGTTGACTTACTGGAGCGAGCGGAGGCCCAGCTCCCTTGCCTCGCTCAGACCGACTCGGCGGATCTCGACCTTCCCTTTACCCCCGAGGAGCTACATGGAGCGATCTCCTTATTGCACTCTGGGAAGACACCGGGACCAGACGGCATCCCACAAGAGTATTACGCGGCGTATCGAGACTTACTGGTCCCCCACCTGGTCGACCTCTTCCAACATGCGGTTGAGTCGGGCTCCTTCCCCCCGGAGACTGACGTGGCCACTATTGTGGTCATTCCAAAGACCCAGCCACCTTCTCTCCTGTGCGGACTACCGCCCGATTTCTCTCATTAACACCGAAATGAAAATCTACACCACTGTCCTGGCTCAAGGTCTTCGCCCCTTGTTGCATCAATTGATCCACCCGGACCAATGTGGCTTCATGCCTGCCTGCGGAACTCAGCACTGCATACGGCGCTTCCACCTTGCCTTGGCCCACCGCCATCTACTCACCCCGTACCTGGCCCTGCTTCTCATTGATTTTGAGAAGGCCTTCGATACGGTTGACTAGAGTTACTTAGAGGACGTTCTTATCACGATGGGATTCGGCCTCCATTTTAGGCGCCTCATCCGTGTCCTGTACTCCAACCCCAAGGCAAGAGTCCTGACCAATGGTGCCTTCTCAGAGGCGTTTTCCATCCGAAGAGGCACCCGTCAGGGGTGCCCCCTCTCGCCACTCTTATTCGCGCTGGTGATGGAGCTCCTGGCCTGCCTCATACGTAATGATCCCCAGATCCGAGGGTGGTCTTGGAACCCACACCAGGTCGATAAAATTGTCCTATATGCGGATGATGTCCTCCTTTTCTTGGCCGACCCGGAAAATTCCGGCCCATGTTGTCTAGAGGTGTTTCAGGCTTTTGAGACCGTCTCGGGCCTACGGCTCAATCCGGCGAAGTCCACTCTGATCCCCCTCCATTCCTCGAGAGCCTGCTTCGACTGGCAATCTAACATCCCCTTACGGAGGCAATCGTTTAAATATCTTGGGATCTGGGTGACCCTCCTTTCAGAGCTGGATTGGGCTCTCAACCTGACACCCTTGGTCACGAAAGCCAAAGCCCACCTTAAGCGTTGGCAATCCCTCCCACTCAACCCCCTTGGACGAGGGGCACTTTTTAAAATGATGATCCTCCCCCATTTTTTTATACATTCTACAAAATATCACCTTTCACCTCCCGGGTAGTTGGTTCCGTGAGTTTGATGGGGTACTTACCAGGTTCTTATGGGGAGGCGGAAGACCGCGTATGGCCTTGGCTCGCTGCCGAATACCTCCCTTTGACGATGGCATGGGTGTGACCAACCTTCATCTCTACTATTTGGCCACTAGACTCATTGTCGTCCACGATTGGTTCGCTGGAGGCTGGTCCGACCCGGCTTATCGAACCCAGCTTAGAACCATGGAATTCCCACAAATCCAAGCCTACTTGTACGGTGCCCCCATTCCACAAGCTATTCCACTCATCACTAGGGCGGTCCTAATGGCTTGGCACTCTGCGCTGCGTTATACATGATGGGACAAGAGGCTTACCCAACATACGCCTCTGTGGTACGGCACATGGCTGCGTGAAGCATCGGCTCTTCAGGGCTTTCGGCAATGGGATCGGGTCGGGATCTCACTCCTTGGGGACATTTGGGCGGGAGACCACGTCAGGGTCTTTGCCGACCTGCAGCAGCGCCACTCCCTTCACGCCACCCAATTTTACAAGTACCTGCAACTCCGTCACGCCCTCACTACGCATATTTCACCAGGCACCTCGCTCCCTGAGTTCAGTCCGCTAGAAGCCCAGGTCATGATGGGAAACCTGGGTAGAGGGGGGGTGTCGCGGATCTACCGCTCCCTTGTGAACAATGGCCCTACTACCTTAGACGCGCTGCGAACCCGCTGGGAGGGATGGTTGGGCCCCCTAGAGGAAGCAGACTGGCGAGACGCCCTTATGGCCCCCAAAACTCTGACGACCTCCTCTAAGCTACGCCTCATCCAACTTTACTACCTTCACACGGCATACCTTACCCCCGCCCACTTACACAGGGCAGGACTATGCCCCTTCCCAGAGTGTCCACGATGTGGCCACGTCCCGGCCGATTTTTACCACATGGTCTGGCTGTGCCCTGGTCTCGCTCCATTCTGGTCAGGTGTGGAATCGGAGCTCACGCAGACTCTGGGGTGGCAGGTCCCTCATGATCCTTTACGCCTTCTCCTGGGAGTATTTGATGGCCTGGACGGCTCTAGAGCCGATAAACGCTTCTTGGGCACTGCGGTGGCGGTGGCCAAGCAAGATATCGCAGCAGCTTGGACAGAGGCCAAACCTCCTACCATACGTAAGTGGCGATGGGGAGTGGACTGGTGCGCGTCCCAGGAGGAACCCCTCTTCGAGGCCCGGGGATGTCCTGAAAAATTTGAAAGCGTTTGGGGCAAATGGCTCAATCTATTGTTTTGAGTTCTGTGCTTACTCTTCTCTCATATCGCTACATTGCTTTTACACGAGGTGGTCTGTTCAAGGGCCTTACATTGAGGTCGGGTCTCCTGTTGTCTGCCGTTGATGTACTTGATACATTGTGCACTTTCATGCTGTCTTTGTATGTTTTATTATCTCAAATGCGAATAAACTTGATTATCAACAAAAGAAAAGTCGATTGCTCACTTGGAAGATTGAGCCCAGTTCCTTTTAGTCCAATCTGGACTCTGCGTTACTGGACCCTATTGCTCAGCCTGCATTCGCTGGCTTGTCTGGACCAAGGCTGCGCTTACTAGAAAAGGGACAAAAAAGGAAGGGTTTTACCATTCGTTACAGTCGCTGCATAGCTGCAGGGTCCACCAGACAACCTTGTATATCTACCACATATAAGCAAATATATGTGCCTCAAGGGACAGCGATAGGAGTGACAAATGAGCTAATATATCTATCTTAAGAGCTCACACTTTGGCTCCAACAAAGGATAACCAATCATGAATTGAGACGACAATGCTCACTCTACTGATGCTGAGGTCAACATGGAATGGCACACAAAATTAAAGATAGGACGTGACTCATCTCATGGTATTGAGGATCAGAGTCGCAGTCTTGGGCATTTTGTAGAACTTGAAAGCAAATTGCAGTTGCAATTGCAATGCTTCTGGAAGGTGCACGGGCAAGCTTTGGTGCTTTTTCCAGTGAGTTTGGGCACAACCTGAGCTGAAACCACTTCAAACCCTAAAAAACGATTGTTGACTTGGATGATTGAGCTCGGTAACTTTTAGTCCAATCTGGACCCTGCGTAACTGGACCCTCGTTCTCTGGCTTGTCCGGAGCAAGGCTGCGCTGAGGGGAAGGAGACATAAGGGAAAGGGTTTTACCAGTCGTTGAAGTCCCTGTACAGCTGTCGGCCCACCAGACAAGCTAATATATCTACCTCGTATAAACTAATATATCTATCTCAATGGACAGTGATAGGAGAGGCAAAGGAGCTAAAATATCTATCTTAAGAGCTCACACTCCAACTCCAAGAAAGGATTACCAACAATGAATGGAGAAGCCAGTACTCACTCTACCGACGCTGAGGAAAAAATGGAATGGCACAGAAAATCAAAGACAGGAAGCAAGTTGTGCCCAAACTCACCTGATGAAGCTTCAAAGCTTGCCCATTCCATTTCCAGAAGCATTGAAAATGCTACTGCAAATCGCTTTAAAGTTCCACAGAATGCTCAGGACTGTGACACTGATCCTTAAGACTACGGAACGACTAGTGCTGAAACCACTTCATGCCCTAAAAAGCCGATTGCTCACTTGGAAGATTGAGCCCAGTTCCTATTAGTCCAATCTGGACCCTGCGTTACTGGACCCTATTGCTTGGCCTTCATTCGCTGGCTTGTCTGGACCAAGGCTGCGCTTACTAGAAAAGGGACATAAGAGGAAGGGTTTTACCATTCGTTACAGTCGCTGCATAGCTGCAGGGTCCACCAGATAACCTTGTATATCTACCTCATATAAGCAAATATATGTACCTCAAGGGACAGCAATAGGAGTGGCAAATGAGCTAATATATCTATCCTAAGAGCTCACACTTTGGCTCCAACAAAGGATAACCAACCATGAATGGAGACGACAATGCTCACTCTACCGATGCTGAGGACAACATGGAATGGCACACAAAATTAAAGATAGGACGTGACTCATCTCATGGTATTGAGGATCAGAGTCGCAGTCTTGAGCGTTTTGTAGAACTTGAAAGCAAATTGCAGTTGCAATTTCAATGCTTCTGGAAGGTGCACGGGCAAGCTTTGGAGCTTTTTCCAGTGAGTGTGGGCACAACCTGAGCTGAAACCACTTCATACACTAAAAAACGATTGTTGACTTGGATGATTGAGCTCGGTAACTTTTAGTCCAATCTGGACCCTGCGTAACTGGACCCTATGGCTGGGCCTTCGTTCTCTGGCTTATCCGGAGCAAAACTGCGCTGAGGGGAAGGAGACATAAGGGAAAGGGTTTTACCAGTCGTTGAAGTCCCTGTACAGCTGTCGGCCCACCAGACAAGCTAATATATCTACCTCGTATAAACTAATATATCTATCTCAATGGACAGTGATAGGAGAGGCAAAGGAGCTAAAATATCTATCTTAAGAGCTCACACTCCGACTCCAAGAAAGGATTACCAACAATGAATGGAGAAGCCAGTACTCACTCTACCGACGCTGAGGAAAAAATGGAATGGCACAGAAAATCAAAGACAGGAAGCAAGTCGTGCCCAAACTCACCTGATGAAGCTTCAAAGCTTGCCCATTCCATTTCCAGAAGCATTGAAAATGCTACTGCAAATCGCTTTAAAGTTCCACAGAATGCTCAGGAATGTGACGCTGATCCTTAAGACCACGGAACGACTAGTGCTGAAACCACTTCATGCCCTAAAAAGCCGATTGCTCACTTGGAAGATTGAGCCCAGTTCCTTTTAGTCCAATCTGGACCCTGCGTTACTGGACCCTATTGCTCGGCCTTCATTCGCTGGCTTGTCTGGACCAAGGCTGCGCTTACTAGAAAAGGGACATAAGAGGAAGGGTTTTACCATTCGTTACAGTCGCTGCATAGCTGCAGGGTCCACCAGACAACCTTGTATATCTACCTCATATAAGCAAATATATGTACCTCAAGGGACAGTGATAGGAGAGGCAAAGGAGCTAAAATATCTATCTTAAGAGCTCACACTCCGACTTCAAAAAAGCATTACCAACAATTTTATTTATTTATTTTGAAGGTTTTATATAGCGCGAACAAGACCCTTGCGGGTATCAGAGCGCTTTACAGGGCAAATGTAAGAAACAGATACAAGCATAGAGAAATATATAAGACTCAAATACATAGTGATAATTACTACAAACTGGTAATTATATTTTAGGGTTAAATAGGTAGATCAGGTAAATTTAGCCATGAGAATCGATTTCACTTCTTTTTTGAAGGAGGCAGTAGAAGTGTTCTGTCTTGTTACTGTGGGCAAAGCATTCCAGATCCTAGGAGCCATTCCTGAGAAGGTCCGGTTGTAAGTTTTCTTCTTGGCAAATCGTTGTGGTTTCAGAAGAAGATTCCTGGAGCTCCTGGAGGATCTATTACCGCAAGAGAGTACCAGTTTCTGAGCTAGATAGCTCAGAGTATTGTGATGTAGGGTCTTGTGTGTCATACATGCGATTTTCAGATGAATTCTAGCCTCGAACGGTAGCCAGTTGAGGGCTCTAAGGTCTGGGGAGATGCAACAGTTTCTTTTGGAGCCTGTGATGAGTCTAACAGCTGAGTTGATTGAGGCTCTTAGAGGGGCCGTCGTCGATCTGGGAAGGCCGCATAGAGCGACACTCCCATATTCCACTCTTGGGATTACTAGCACTTGAACTGCCTGTTTAAAGTCTTTTGTTGGTAGGAAGGGTTTCAGTTTTCTCAGGGTGTTCATGTGGAAATTTGCTCCTTTTGTAGAGGCGCTGATATGTTTATGCATGTTTAGGTTTCTGTCCAGCGTTACTCCCAGCGATTTCGCTGAGTCGACCATGAGAGGTTGGCCTTTGAGTGCTGTTAGGTGCTTCAGCCAGTCGAGGATGATTGTTGATTGGTTGGGGGGGGGCGATTAAGAGGAATTCCGTTTTGAGGGTGTTTAGTTTCAAATAGTTTTCGGCCAAACAGGTTTGAGTTTTTTGAAGCGTTGAGTTAAGAGATTTGATGTCCTCAAGTGAGTGGATCTTTATGTAGAGTTGAGTGTCATCTGCGTACATGTGATAATGGACGTTGGAGAGGCTGAGAAGTTCTGTAAGTAGTTCCATGAAGAGGTTGAAAAGTGTGGGTGAGAGGGATGATCCCTGCTGTACTCCTAAAGTGACTGGGACGGGTTCGGATAAGGATTGCTTAACCTTGAATCTTTGTGATCTATTTTGGAGGAAAGAGGTGAACAAAGTAAGCACCGATCCAGATAGTCCCATTCTGTATTTCAGGAGGTCTAGCAGGTTATCGTGTTTGACGGTGGCAAATGCCGATGAAAGGTCCAGTAGGATTAATAAACAGGCTTCGTTTTGGTCAAGGATTTTTAGTGCGTCGTCTATTATGTGGGTCATGGCTGATTCCGTACTGTGACCTGCACGGAAGCCTGATTGGTATTGGTTGAGCAAGTTGAATTGTTCAATGTGGTTGCTAAGCTGCGTGTGCACACATTTTTCCAGGAGTTTGGCCAGAGTGGGGATGTTGGATTTCGGGCGATAGTCATTTAAGTCCGATGGGTCAGATGTTGGTTTCTTTAAGATAGGGGATACCTGTCCTGTTTTAAGAATGTCTGGGATGGTACCTTGAAGAAGGGAGGTATTTATGATCTTTGTCCATAGAGGCAGTAATAATGGAATGAAGTCTTTTAAGTAGTTAGCGGGAAGAGGGTCTGTGAAGTGGGTGGAGGGATTCAAAGCTGTTAACGTTTTTAGTATAGATTCTTCACTGTAAGTGTTGAAGGAGGACCAGGATGCGTTGTTCTTAAGGTCGAACTTTGCGGGGCATACGAGTGGGGCTCCCGTCGTGGGCAATGCGGTGTTCCTTTGAGTGTTAGTAAGGGATATACGGTCGTTGAACAGGTCGGTCTTTATGGTTTCTGTCTTCATAGTGAAAAAGGAGGCAAATTCCTCACAGTTGGGTAGTGAGTCGGGGGTAGCCTGGGGGTGGGTGGGTACACCCTTGGTTTGGGATTTGATTAGTTTGAATAGTTTTTTGGGACGGTTCTTGGCTTGGTCTAGTTGATTACTGAAGAAGTCGGCTTTAGATCGTCTGATCTTTCTTAAGTAGGTGTTTCTTGTGGTTCTTAATAGCTTGAGGTGGTCAGAGGATGGTGCAGATCTCCATCGTCGTTCGATTAATCTTAGGGATCTTCTGTCTTCATTTAGTCTACCATCATACCAGGGTTTTGAGTCTTTTGTGGTGACTCTTTTCAATTGTAAGGGTGCTATTTTGTCTAGTACCCTGTTCATGGAGTGGAAATAATGGTTAGTCAGCCCTTGTACATCGGATAGGCCTTCAGGGGGAAGCAAGATGATAGGATTAGAGGTTGCGAGTAGGTCAGAGCCGACATTTTTTAGATTCCTCTTCCAAATTTTCGTTCTTGTGGGTTGTGCAGAGAGTAGTTTAACTGATTCTTTGACGTGTAAAGTAATGATGTGGTGGTCAGACCAGTCACAGGGGAGGATCGATTCAAGCTGAGTGGAGTCCCCTTTGGAAATTACTAGGTCGAGGCTTTATCGTGTGTCGGGTTGTTACAGATTTGGTTAAGGTTAAGGTCTGAGAGGAAAGCTTTGAGGCTGTTGACTCCTGGGTCGTTCTGGTCATCCCAATGTAGATTGAAGTCACTGAGGAATATTTGAATATTTTGTTGTCCCTCATTTGTAGGTAGAATATCCATGAGGTGTTCTATGAAGGTGAGGTTATCCCCTGGAGGGTGGTAGAATGTGTGTAGTGAACATATTGCTCTGTTATTATTAGAGATGTCTAAACAAAGGTATTCACAGGAGGATAGAACAGGGGAATTGGCACTGGTCACTGTTAGATTGCTCTGATGTATGCAAGCGATACCACCCCCTGGTCTATCAATTCTGTCTAGTCTTGTGATGTCATAGTTTGGGGGTACCAGTATGTCCAGGATGGGCGTAGATGATTCGTTTAGCCATGTTTCCGTCAGGATTAGTAGGTCAGGTTCATTGACGAGTATGAGGTCAGCTATGTCGGTTGCACGTCTTGATGCCGATCTACAGTTTAGGAGTATACATTTTAGCCGCGTCTTGGTGGGTGCTGTGTTGGGTTCGAGTAGGAGGGGGATTCGTGTGAGGTTGTTTTCAACTATGCCTCTAGAATTGTATCTTGTAGCTTTTAGGGGATTGGTAGGGATGGATTGGATTAGGGAATGATTATGTAAGTTATCTGGGTGTTCCGAATTAAGTGCGAAGTACGGTAGCTCATAAGAACGGAGTAGGGAGATTATGTCTTTAGCTGAAAGAGGGTTTTTCATCCTGACCGGACGGGATGAGGCGTTGGGGTAGGGCACTGTTCTCCATCTTAGGGTCCCGTGATTCTGGGAATTTGCGTGTAGTTGTTGGGTGAGTTTAGAATTTTTGATGTGCCGGTATGTTCTGGGTTCTAGTTCAGGGCGCGCGAGCTTGGGTTGTTGAAGAATCAGATCATGTAGAGTTTAGATGTCAGCTTTGACTTGTTGTAGTGATAGTAATATCTCGTGTAGTCTGGGGTGAGAGGTGTTATATTTAATGTATGGACTGTGGGTGAGGGAGGTATAGTTGAGCCATGTATGAAGTTTGGGGGGGAACATGATCAGGTTCTTTGTATTGAAATCTTTCTGTGTGGCTATCTATGGGGGGGTATAAATGCAGGGGGTGAGGGGTCTGGGTGTGGGTTCTGTGTGTGCCTGTGGGAGTAGTTGTGAGGGGAGCGGGGACGGGTGGGATGGCAGGATGAGGGGAGGTGGGGGTTACGGATGTGTTTGGAACAGTGTGATTATCAGTGTTGTTGGGGGAGGAGTAGGAGTGGGGGAGATGAGTGGTGCCATGAGGATGTGGGGCGGAATGGATGTGGGGTTTGAGTGAGACAGTGGGAGTTTTAGTGAGGGGAGAAGGAGGGGATGGTAAGGCGGGATGAGAAGAGATATGGGTGTGAGTGGAACCGTGGGAGTAATGGCAGGCTGAGGGGAGGTAGTGGCAGGATGAGGGGAGGTGGGGGTTACAGATGTGTTTGGAACAGTGTGGTTATTAGTGTTGTTGGAGGAGGAGTAGTAGTTGGGGAGATGTGTGGCTCCATGAGGATGTGAGGCGGAATGGATGTGATGTGTGTATGAGACACCTTTGCGATTGTTGAATGAGGAAATGAGGGCATGGTCTGAGTTGTTGGGAGCCAACCCATTTGGAATGCATCAGTCCAAGATGGCCGCCCTGTTTACTCCCTGGACCTGGTCCTGCGATGTAGTCCTCTTTCGCTTTCCATAAAGTGGTTTTCAAGGGGTGTAGTCCTGTTTCTATGTTTATGCAACTGTGGTGAGTGGTCGTTTCTTTGTTTTGTGTGTATTGAGTAACATGGAGAGGTCCTATGTCTCTTTCTGCTTAGATCCCTCCATGGGTGGTCCTTTCTCTATGTTTATAACTGTTGCTGCCATTTTGAATAGTGAGAAGAGGTAGCTGGGGATCTTCACCCAACCTGCGCGAATGAGATCCCAAAATGGGTCCCCCAGCGTTTGCAAATCGGTCTGTGACAACTCTACAGCCCCACCAAGGTCATGTAAACCTCGGTGTGCTCTTCCTAATGTGTCCCGGTGATTATAATATACAGTATGTCTTGCGTGCACAAAGTGAAAGCCTTGAAAATCATATATTGTGATCCTCAGTCATAGCAAGTAGAGGGCCCGCATGAGATAGGGGTCCTGCATGAGCACCATGTACACTCGCAGCCTGGAAATGAGCAAGGTGGAATGTGTAATGTCTGCAATCCTGTCTGCCTTCGCATCGGGCGCATTGACCCACCTGAGAACCGGGTCCCGACGTGTCACCGAGCGATAAGCTGTTCGCCTTATCTTTCCTGAGCAAGCAATCGCCTCTGCCTCCACCACGGTCCTTTTCTTCAGTTGCTCCGGCTCATTAGCGGGAGGGGCGGGGGAGGTGCAGAATCCGCGTGATGCCCAAATCCGAGCTCGCCGGTCTCGAGCACATCCGCGCCATGGACCTGCACCGTCTCGCCTCCCTGTAGATGTGTGTGCGTGCTTGTCCTTGCCAGTTTTGAGCACGCGCCGGTCCCGAGGACGTCCGTGAGTCGGGCAGCCCGCACCGTCTCGCCTCCCTGAAGATCCTTGTGCGTGTCCTTGCCCGTTATGAGCACTCTGCTGATGCAACCCGAGAGACCATCTTGCTCCTGGTCTCGGTCTTGAAGGAGGGGGGGGGGTCCCGGCAAGGAGCTTGCAGGGAGAGACCACCCGGGGACAGCACCAAGTGCCCCTGAGTCCTGTATCTGGGGCCCGCCGCTGCTGTCCTGCAGTCATGCTCTCACAGCAAGCGCAGGGTCGCTTGGTTATCGTGGTCTCATGGCGAGTGGGGGGCGATCAGGTCATCCTCGCGGCCCCGCGTTTAGGGAGAACGCCACCCTGTTTCACCCCGTCAACCTCGTCCCTGGTCACGTTCTAGAGGGAGGGGGGATCGCGGTGATAAACCCACAGGGAGACAATGCTGACTATCAGCTGAGCACTGGAGTCGTGGCTTCTCAGCCTGCGGGGGCAGTCAGTTCTTCATGGTAGATCTCTCACAGTTAGTTGACCGGGAGACAATGCTGACTATCGGCTGAGCTCTGGAGTCGTGGCTTCTCAGCCTGCGGGGGCAGTCAGTTCTTCATGGTAGATCTCTCACAGTTAGTTGACCTCCCGGCCCCCAATCCAGCGCGGTCCTGTGGCGGGCGCTCACCGTGAATGGAGATCGGCCGTTGAACCGCCACTATAGATGCCTCCGGGTCCCTAGATCCTTGTCGCCGCAGGACTGCGATGCTCGCTGGTTCCGGATCTCGCCCCTGCTCCGTCGTTGAAGAGGTGAGAAATTTGTCTTTAATGTAGCTGGTCCTGTTACTCGTGTTGATCCTTCTTCTCTCTAAGTTCGGTGAAAGTTCCGATGGGGCTAACAGGGATATCAGGGAAAGTGATCCCAAGCAAGCGGAGCTCTCTTACTGAGCTCCTCTCCAGTCGGCCATTTTATAAGCCAGTACTCACTCCACTGACGCTGAGGACAAAATGGAATGGCACAGAAAATCAAAGACAGGAAGCAGGTCGTGCCCAAACTCACCTGATGAAGCACCAAAGCTTGCCCATGCCATTTCCAGAAGCATTGAAAATGCTACTGCAAATCGCTTTAAAGTTCCACAGAATGCGCAGGACTCTGACGCTGATCCTTAAGACCACGAAACAACTGGTGCTGAAACCACTTCATGCCCCAAAAAGCTGATAGCTCACTTGGAAGATTGATCCCAGTTCCTTTTAGTCTAATCTGGACCCTGCGTAACTGGATCCTATTGCTGGGCCTTCATTCTCTGGCTTGTCTGGAGCAAGGCTGCGCTTACTAGAAAAGGGACAAAAAAGGTAGGGTTTTACCATTCGTTACAGTCGCTGCATAGCTGCAGGGTGCACCAGACATCCTTGTATATCTACCTCATATAAGCAAATATATGTACCTCAAGGGACAGCAATAGGAGTGGCAAATGAGCTAATATATCTATCTTAAGAGTTTACACTTTGGCTCCAACAAAGGATAACCAACCATGAATGGAGAATGCAATGCTCACTTTACCGATGTTGAGGACAACATGGAATGGCACACAAAATTAAAGATAGGACGTGACTCATCTCATGGTCATCTGAGGATCAGCAGTCGAAGTCTTGCCATGCCATTTTGTAGAAGCTTGAAAGCAAATTGCTGTTGCAATTTCAATGCTTCCATGGAAGGTGCACGGGCAAGCTTTGGTGCTTTTTCCAGTGCGTTTGGGCACAACCTGAGCTGAAACCACTTCATACCCTAAAAAACGATTGTTGACTTGGATGATTGAGCTCGGTAACTTTTAGTCCAATCTGGACCCTGCGTAACTGGACCCTATGACTGGGCCTTTGTTCTCTAGCTTGTCCGGAGCAAGGCTGCGCTGAGGGGAAGGAGACATAAGGGAAAGGGTTTTACCAGTGGTTGAAGTCCCTGCACAGATGTCTGCCCACCAGACAAGCTAATATATCTACCTCGTATAATCTAATATATCTATCTCAATGGACAGTGATAGGAGAGGCAAAAGAGCTAAAATTTCTATCTTAAGAGCTCACACTCCGACTCCAAGAAAGCATTACCAGCAATGAATGGAGAAGCCAGTACTCACTCCACCGACGCTGAGGATAAAATGGAATGGCACAGAAAATCAAAGACAGGAAGCAAGTCGTGCTCAAACTCACCTGAAGAAGCACCAAAGCTTGCCCATGCCATTTCCAGAAGCATTGAAAATGCTACTGCAAATCAGCTTTAATGGTTCCACAGAATGCTCAGGAATCTCTCACGCTTGATCCTGTGAGACCATGAACACAACTGGTGCTGAAACCACTTCATGCCCTAAAAGCCGATTGTCACTTGGAAGATTGATCCCAGTTCCTTTTAGTCCAATCTGGACCCTGCGTAACTGGACCCTATGGCTGGGCCTTTGTTCTCTGGCTTGTCCGGAGCAAGGCTGCGCTTACTAGAAAAGGGACACAAAAGGAAGGGTTTTACCATTCATTACAGTCGCTGCATAGCTGCAGGGTCCACCAGATATCCTTGTATATCTACCTCATTTTTTTTTAAATATATTTTTATTGTTTTCAAAACATAACGATACAATCATTATCAGTATGTATCTGCAGGCAGATACGCATGCAATGATAATATGACATGGTCGCGCCCAAGATCAAGTGACATAGCCATAATTGACATATATGGTGTTCCACTCTTCAATACAATGGTATCAAATGTCAACGAGATCACTGAAAGCAAATATAGTAGTAGCAACCAATTGTCATTGAGGATAATGTAATAGACACCCTTGCTGCACATTTGATGTTACTAAACGAACTTCCCTCCCTCTCCCCTCCCCGGCGTATCAAACATAACCAATTATTATGCCAACATCAAGGCGTATCACGAATGAGTACAAGGAAGGTATACTGCATCAATCATCAGAAAAATCCCTCAGTGCCAGAAGCAGATGTAATCAGGGACACAATGGGTACATCAAATTATAGAATATACAGTGATCAGGTCAAAATGGCCGGGTCAACAGCGACAGGGTCCTCTTCCAGATCAGTGTCTGGGATTTTCAACAAGACTACTAAGTTTTCCCAAGCCCTTGCTGCTTCCAGAGCTTTCTCACTATTTGCCCGTTTGGCTAGCTGTAATCTAACGGTTCCTTCACACTCCGCCCATTTAAGGAGGTCAGTCTTCCATCTCTGAACGCTTGGGCCCTTCTTGGACTTCCAATGTGCTGTAATGTCTCTTTTAACCAAGAGAAGGTCCAAGCCCAAAAACTTGCTAGTAATCTTGTTCTTGGATGTGTGGGGGAACCAGTGCAGCAGACAAAGGCCTATAGTGGGCTCTACATCTCTATCCGTGACTTCATGCAGCAGTGTAACAACCTCTTCCCAGTAACTCCCAAGCTGGGGACAAGCCCACATAATCTGACGAAAACCTGCTCCCTCCATGTTGCAGCACGGGCACATTGCCGAATTCGTATCGAAATATGTATTCATTTTGGCTGGGGTGAGGTACGCTCTGTGTAGTATATAAAAATTCACCAGTTGGAAGCGGGCATTTCTAGAACCTTTCCACGCCCGTTCAACTAGTTCAGCCCATACTTTCTCAGGAATCTCTTCACCTAGGTCCTGTGAGAAGTTGGCCTGGTATATGCTGTCCACTAATTAAAGTGGGCACCTTGCACCAGTCCAAACGACCCTTATTGATGATTAGGTTAAAAGACAACCTTTATAGAAAGCTATCCTAGTGGTAGCTGTGGAGAGCAGCCTTCAGGCTAAGTCTTGAAGGAATGTAAAGCAGCTTGTTTTACCAGTATATAGCCTCCTGAATGATCAAATGAAAGGAGAACCACCCCAGGTGTATATAAAATATATGTATTTATTACTAAACACTCTCTACTAACCTCTTTATGAGATTAGAGAACAAGACACACAATATTAAATCACTAGAATGACAGTAAATAGCACAATACACAGCGGGCTCCAGGGGGAGACCGAACCATATACTAAGAAAGTGGTATAAGAACCACGACTTGACTAGACAGTGCCTAGAGCACGTAGAATCGCTGGGACCCCAAGGTAGTGACACAGGGGACCCACGGAGGACGGGTGCAGTGTGGGAACACAGACGCGAGCTCCGTACAACTTTATGGGAAAGTCGCGGTTGGAATTTTAAATATTAAGGACACTTAGGAGAGGACTTCAAGCAAACCCAGCTAAACATAGTAGGTTCTAAGGCCAGCACCCTTGAGAGTACCGAGGTACCCGTGTTACCTATCCCAGAGGAGCCGGGTGCATAGGGGTCAAGTGGTGTCGGAAACCCTCGTCGTTTTCAATGGCGTGATGCGAGAAAGTACTGCTGCCATGGAGAAGAAAAGTGTCCGGTGTGATCCAAGCCTGGATCAGAGATGAGCAGAACCTGAAAGCAGAGGGGACAAAGTGTGGGTCACTTCACGTGACCAGGAGCGGAGCAATCGAATGCCCACCAATGTTGGGTGCTTCAGGTGCGTAGAGGTGAAGCTTGACTCTGCAGCCACGGGGACCAGGAGATGTCGACGACGACCACAGTCCGGATCCAAGCTCTCCCACAAAGGATGTCGAGTTCTGGGGGGGTCAGTGTCCAGATTGAACACCAACAAGCCTTGGCAGCTGCAACCAACGCGGTCAGAGGAAAGATGCTTATGTGAGGATCAGCAAGGTCCTGGGGACTCCCCAAGCGATGGAGAGTCAGGGCACGTCTGGAGCAACCAGGGAAGCCCAATGAAAGTTAAAGTTGCCTTCTCAGGGACCCACAGGCCAACGGACCAGGGATCGCGAAGGGACCTCGAGCTGAATCACTAAATACCAGCCCACGGAACACTCGTGGAGTGTAGGCCGGAAATCTTCAGTGGAATTACTGCTCGGCATCAGGACTACAAGTAGCCCAAAGCACAGCTTCAGGGATCGCCTAAAAGCATATGCTGCTGCAAATGTACACGGTGCCCAGGGGTACGGGTTTCATGATCCCCACGAGGGATACGGGCCTCAGAATTGCTGAGAGCGCAGATCAACCTCGGAGACCTTGGGAACCCACCTCCTGTGTTGCAGAAATCTTCAGAGTCCTTCGGGAGCTTCGTAGATGCAAACCGGTCAGATGCATTTAGGTGCCTGCTCAGCAGGGGAGTAACTCCTTTACTCCAAGGGAGATTCTTCAGTCGTCCAGCAAAGCGTAAATCGTCGAAGGTTACTTGGTTTCTGTAGCAGAGTTTAGTCCAGGTAATATCTAAAGTCCTGTAGTCTGGGTTCCTGCTTTATACCCAAGGAAGGGGTGGGACAAACTCTGGGGACCCACCTATGGGAGGGTCAGGACAGAGGGGTGGCTACACCCATGTCCTTTGTCCAGTTTCACGCCAGAGCAGGAGCAAATGGCTCCTGCAACCGGTTTGAGCTGGACTAGGCACAGGGACACCAAATGTGCCCCCAGTGCAGACATCAAAGCACTCTGAGAGTGCACCCACCCAGCCCCAATACACTAAAAGCCTGTCTGGGAGGTGGTCACACCTCCCTGTGACAGGAAACCTATTGTCAAGCCTTCCCCTGCCAGAGTTTCGTCCAGCAGCAGGAGGGCAGACTCGTGTCTGTGGCTGGCAGCATCCATTTTGTGATGCCAGGGTTCTGTGAAGCTGGTACCGGGTGTACCGGTGTTGTCATATTTCTCCCTCTAAGAGGGTGGAATCATACCTCCCACACCAGTTACTGGTGTGGAGGTATGATTCCAAGGTGTTTGACACCAAACACAACATGTTTCCATGCAGCCGTTTTAAAGTTAGCATTTACCGCGAGGTTATAATGCACTTAAGTATATATGGTTGGCTGCATCACAAACAACCCCGGAGAATAGGTTCCGAAGGCTGCAGAGAGGCTCTGCTCATGCATGGGCACCCTCTCGCATAAAACCCAGCACCCTGCCTTCAGGATTGACAAGGCCTGCTATAGGGGTGACTGATAGGTTTATATGTGCAGTGATTAGGATAGATATAGTGAACCTATATCTAAGTAAGGGGTGCATGCACCACCTTACACAGGCTGCAGTAGCAGACCTGTGGTGTCATTTTAAATGGTCTCTCAGGGGTGGCATAATACATGCTGCAGCCCCTGGGAGGCCTCTGGGGTACCTATGCCCTGGGTACATAGTATACCATATGCTAGGGACTTATAAGGGTA
The DNA here is from genome assembly GCA_963921515.1 of Calotriton arnoldi. NCBI lineage: Eukaryota > Metazoa > Chordata > Amphibia > Caudata > Salamandridae > Calotriton > Calotriton arnoldi. The sequence continues at coordinate 70,540 of CAWUFW010019534.1, forward strand.
CCCTAGAATCCAATCTGGAGTGTACTTAAAGTACATGCAAATCAATTTAGAGGAGAAAGCAGATAGTCTGACTGGGGTCCTGCATAGTCAGGATCCCAGTCAGACTAAGTCGAAAACAGTGAAACATCAGCAAAAAGTGGGGGTAACTATAAGAAGCAGATCCTACTCTCCTACACAACCCCCCCCCCCAAACGTCAGGACATTAAACTAACCTTGACCAGTTGAGTCTTCATGTTCTAAGTGGAAATATCTGGAGAGTCCATCTGCATTGGCATGGTTACTCCCAGGTCTATGTTCCACTGTATAGTCCATCCCCTGTAGGGAAATGGACCACCTAAAAGTTTGGGGTTTTCACCCTTCATCTGTTTTAGCCACAAGAGGGGCTTGTGGTCAGTCTGATCAATGAAGTGAGTTCCAAACAAGTATGGCCTCAGCTTCTTCAGAGCCCAAACCACAGCAAAGGATTCCCTCTCAATGGCTGACCAACGTTTCTCTCTGGGGGTCAGCCTTCTGCTCATAAAAGCTACTGGCTGATCCTGACCTTCATCATTCAATTGTGATAACACAGCCCCTACCCCCAACTCAGATGCATCTGTTTGGACAATGAATTGTTTGGAGTAGTCAGGACTTTGCAGAATGGGAGCAGTGCACATGGCCTGCTTCAGGTCATCAAATGCCTTTTGACAGCTAACTGTCCACTGAACTTTCTTTGACATTCTCTTGGAAGTTAAGTCATTCAAAGGGGTCACTATGGATCCATATCCTTTGACAAACCTCCTATAGTACCCAGTCAGGCCCAAGAAAGCTCTGACCTGAGTCGGGGTGGTTGGAGCAACCCAGTCAATGATGGTCTGGATTTTGCTCTGCAATGGTTGAACCTGGCCTCCACCCACAAGGTAGCCCAGGTATACAACTTGGTTCTGCCCTATCTGGCACTTAGTGGCCTTAATAGTGAGGCCTGCTTTCTGCAGGGCCTCCAAAACATTTCTCAGGTGGACCAGGTGATCCTCCCAGGTGGAGCTAAAGACAGCAATATCATCTAGATAAGCACTATAGGCTTCCAGGCCTCTAAGGACTTTGTTCACCAACCTTTGAAAAGTGTCAGGTGCATTCTTCAAACCAAAGGGCATCACCACAAATTGGTAGTGCCCACTAGGGGTTGAGAATGCTGTTTTGGCTTTTGCATCCTCAGCTAGTCTGATCTGCCAGTAGCCAGCTGTCAGGTCAAATGTGCTCAGAAACTTGGCTGAGGCCAAAGTATCTATAAGCTCATCTGCCCTAGGGATTGGATGGGCATCAGTCCTAGTGACTGCATTGAGACCTCTGTACTCCAAACAAAACCTCATCCCTCTCTTACCACCCTGGGTGTGAGGATTAGGTACCAAGACTACTGGACTAGCCCAAGGGCTATCTGAGGGTTCAATCACACCCAAATCCAACATCTTCTGGACTTGAGTCCTGATGCAGTCCCTGAAATGGTCAGGTTGCCTGTAAATCTTATTTCTAACAGGCAGACTGTCCCCAGTGTCCACTTCATGAGTGCACCAGGTAGGCTGACTTGGAGTCAGTGAGAACATATGTCTAAACTGGTTGAGAACTTTTCTGCAATCAGTTTGCTGCTGGTCAAGTGAGGCTGCCTGCCAAGGTTACACCATCTACTGAACCATCATCAGGGTTCTGTGAGAGCAGGTCAGGGAGTGAATCACTCTCTTCCTCCTGTCCCTCATCAGTAGCCATGAGCAAGCCCATGTCTGCCCTGTCAACATATGGTTTGAGCCTGTTGACATGGAGCACCCTATGGGGGCTCCTGGGAGTTCCAAGGTCCACCAGGTAGGTAACCTCTCCCTTCTGCTCAACAATGGTATGAGGGCCACTCCACTTGTCTTGGAGGGCTGCTGGGGCCACAGGCTCCCAACACCCATACTTTCTGTCCTGGCTGATACAGTCAACACAGCCTTTTGGTCATGCCAGGCCTTTTGCAATTCCTGGCTAGCCTCAAGGTTTTTAGTTGCCTTCTTCATGTACTCAGCCATTCTGGAGCGGAGACCAAGTACATAGTCCACAATATCCTGTTTAGGGGGTTGGAGAGGTAACTCCCATCCCTCCTTCACTAGACACAATGGACCCCTAACTGGATGTCCAAACAGAAGCTCAAATGGGCTGTAACCAACCCCCTTCTGAGGAACCTCCCTGTAGGCAAAGAGAAGGCAGGGCAAAATTATGTCCCATCTGTGCCTATGCTTTTCTGGGAGACCTTTAATCATGCCCTTTAAGGTTTTGTTGAACTTTTCAACTAAACCATTGCATTGTGGGTGATAAGGGGTGGTAAACTTGTAATTTACACCACACTCCTTCCACATAGCAGTTAAGTAACTAGACATGAAGTTGGCATCTCTGTCTGATACTACCTCATTAGGAAAACCCACCCTGGAAAAGATTCCCAGGAGGGCCCTTGCCACCACAGGAGCTGTGGTAGTTCTAAGGGAATTGCCTCTGGATACCTAGTGGCATGGTCCACCACCACCAGTATAAATCTGTGCCCAGATGCAGTTTGAGGATCCAGGGGACCAACAATGTCAATCCCCACCCTCTCAAAGGGAACCCCCACCACAGGTAGTGGTATCAGGGGGGCCTTTGTAGTGCCACCTGCCTTACCACTGGCTTGACAGGTGACACAGGAGCGACAAAACTCCTTGGTGTCCTCAGACATGTGAGGCCAAAGAAAGTGAGGGACAATTCTGTCACAAGGCTTGTTTTGGCCTAGGTGACCTGCTGATGGGATGCCATGTGCTAGTGTCAATAGGAAGCTCCTAAACTTCAGAGGTATAACCAACCTCCTGGTGGCTCCAGGCTTGGGGTCTCTACACTCTGAGTAAAGGAGTCCGTCATCCCAGTAGATCCTATGGGACCCACTAGCACTCCCAGCAGCCTCAGCAGCAGCTTGCTGTCTGAGGGGTTCAAGAGAGGGGCAGCTCAGCTGCTCCTGGCTCAGATCTGCCCTGGAAGGGCCCCCTGTCCCCAAGAACTCAACCTGATCAGGCTCAAGCTCATCTGGGACAGTTCCTTCTTCAGGACTAAGATCAGCTCCCTCCAGAGACTGATCTGGATTCTGAGGCAGGGGGGAAGACACTGCCTTAACCCTACTGCTCCTTCTCTTGGAAGGCGCCTGGTCCATTTTTCCAGGATCCAGGGCCTGTTTAGTGTTAGACATTTTTGCCTGTGACCTGGTCATAGCAAACACATCTGCAGGGATACCCAAGATTTCTGCATGAGTCCTGAGTTCCACTTCAGCCCAAGCTGAAGTTTCTAAATCATTGCCCAACAAGCATTCAACAGGGAGGTCTGCACTTACCACAACCTTCTTAGGGCCAGTTACCCCTCCCCAGGTGAAATTAACAACTGCCAAGGAATGGTCTGTCCTGACATTGCTAGCATTGGTCACTTGGTACATCTCACCAAGTATGATCTGCTCAGGGGCTACAAGATCTTTTGTCACCATTGTGACACTTGCTCCTGTGTCCCAGAATGCCAAGGCCTCTTTTCCATTTATTATAGGCTGTTGTCTGTATTTGCCCAGATTACTGGGGCTTACAAATAAGGAGGCCATATCCATGCCTCCATCACAGATAAACATAGCCTGAGTTGGAACTCTGACTAGGTCAGAGTCCATCTCAGATCCCAGGGTTAACCCTACTATACCCTTATTTGGAGCACCACCACTTGGAGCTAAACTAGGGGGAACAGTTGCCTTAGGGTCAGTGGTGGTGGGAGTTGAGTCCTTGGACTTGGTACAATCACTTGTCCAATGGGTCTTCTGTTTACAGATGTGACACCATGGCTTCTTCTTGCCTTTACCCTTGTTTGATTGTGACACCCCACCAGATGCAGATTTTTGGGGCAATTGAGAAAGCTTCTGGTCTTTACCCTTCTCCCCACCCTTATCAGAGTTTTTAGAATCCTGCTTCTTGGAGTCACCACCTTGGTTCTGAACCTTCTGCCTCACCCTGGTTCTGACCCATTTGTCTGCCTTCTGGCCCAATTCGTGGGGAGAGGTCAGATCAGAGTCCACCAAGTACTGATGCAACAGCTGAGTTTGACAGTTATTAAGGATCTGCTCTCTCATGATTAAATTATACAATCCTTTGAAGTCACACACCTTACTGCCAAGTAACCAGCCTTCCAGAGCCTTTGTAGCACAATCGACAAAGTCAACCCAGTCCTGAGTCTGTGCCTTTTGGGTGTCTCTGAACTTCATCCTGTATTGTTCAGTGGTTAGGCCAAACCCATCAATCAGAGCACTCTTCAGGACTTTGTAATTATCAGCATCCTCTTCTCTTACAGTGAGGAGCTTGTCTCTACCTTTGTCTGCAAAGGAGAGCCACAAGATTGCTGCCCACTGCTCCTGAGGGACCCTCTGTACCTTACAGGCCCTCTCCAGTGCAGTTATCCATTTGTGGGTGTCATCCCCACTCTGGTAGGGAGGGACAATCTTGTTCAGGTTCCTATGGTCATGAGTATGGTCTCTACCTCTAGGGACACTGTGGCTGCCACAATGGGGCTCTAGCCCCAACTTCTGAGAAGCTCTCTGAATCTCCAGGGATTCCCTATCTAAGGCCAATTGCTCTCTCTTGATTCTGAGCTTAGCTCTCTCAAACTCAAGCAGTTGGCACTTCTTCTCATGAGAGGACTCCATTTTATGAGAAGTAGAGGTCCTATGAGAAACAGAGCTCCCTACAGATGTACCAGAATGATTAGATTCCTGAGAAGGAGATCTTGATCTTCTTGGTAAACTGTTAACCCTTCCAGGTGGGGTAAAGAGAGGCCCATTGAGGCCTCCTTCCTCACCTTCAGGAAGAATTGGATTGTTCAGGGTAGAATCATTTTGATCCTCCTGGCCAGCATCAGAGTCCTGGTCATTGAAGTTTTCACTTCCTGGCCTTTCCTCTTCTGCTGCCCCACCCCTCTTGCCTGCCTCATCAGACCCTGGGGTCTTTCTGAGGTCATCTAAAAGCAAAGTCTCTATGAGACGTTGAGTGTTGGGGTTTTTCCCTGTCTTCAGTTTCCTAGATGTACACATGGCTCTCAATTCTTGGCATGAGAGATGGTCATACTTAGTTGGCAAGGAGCCACTGGCTTCAGGCCTAGAAGACATGCTAGTGTGGTGTGGTGTATGCACCTACCTACTCTAGTGGGAACTGAACTCTCTTGAGTTGGAGAAAGGGTGTGCTAAGCACTTGACTTACCAACTCTAAGTTCAGTAGAACTTACTTTATTCTAGTCTTGATTTATATGTACCTAAGTACCTTTAGTGGTTTTCAGTTAGTCACTCAATGAGATTATCTGGTAAAACAATAGCAAGCTTGAATCCCAACCGCTGCACACCAATGTGAGAAGTTGGCCTGGTATATGCTGTCCACTAATTAAAGTGGGCACCTTGCACCAGTCCAAACGACCCTTATTGATGATTAGTTTAAAAGACAACCTTTATAGAAAGCTATCCTAGTGGTAGCTGTGGAGAGCAGCCTTCAGGCTAAGTATTGAAGGAATGTAAAGCAGCTTGTTTTACCAGTATATAACCTCCTGAATGACCAAATGAAAGGAGAACCACACCAGGTGTATATAAAATATATGTATTTATTACTAAACACTCTCTACTAACCTCTTTATGAGATTAGAGAACAAGACACACAATATTAAATCACTAGAACGACAGTAAATAGCACAATACACAGCGGGCTCCAAGGGGGAGACCGAACCATATACTAAGAAAGTGGTATAAGAACCACGACTTGACTACACACAGTGCCTAGAGCACGTAGAATCGCTGGGACCCCAAGGAACCACCCAAGGTAGTGACACAGAGGACCCACAGAGGACGGGTGCAGTGTGGGAACTCAGACACGAGCTCCGTACAACTCTATGGGAAAGTCGCGTTGGAATTTTAAAGATGAAGGACACTTAGGAGAGGACTTCAAGCAAACCCAGCTAAACATAGAAGGTTCTAAGGCCAGCACCCTTGAGAGTACCGAGGTAACCGTGTTACCTATCCCAGAGGAGCCGGGTGCATAGGGGTCAAGTGGTGTTGGAAACCCTCGTCGTTTCGAATGGCGTAATGCGAGAAAGTACTGCTGCCGTGGAGAAGAAAAGTGTCCGGTGTGATCCAAGCCTTGATCGGAGATGAGAAGAACCTGAAGCAAAGAGGACAAAGTCTGGGTCACTTCACGTGACCAGGAGCGGAGCAATCGAATGGCCACTGATGTCGGGTGCTTCAGGTGCGTAGAGGTGAAGCTTGACTCTGCAGCCACGGGGACCAGGACACGTCAACGATGACCACAGTCCGGATCCGAGCTGTCCCACGAAGGATGTCGAGTCCTGGGGGGTCAGTGTCTGGATTGAACACCAACAAACCTTGGCAGCTGCAACCCACGCGGTCAGAGGAAAGATGCTTCTGTGAGGACCAGCAAGGTCCTGGGGACTCTCCAAGTGATGGAGAGTCAGGGCACATCTGGAGCAACCAGGGAAGCCCACTGAAAGGTAAATTTGCCTTCTCAAGGACCCACAGACCAACGGACCAGGAATCGCGAAGGGACCTCAAGCTGAATCACTAAATACCAGCCCATGGAACACTCGTGGAGTGTAGGCCGGAAATCTTCAGTGAAATTACTGCTCGGGGTCAGGACTACAAGTAGCCCAAAGCACAGCTTCAGGGATCGCCGAAAAGCATATGCTGCTGCAAATGTACACAGTGCCCAGGGGTACGGGTTTCACGGTCCCCACGAGGGATACGGGCCTCAGAATTGCTGAGAGCGCAGATCGACCTCGAAGACCTCTGGAACCCACCTCCTGTGTTGCAGAAATCTTCGGAGTCCTACGGGAGCTTTGTAGATGCAAACCGGTCAGATGCGTTTAGGTGCCTGCTCAGCAGGGGAGTAACTCCTTTACTCCAAGGGAGATTCTTCAGTCATCCAGCAAAGCGTAGATCGTCAAAGGTTACTTGGTTTCTGTAGCAGAGTTTAGTTCAGGTACTATCTAAAGTCCTGTAGTCAGGGGTTCCTGCTTTATACCCAAGGAAGGGGTGGGACAAACTCTGGGGACCCACCTATGGGAGGGTCAGGACAGAGGGGTGGCTACACACATGTCCTTTGTCCAGTTTCGTGCCAGAGCAGGAGCAAATGGCTCCTGCAACCGGTTTGAGCTGGACTATGCACAGGGACACCAAATGTGCCCCCAGTGCAGACATCAAAGCACTCTGAGAGTGCACCCACCCAGCCCCAATACACTAAAAGCCTGTCTGGGAGGTGGTCACACCTCCCTGTGACAGGAAACCTATTGTCAAGCCTTCCCCTGCCGGAGTTTCGTCCAGCAGCAGGAGGGCAGACTCGTGTCTGTGGCTTCAAGAAAAGAACAGGTAGTAGTGTTCCCTAAAAGGGAAGTAACCGCACATCCAAAGACTATAACTGTGTTCAAAGTATCAGTACTATGCGCGACAAGTATCTGTGTTGCTATATTAGCAACCGGGTGCTATATCAGCTTCAAACACCTACTACCTGGAGGTGTCGCCTGCACATTACAAATATAACATGCATATATATCGAAACAAAAAATCGAAGCTATTGCAGCACAACCATTCAACCTAACTTATTTAGTTAGCCAAAAACAAACTTGGTCATAGGTCAAAGTAATCACTTTATATAGTTCTAGATCTCTTGAGTAACGAAGATGATAAGGAAACATCAGTCCATTCAAAGGAATCCAATCAGATCATCAAATAGAATTTTCTTATATACTTTATTATAGTCCCAAATTTTTTTTTAAATTCCCAGCACACGATTAGCTGACACGTGTTTCGTCCGATACACAGACTTTTTCAAGGCACGGTTTGGGAATATTGGCGAACTGTACTGTATACGCAATCCGTCACTGCAGTGCATCAGAAGTAAAAAGAACCAGGTTCCAAATAAGGATACTGCAACCTATATGATAGAACATTGACAGGAAGTCACAATGCTGGTGCTGGCCTTTCGCCACTCAGTAGAATCCCACAAAGCGCACAGCTGTACTGGGCCCCGATATGGCCCAACACTAAAATACCAATCCTTCATAGGTAGAAGGAGGAACAAACATCATATTGATGGTCACTGTAGCAATGATAGGCTTTACAGTCACCCAGTATTGTCGGTCCAGAGTGGTTAAGTATCACCTGGACACTATGAGATACAACCCTGATAAGTTGACCCTCCAAATACAACACGTCTCCTCTGCAAACGGCCGTGTGAGTAATGGCGAAAGAGTAAAGGACATATTTCTCCCTCTAAGAGGGTGGAATCATACCTCCCACACCAGTTACTGGTGTGGAGGTATGATTCCAAGGTGTTTGACACCAAACACAACATGTTTTCATGCAGCCGTTTTAAAGTTAGCATTTACCGCGAGGTTATAATGCACTTAAGTATATATGGTTGGCTGCATCACAAACAACCCCGGAGAATAGGTTCCGAAGGCTGCAGAGGGGCTCTGCTCATGCATGGGCACCCTCTCGCATAAAACCCAGCACCCTGCCTTCAGGATTGATACGGCCTGCAATAGGGGTGACTGATAGGTTTATATGTGCAGTGATTAGGATAGATGTAGTGAACCTATATCTAAGTAAGGGGTGCATGCATCACCTTACACAGGCTGCAGTAGCAGACCTGTGGTGTCATTTTAAATGGTCTCTCAGGGGTGGCATAATACATGCTGCAGTCCCTGGGAGGCCTCTGGGGTACCTATGCCCTGGGTACATAGTATACCATATACTAGGGACTTATAAGGGTACCCCAGAATCCAAACTGGAGTGTACTTAAAGTGCATGCAATCAATTTAGAGGAGAAAGCAGATAGACTGGGGTCCTGAATAGCAGGATCCCAGTCAGGCTAAGTCGAAAATAGTGAAACATCAGCAAAAAGTGGGGGTAACTATAAGAAGCAGATCCTACTCTCCTACAGGTCCTCCTCCCATTTCTGTCATAGTGTCAGTAATGGAGTCAGTGCCTCCTGTGTCATACACCTATAAAGACAGGTGACTGCCTTAAAGGTTCCTGCTGCTAATACTACGTACTGGCAGGCCATCGAGGTTTGAGGTTCAATCAGCCCCTCTCCCCAATGTTTTTGAATGGCCGCAATGAGTGCCGAATGGAGCAGAAAGTCCCTGCGAGACAGGTCATACCGTCCCTGCAATGCCCCGAAGGGAAGCAAGGTGTTGTCCTCATATAAATCCCCCAGTGTAGTCAGACCCTTCTCCGTCCAATCAGTCAGCACGGTCCAGTTACCCCCATGTGGTAGAGCAGTACACATGGCCAAGGGAATCTCAGGGGCATAAGGACGCGCGATCTGCGCTCTCCTCTGACTCCTGTTCCAACAAAGCCGAAACGTCCGCAGTTCATTAGAAAGTGACTTAAGCCGTAACGGTAATTGTAAGATAATTTGGGAGAGTATCTGCCCGGAGGTCTACCCTCCACCATGGCCATCCTGCCCTCGAAATTCCAATGCTACTGCTTGGGTAAGCCATTGCAGTTGGGCCGCCAAGTAATATGTCTCAAGGTCAGGAACCGCCAGTCCCCCCTTTGATTTCAGTCTCATTAGTGTTTTCAGCGCCACCCTCCATCTGCCAGTAGCCCAGAGAAATCCTGTAATCATTGACTGAAGCTGTTTAAAAATTGACGTTGGTATCCAAACAGGCAAGGTTCTAAAATAGTACAACAGCCTGGGGAGGGTCACCATCTTAAGGAGGGCCACTCGGCCGGCCACCGAAAGAGGCAGCGTCCCCCAAAACTCAAGATTGCTTTTAAGACCTCGGATGGCTCTACCCACATTACCCTCCAGTAAGTCAGCTTGTGTATGATATATTCGGGGCCCAGGTACGTTAGGCATTGGCGTTCCCATCGCACCCCATCCGTAACTGGATGGCCATCAGCCAATGGGGTGGTGGGAAACAGGCAAGACTTCGCCCAATTCACTTTGAGTCCAGCGACCGTACCAAGGTCGTGTAGTAGACTCTTTGCACTGATGAGGGCATCAGCAGTATTAGCTAGAAACATGAGTAGGTCATCGGCGTAAAGCGCGATGTGGTGAGTCTGACCATGCACGCGAAGTCTGGGATACTGCAGCCCCGTTCTGGCCTGGGCCGCTAGCGGCTCCATGGCCAGGGCAAATAATAGAGGGGAGAGCGGGCAGCCCTGTCTCGTCCCATGGCTCACGGCGCAAGCGTCTGAGATCAATCCACCCGTTTTAACCCTAGCAGTGGAATGATTGTATAATAAAGCCGTCCAAGCCACAAAAGTATTCCCCATGCCAAAACTTTGCATGACCTGAAACAAATAGGGCCATTCCAAACTGTCAAATGCCTTCTCTATGTCTACCGCTAAGACAGCAGCGGATTCTTTCGGATAAGTGTCAGCTTCTAAGATACGAAGCAGGCGTCTCACATTTATGGCTGTGTTCCGGGTCGGGATAAATCCCATTTGATCCCTGTGTATTAAGTGAACCACGTGTGGGAGCAATCGGGTTGCCAAAATCCGACTTAAAATAATGTAATCAGCGGTGAGCATGGACAGAGGGCGATATTCGGTCCTATCCAATGGTGGTTTCCCTGGTTTCAGCAGTGGAATAATAATTGCTTCACGAGTGGTGACGGGCAGCTGTCCTGCTCGCTTCGCGTCATTATAAAGTGTCACTAACTTAGGAGCCAGGAGATCGATGTATGTAAGGTAAAACTCAATCGGCAGGCCATCTGCCCCAGGAGTCTTTTTTCGCGCCATGTGTTTGATCGCTCCTCGTACTTCCCTGATGGCTATATCCCGACCCAACAGCTCCGCCTGTGTCCTATCTAATTTTGGAAGATCTGCTGCAGTAATAAACTCACTAAGGACCCCATCATTCAGTGTCACCTTACTCTGATAGAGATCCGTATAATAAGCGAAGAACTGATCATTAATCCCTTGCTGGGTATAGCAAACCTCCCCAGTCGGGCTACACAATTCTAATATGACCGTCCCTCGTCTAGCTGGGTTGGCTAACCAAGCCAGCAACGCTCTGGATTTGTCACGCTCTGCATGAGCGCGCTAGATATTTTTTATAATCAAGACAGCGCAGTTTTTCGACCTGTGTGGCGACTGCCTCCCTCGCCTCCATTAGATCCTGCTGTCGATCAGGTTGCTCAGGCTGTTCCTGTTCCACTTCGCGCAGGCGTTGTTCCGCAGTCTCTATTTCTTGTAGTAGCACCGTACGCACCCCCATCATATTGGTAATGCAGTGACATTGTATCACAGTTTTAAAAGCATCCCATTCTACAGCAGACGATGATGCCGTGCCAGTGTTCTCTAGAAAGTAATGAGTGATGCCAGCACCCACCACTTTGCGAAAGGCCTGATCCTCTAACAGTTCTGGATTTAAGCGCCATGTCGGGATTTTAGGACGCGCAGGGGCCCAGTGTATCCGCAGGAGAAGCGGGTTATGATCTGAGAGTGTCCTGGTGAGGTATTCGCTATGTTTGACTGCTGCATGAATATCTGGGGAACAGAGTATCGCATCTAGACGAACATGGAGCTCATGCAGCGCCGAGAAGAAGGAATAGTCACGTGTTCCCGGGTGATGTGCTCTCCATGTGTCAACTAATCCCCATCTATGCTGCCAATCCCTTCTAGCCTTGGAAATCTTATGAATTGGTGCGTCAGGGAGGGGTGGATGGACCGATTCAGTGATACATCAGAGATAGAGTTAAAGTCCCCGCCCATAATCACTGATCCTGTCAAATGTGGAGCCAGTTTCCCTGACAGCTGTGCGAAAAAGGCCGGCTGTTCTGTATTAGGTGCATAGACGTTGCCAAGCACTACGTCCCTGCCATTTAGTCTGCCCGCAACCATCATGTATCTCCCCTCTGGGTCTGTAAGCTGTTGTGTGGGCTGAAAAGGAACCCCCGCCCTGATCCATGTTAATACTCCCCGTGCAAAGGCAGAGTAAGCCGTATTTGTATATCTACCTCATATAAGCAAATATATGTACCTCAAGGGACAGCAATGGGAGTGGCAAATGAGCTAATATATCTATCTTAAGAGCTCACACTTTGGCTCCAACAAAGGATAACCAACCATGAATGGAGACGACAATGTTCACTCTACCGATGCTGAGGACAACATGGAATGGCACAGAAAATTAAAGATAGGACGTGACTCATCTCATGGTATTGAGGATCAGAGTCGCAGTCTTGAGCATTTTGAAGAACTTGAAAGCAAATTGCAGTTGCAAGTTCAATGCTTCTGGAAGGTGCACTTGCAAGCTTTGATGCTTTTTCCAGTGAGTTTGGGCACAACCTGAGCTGAATCCACTTCATACCCTAAAAAACGATTGTTGACTTGGATGATTGAGCTCGGTAACTTTTAGTCCAATATGGACCCTGCGTAACTGGACCCTATGGCTGGGCCTTCGTTCTCTGGCTTGTCCGGAGCAAGGCTGCGCTGAGGGGAAGGAGACATAAGGGAAAGGGTTTTACCAGTGGTTGAAGTCCCTGTACAGCTGTCAGCCCACCAGACAAGCTAATATAGCTACCTCGTATAAACTAATATATCTATCTCAATGGACAGTGATAGGAGAGGCAAAGGAGCTAAAATATCTATCTTAAGAGCTCACACTCCGACTCCAACAAAGGATTACCAACAAGGAATGGAGAAGCCAGTACTCACTCCACCGACGGTGAGGACAAAATGGAATGGCACAGAAAATCAAAGACAGGAAGCAAGTCGTGCCCAAACTCACCTGATGAAGCATCAAAGCTTGCCCATTCCATTTCCAGAAGCATTGAAAATGCTACTGCAAATCGCTTTAAAGTTCCACAGAATGCTCAGGACTCTGACGCTGATCCTTAAGACCACGAAACGACTGGTGCTGAAACCACTTCATGCCCTAAAAAGCTGATTGCTCACTTGGAAGATTGATCCCAGTTCCTTTTAGTCCAATCTGGACCCTGCGTAACTGGACCCTATTGCTTGGCCTTCATTCTCTGGCATGTCTGAAGCAAGGCTGCGCTTACTAGAAAAGGGACAAAAAAAGCAAGGGTTTTACCATTCGTTACAGTCGCTGCATAGCTGCAGGGTCCACCAGACAACCTTGTATATCTACCTCATATAAGCAAATATATGTACCTCAAGGGACAGCGATAGGAGTGGCAAATGAGCTAATATATCTATCTTAAGAGCTCACACTTTGGCTCCAACAAAGGATAACCAACCATGAATGGAGACGACAATGCTCACTCTACCGATGCTGAGGACAACATGGAATGGCACACAAAATTAAAGATAGGACGTGACTCATCTCATGGTATTGAGGATCAGAGTCGCAGTCTTGAGCATTTTGTAGAACTTGAAAGCAAATTGCAGTTGCAACTTCAATGCTTCTGGAAGGTGCACTGACAAGCTTTGATGCTTTTTCCAGTGAGTTTTGGCACAACCTGAGCTGAAACCACTTCATACCCTAAAAAACGATTGTTGACTTGGATGATTGAGCTCGGTAACTTTTAGTCCAATCTGGACCCTGCGTAACTGGACCCTATGGCTGGGCCTTCGTTCTCTGGCTTGTCCGGAGCAAGGCTGCGATGAGGGGAATGAGACATAAGGGAAAGGGTTTTACTAGTGGTTGAAGTCCCTGTACAGATGTCGGCCAACCAGACAAGCTAATATAGCTACCTCGTATAATCTAATATATCTATCTCAATGGACAGTGATAGGAGAGGCAAAGGAGCTAAAATATCTATCTTAAGAGCTCATACTCTGACTCCAACAAAGGATTACCAACAATGAATGGAGAAGCCAGTACTCACTCCACCGACGATGAGGATAAAATGGAATGGCACAGAAAACTAAAGACAGGAAGCAAGTCGTGCTCAAACTCACCTGAAGAAGCACCAAAGCTTGCCCATGCCATTTCCAGAAGCATTGAAAATGCTTCTGCAAATTGCTTTAAAGTTCCACAGAATGCTCAGGACTATGACACTGATCCTTAAGACCACAAAACAACTGGTGCTGAAACCACTTCATCCCCTAAAAGCTGATTGCTCACTTGGAAGATTGATCCCAGTTCCTTTTGGTCCAATCTGGACACTGCGTAACTGGACCCTATGGCTGGGCCTTCGTTCTCTGGCTTGTCCGGAGCAAGGCTGCGCTGAGGGGAAGGAGACATAAGGAAAAGGGTTTTACCAGTGGTTGAAGTCCCTGTACAGATGTCGGCCCACCAGACAAGCTAATATAGCTAACTCGTATAATCTAATATATCTATCTCAATGGACAGCGATAGGAGTGACAAATGAGCTAATATATCTATCTTAAGAGCTTATACTTTGTCTCCAACAAAGGATAACCAACCATGAATGGAGACGACAATGCTCACTCTACCGATGCTGAGGACAACATGGAATGGCACACAAAATTAAAGATAGGATGTGACTCATCTCATGGTCTTGAGGATCAGACTCGCAGTCTTGAGCATTTTGTAGCACTTGAAAGCAAATTGCAGTTGCAACTTCAATGCTTCTGGAAGGTGCCCTGGCAAGCTTTGATGCTTTTTCCAGTGAGTTTGGGCACAACCTGAGCTGAAACCACTTCATACCCTAAAAAACGATTGTTGACTTGGATGATTGAGCTCGGTAACTTTTAGTTCAATCTGGACCCTGCGTAACTGGACCCTATGGCTGGGCCTTCGTTCTCTGGCTTGTCCGGAGCAAGGCTGCGCTGAGGGGAAGGAGACATAAGGAAAAGGGTTTTTACCAGTCGTTGCATTCCCTGTACAATTGTAGGCCCACCAGACAAGCTAATATATCTACCTTGTATAAACTAATATATCTATCTCAATGGACAGTGATAGGAGAGGCAAAGAAGCTAAAATATCTATCTTAAGAGCTCACAATCCGACTCCAACAAAGGATTACCAACAATGAAAGGAGAAGCCAGTACTCACTCCACCGACGCTGAGGACAAAATGGAATGGCACAGAAAATCAAAGACAGGAAGCAAGTCGTGCCCAAACTCACTTGATGAAGCACCAAAGCTTGCCCATGCCATTTCCAGAAGCATTGAAAATGCTACTGCAAATCGCTTTAAAGTTCCACAGAATGCTCAGGACTGTGAAGCTGATACTTAAGACCACGAAACGACTGGTGCTGAAACCACTTCATTCCCTAAAAAGTCGATTGCACACTTGGAAGATTGAGCTCAGTTCCTTTTAGTCCTATCTGGACCCTGCGTAACTGGACCCTATTGCTTGGCCTTCATTCTCTGGCTTGTCTGGAGCAAGGCTGCGCTTACTAGAAAAGGGACAAAAAAGGAAGGGTTTTACCATTCGTTACAGTCGCTGCATAGCTGCAGGGTCCACCAGACAACCTTGTATATCTACCTCATATAAGCAAATATATGTACCTCAAGGGACAGCGATAGGAGTGGCAAATGAGCTAATATATCTATCTTAAGAGCTTACACTTTGGCTCCAACAAAGGATAACCAACCATGAATGGAGACAACAATGCTCACTCTACCGATGCTGAGGACAACATGGAATGGCACACAAAATTAAAGATAGGACGTGACTCATCTCATGGTATTGAGGATTCGAGTCACAGTCTTGAGCATTTTGTAGAACTTGAAAGCAAATTGCAGTTGCAACATCAATGCTTCTGGAAGGTGCACTGGCAAGCTTTGATGCTTTTTCCAGTGAGTTTGGGCACAACCTGAGCTGAAACCACTTCATACCCTAAAAACGATTGTTGACTTGGATGATTGAGCTCGGTAACTTTTAGTCCAATCTGGACCCTGCGTAACTGGACCCTATGGCTGGGCCTTCGTTCTCTGGCTTGTCCTGAGCAAGGCTGCACTGAGGATAAGGAGACATAAGGGAAAGGTTTTTACCAGTCATTGAAGTCCCTGTACAACTGTCGGCCCACCAGACAAGCTAATATATCTACCTCGTATAAACTAATATATCTATCTCAATGGACAGTGATAGGAGAGGCAAAGGAGCTAAAATATCTATCTTAAGAGCTCACACTCCGACTCCAACAAAGGATTACCAACAATGAATGGAGAAGCCAGTACTCACTCCACCGACGCTGAGGATAAAATGGAATGGCACAGAAAACTAAAGACAGGAAGCAAGTCGTGCTCAAACTCACCTGAAGAAGCACCAAAGCTTGTCCATGCCATTTCCAGAAGCATGGGAAATGCTACTGCAAATCGCTTTAAAGTTCCACAGAATGCTCAGGACTATGACGCTGATCCTTAAGACCACGAAACAACTGGTGCTGAAACCACTTCATCCCCTAAAAGCTGATTGCTCACTTGGAAGATTGATCCCAGTTCCTTTTGGTCCAATCTGGACCCTGCGTAACTGGACCCTATGGCGAGGCCTTCGTTCTCTGGCTTGTCCGGAGCAAGGCTGCGCTGAGGGGAAAGAGACATAAGGGAAAGGGTTTTACCAGTGGTTGAAGTCCCTGTACAGATGTCGGCCCACCAGACAAGCTAATATAGCTAACTCGTATAATCTAATATATCTATCTCAATGGACAGTGATAGGAGAGGCAAAGGAGCTAAAATATCTATCTTAAGAGCTCACACTCCGACTCCAACAAAGGATTACCAACAATGAATGGAGAAGCCAGTACTCACTCCACCGACGCTGAGGATAAAATGGAATGGCACAGAAAACTAAAGACAGGAAGCAAGTCGTGCTCAAACTCACCTGAAGAAGCACCAAAGCTTGCACATGCCATTTCCAGAAGCATTGAAAATGCTACTGCAAATCGCTTTAAAGTTCCACAGAATGCTCAGGACTATGACGCTGATCCTTAAGACCACGAAACAACTGGTGCTGAAACCACTTCATCCCCTAAAAAGCTGATTGCTCACTTGGAAGATTGATCCCAGTTCCTTTTGGTCCAATCTGGACCCTGCGTAACTGGATCCTATTGCTCGGCCTTCATTCTCTGGCTTGTGTGGAGCAAGGCTGCGCTTACTAGAAAAGGTACAAAAAAGGAAGGGTTTTACCATTCGTTACAGTCGCTGCATAGCTGCAGGGTCCACCAGACAACCTTGTATATCTACCTCATATAAGCAAATATATGTACCTCAAGGGACAGCGATAGGAGTGACAAATGAGCTAATATATCTATCTTAAGAGCTTATACTTTGTCTCCAACAAAGGATAACCAACCATGAATGGAGACGACAATGCTCACTCTACCGATGCTGAGGACAACATGGAATGGCACACAAAATTAAAGATAGGATGTGACTCATCTCATGGTCTTAAGGATCAGACTCGCAGTCTTGAGCATTTTGTAGCACTTGAAAGCAAATTGCAGTTGCAACTTCAATGCTTCTGGAAGGTGCCCTGGCAAGCTTTGATGCTTTTTCCAGTGAGTTTGGGCACAACCTGAGCTGAAACCACTTCATACCCTAAAAAACGATTGTTGACTTGGATGATTGAGCTCGGTAACTTTTAGTTCAATCTGGACCCTGCGTAACTGGACCCTATGGCTGGGCCTTCGTTCTCTGGCTTGTCCGGAGCAAGGCTGCGCTGAGGGGAAGGAGACATAAGGAAAAGGGTTTTTACCAGTCGGTGCATTCCCTGTAGAACTGTAGGCCCACCAGACAAGCTTGTATAAACTAATATATCTATCTCAATGGACAGTGATAGGAGAGGCAAAGAAGCTAAAATATCTATCTTAAGAGCTCACACTCTGACTCCACCAAAGGATTACCAACAATGAAAGGAGAAGCCAGTACTCACTTCGCCGACGCTGAGGACAAAATGGAATGGCACAGAAAATCAAAGACAGGAAGCAAGTCGTGCCCAAACTCACCTGATAAAGCACCAAAGCTTGCCCATGCCATTTCCAGAAGCATTGAAAATGCTACTGCAAATCGCTTTAAAGTTCCACAGAATGCTCAGGACTGTGACGCTGATACTTAAGACCACGAAACGACTGGTGCTGAAACCACTTAATTCCCTAAAAAGTCGATTGCTCACTTGGAGGATTGAGCTCAGTTCCTTTTAGTCCTATCTGGACCCTGCGTAACTGGACCCTATTGCTTGGCCTTCATTCTCTGGCTTGTCTGGAGCAAGGCTGCGCTTACTAGAAAAGGGACAAAAAAGGAAGGGTTTTACCATTCGCTACAGTTGCTGCATAGCTGCAGGGTCCACCAGACAACCTTGTATATCTACCTCATATAAGCAAATATATGTACCTCAAGGGACAGCGATAGGAGTGGCAAATGAGCTAATATATCTATCTTAAGAGCTCACACTTTGGCTCCAAGAAAGGATAACCAACCATGAATGGAGACGACAATGCTTACTCTACCGATGCTGAGAACAACATGGAATGGCACACAAAATTAAAGATAGGACGTAACTCATCTCATGGTATTGAGGATCCGAGTCGCAGTCTTGAGCATTTTGTAGAACTTGAAAGCAAATTGCAGTTGCAACATCAATGCTTCTGGAAGGTGCACTGGCAAGCTTTGATGCTTTTTCCAGTGAGTTTGGGCACAACCTGAGCTGAAACCACTTCATACCCTAAAAATCGATTGTTGACTTGAATGATTGAGCTCAGTAACTTTTAGTCCAATCTGCACCCTGCGTAACTGGACCCTATGGCTAGGCCTTCGTTCTCTGGCTTGTCCGGAGCAAGGCTGCGCTGAGGGGAAAGAGACATAAGGGAAAGGGTTTTACCAGTGGTTGAAGTCCCTGTACAGATGTCGGCCCACCAGACAAGCTAATATAGCTAACTCGTATAATCTAATATATCTATCTCAATGGACAGCGATAGGAGTGACAAATGAGCTAATATATCTATCTTAAGAGCTTATACTTTGTCTCCAACAAAGGATAACCAACCATGAATGGAGACGACAATGCTCACTCTACCGATGCTGAGGACAACATGGAATGGCACACAAAATTAAAGATAGGATGTGACTCATCTCATGGTCTTGAGGATCAGACTCGCAGTCTTGAGCATTTTGTAGCACTTGAAAGCAAATTGCAGTTGCAACTTCAATGCTTCTGGAAGGTGCCCTGGCAAGCTTTGATGCTTTTTCCAGTGAGTTTGGGCACAACCTGAGCTGAAACCACTTCATACCCTAAAAACGATTGTTGACTTGGATGATTGAGCTCGGTAACTTTTAGTTCAATCTGGACCCTGCGTAACTGGACCCTATGGCTGGGCCTTCGTTCTCTGGCTTGTCCGGAGCAAGGCTGCGCTGAGGGGAAGGAGACATAAGGAAAAGGGTTTTACCAGTCGTTGCATTCCCTGTACAACTGTAGGCCCACCAGACAAGCTAATATATCTACCTTGTATAAACTAATATATCTATCTCAATGGACAGTGATAGGAGAGGCAAAGAAGCTAAAATATCTATCTTAAGAGCTCACAATCCGACTCCAACAAAGGATTACCAACAATGAAAGGAGAAGCCAGTACTCACTCCACCGACGCTGAGGACAAAATGGAATGGCACAGAAAATCAAAGACAGGAAGCAAGTCGTGCCCAAACTCGCTTGATGAAGCACCAAAGCTTGCCCATGCCATTTCCAGAACCATTGAAAATGCTACTGCAAATCGCTTTAAAGTTCCACAGAATGCTCAGGACTGTGAAGCTGATACTTAAGACCACGAAACGACTGGTGCTGAAACCACTTCATTCCCTAAAAAGTCGATTGCACACTTGGAAGATTGAGCTCAGTTCCTTTTAGTCCTATCTGGACCCTGCGTAACTGGACCCTATTGCTTGGCCTTCATTCTCTGGCTTGTCTGGAGCAAGGCTGCGCTTACTAGAAAAGGGACAAAAAGGAAGGGTTTTACCATTCGTTACAGTCGCTGCATAGCTGCAGGGTCCACCAGACAACCTTGTATATCTACCTCATATAAGCAAATATATGTACCTCAAGGGACAGCGATAGGAGTGGCAAATGAGCTAATATATCTATCTTAAGAGCTCACACTTTGGCTCCAACAAAGGATAACCAACCATGAATGGAGACGACAATGCTTACTCTACCGATGCTGAGGACAACATGGAATGGCACACAAAATTAAAGATAGGACGTGACTCATCTCATGGTATTGAGGATTCGAGTCACAGTCTTGAGCATTTTGTAGAACTTGAAAGCAAATTGCAGTTGCAACATCAATGCTTCTGGAAGGTGCACTGGCAAGCTTTGATGCTTTTTCCAGTGAGTTTGGGCACAACCTGAGCTGAAACCACTTCATACCCTAAAAAACGATTGTTGACTTGGATGATTGAGCTCGGTAACTTTTAGTCCAATCTGGACCCTGCGTAACTGGACCCTATGGCTGGGCCTTCGTTCTCTGGCTTGTCCTGAGCAAGGCTGCACTGAGGATAAGGAGACATAAGGGAAAGGTTTTTACCAGTCATTGAAGTCCCTGTACAACTGTCGGCCCACCAGACAACCTAATATATCTACCTCGTATAAACTAATATATCTATCTCAATGGACAGTGATAGGAGAGGCAAAGGAGCTAAAATATCTATCTTAAGAGCTCACACTCCGACTCCAACAAAGGATTACCAACAATGAATGGAGAAGCCAGTACTCACTCCACCCACGCTGAGGATAAAATGGAATGGCACAGAAAACTAAAGACAGGAAGCAAGTCGTGCTCAAACTCACCTGAAGAAGCACCAAAGCTTGTCCATGCCATTTCCAGAAGCATGGGAAATGCTACTGCAAATCGCTTTAAAGTTCCACAGAATGCTCAGGACTATGACGCTGATCCTTAAGACCACGAAACAACTGGTGCTGAAACCACTTCATCCCCTAAAAGCTGATTGCTCACTTGGAAGATTGATCCCAGTTCCTTTTGGTCCAATCTGGACCCTGCGTAACTGGACCCTATGGCTAGGCCTTCGTTCTCTGGCTTGTCCGGAGCAAGGCTGCGCTGAGGGAAAGAGACATAAGGGAAAGGGTTTTACCAGTGGTTGAAGTCCCTGTACAGATGTCGGCCCACCAGACAAGCTAATATAGCTAACTCGTATAATCTAATATATCTATCTCAATGGACACTGATAGGAGAGGCAAAGGAGCTAAAATATCTATCTTAAGAGCTCACACTCTGACTCCACCAAAGGATTACCAACAATGAAAGGAGAAGCCAGTACTCACTTCACCGACGCTGAGGACAAAATGGAATGGCACAGAAAATCAAAGACAGGAAGCAATTCGTGCCCAAACTCACCTGATAAAGCACCAAAGCTTGCCCATGCCATTCCAGAAGCATTGAAAATGCTACTGCAAATCGCTTTAAAGTTCCACAGAATGCTCAGGACTGTGACGCTGATACTTAAGACCACGAAACGACTGGTGCTGAAACCACTTAATTCCCTAAAAAGTCGATTGCTCACTTGGAGGATTGAGCTCAGTTCCTTTTAGTCCTATCTGGACCCTGCGTAACTGGACCCTATTGCTTGGCCTTCATTCTCTGGCTTGTCTGGAGCAAGGCCGCGCTTACTAGAAAAGGGACAAAAAAGGAAGGGTTTTACCATTCGCTACAGTCGCTGCATAGCTGCAGGGTCCACCAGACAACCTTGTATATCTACCTCATATAAGCAAATATATGTACCTCAAGGGACAGCGATAGGAGTGGCAAATAGCTAATATATCTATCTTAAGAGCTCACACATTGGCTCCAAGAAAGGATAACCAACCATGAATGGAGACGACAATGCTTACTCTACTGATGCTGAGAACAACATGGAATGGCACACAAAATTAAAGATAGGACGTAACTCATCTCATGGTATTGAGGATCCGAGTCGCAGTCTTGAGCATTTTGTAGAACTTGAAAGCAAATTGCAGTTGCAACATCAATGCTTCTGGAAGGTGCACTGGCAAGCTTTGATGCTTTTTCCAGTGAGTTTGGGCACAACCTGAGCTGAAACCACTTCATACCCTAAAAAACGATTGTTGACTTGGATGATTGAGCTCGGTAGCTTTTAGTCCAATCTGGACCCTGCGTAACTGGACCCTATGGCTGGGCCTTCGTTCTCTGGCTTGTCCGGAGCAAGGCTGCGCTGAGGGGAAGGAGACATAAGGGAAAGGGTTTTACCAGTCGTTGAAGTCCCTGTACAGCTGTCGGCCCACCAGACAAGCTAATATATCTACCTAGTATAAACTAATATTTCTATCTCAATGGACAGTGATAGGAGAGGGAAAGAGCTCAAATATCTATCTTAAGAGCTCACACTCCGACTCCAACAAAGGATTACCAACAAGGAATGGAGAAGCCAGTACTCACTCCACCGAAGGTGAGGACAAAATGGAATGCCACAGAAAATCAAAGACAGGAAGCAAGTCGTGCCCAAACTCACCTGATGAAGCTTCAAAGCTTGCCCATTCCATTTCCAGAAGCATTGAAAATGCTACTGCAAATCGCTTTAAAGTTCCACAGAATGCTGAGGACTCTGACGCTGATCCTTAAGACCACGAAACGACTGGTGCTGAAACCACTTCATCCCCTAAAAAGCTGATTGCTCACTTGGAAGATTGATCTCATTTCCTTTTAGTCCAATCTGGACCCTGCGTAACTGGACCCTATTCCTCGGCCTTCATTCTCCGGCTTGTCTGGAGCAAGGCTGCGCTTACTAGAAAAGGGACAAAAAAGGAAGGGTTTTACCATTCGTTACAGTCGCTGCATAGCTGCAGAGTCCACCAGACAACATTGTATATCTACCACATATTAGCAAATATATGTACCTCAAGGGACAGCGATAGGAGTGGCAAATTAGCTAATATATCTATCTTAAAAGATCAAACTTTGGCTCCAACAAAGGATAACCAACCATGAATGGAGACGACAATGCTTACTCTACCGATGCTGAGGACAACATGGAATGGCACACAAAATTAAAGATAGGACGTGACTCATCTCATGGTATTGAGGATCAGAGTCGTAGTCTTGAGCATTTTGTAGAACTTGAAAGCAAATTGCAGTTGCAACTTCAATGCTTCTGGAAGGTGCACTGACAAGCTTTGATGCTTTTTCCAATGAGTTTTGGCACAACTGAGCTGAAACCACTTCATACCCTAAAAAACGATTGTTGACTTGGATGATTGAGCTCGGTAACTTTTAGTCCAATCTGGACCCTGCGTAACTGGACCCTATGGCTGGGCCTTCGTTCTCTGGCTTGTCCGGAGCAAGGCTGCGCTGAGGGGAAAGAGACATAAGGGAAAGGGTTTTACCAGTGGTTGAAGTCCCTGTACAGATGTCGGCCAACCAGACAAGCTAATATAGCTACCTCGTATAATCTAATATATCTATCTCAATGGACAGTGATAGGAGAGGCAAAGGAGCTAAAATATCTATCTTAAGTGCTCACACTCCGACTCCAAGAAAGCATTACCAACAATGAATGGAGAAGCCAGTACTCACTCCACCGACGCTGAGGACAAAATGGAATGGCACAGAAAATCAAAGACAAGAAGCAAGTCGTGCCCAAACTCACCTGATGAAACACCAAAGGTTGCCCATGCCATTTCCAGAAGCATTGAAAATGCTACTGCAAATCGCTTTAAAGTTCCACAGAATGCTCATGACTCTGACGCTGATCCTTAAGTCCACAAAACTACTGGTGCTGAAACCACTTCATGCCCTAAAAAGTTGATTGCTCACTTGGAAGATTGATCCCAATTCATTTTAGTTCAATCTGGACCCTGCGTAACTGGACCCTATTGCTTGGCCTTCATTCTGTGGCTTGTCTGGAGCAAGGCTGCGCTTACTAGAAAAGGACAGAAAGGAAGGGTTTTACCATTCGTTACAGTTGCTGCATAGCTGCAGGGTCCACCAGACAACCTTGTATATCTACCTCATATAAGCAAATATATGTAACTCAAGGGACAGCGATAGGAGTGGCAAATGAGCTAATATATCTATCTTAAGAGCTCACACTTTGGCTCCAACAAAGGATAACCAACCATGAATGGAGACGACAATGCTCACTCTATCGATGCTGAGGACAACATGGAATGGCACACAAAATTAAAGATAGGACGTGACTCATCTCATGGTATTGAGGATCAGAGTCGCAGTCTTGAGCATTTTGTAGAACTTGAAAGCAAATTGCAGTTGCAATTTCAATGCTTCTGGAAGGTGCACAGGTAAGCTGTGGTGCTTTTTCCAGTGAGTTTGGGCACAGCCTGAGCTGAAACCACTTCATACCCTAAAAAACGATTGTTGACTTGGATGATTGAGCTCGGTAACTTTTAGTCCAATCTGGACCCTGCGTAACTGGACCCTATGGCTGGGCCTTCGTTCTCTGGCTTGTCCGGAGCAAGGCTGCGCTGAGGGGAAGGAGACATAAGGGAAAGGGTTTAACCAGTCGTTGAAGTCCCTGTACAGATGTCGGCACACCAGACAAGCTAATATATCTACCTCGTATTAACTAATATATCTATCTCAATGGACAGTTATAGGAGAGGCAAAGGAGCTATAATATCTATCTTAAGAGCTCACACTTTGGCTCCAACAAAGGATAACCAACCATGAATGGAGACGACAATGCACACTCTACCGATGCTGAGGACAACATGGAATGGCACACAAAATTAAAGATAGGACGTGACTCATCTCATGGTATTGAGGATCAGAGTCGCAGACTTTTTTTTTTTTCCTCATTCTGCCAACTCTCTTGCTGGTATTACTGTCGTCCCAATTGCAAAGAAGGAGAGAAGAGCATTTCCACAGAAGAATACTGCTGTTTCCACTTCCATCTCCTTCACAGGTAAACCCGAACGAAGAAGAGTCGAGACCGACAGCATATATTGCTTAATCATCGGACCTGCTAGAGAGCTGTCTCCACTCCACCAACAAAGCCCAAACCTTCTCCAAACTTCTAGGGTCACAGGCCACGTCAGACTGACTCGTGTAAATTATACTTTTGAGACACTCAGAAAAGCATGGAGGACTTCTTGGAGGACTTCACATAGAAGATACATTTGAGTGGTAACAGTGTTTGTTCGTGCAGGACCATCTTGATAAAGCCCGAAAAAAATAAGTTGAGGGCTTGCCTTTATCTGTTCACCCGTTACTTCCCCAAGAAAATTACACACCTCTGTCCAATAAGGGGCGAACTTCGGACACAGCAAGAACAGGTGAATGTCATCTGCGGTTGAAGCATACATCTTGGGCAGGCATATGAGTTTCCTGTAACTCTTGAAAGCTTGGCTGGAGACCAATAAACTCTATGGGTAGTGAATAGATGATTACGCTTAAGCGAGGCAGGTTTCACCACTGCTTGTAAAATAGCAAAAGAATCGTACCAAACCTGCTTAGGATCTCCTACCTCAAGCTCTTCAACCCACAGCTTAGAGATATCAGAGACAATGTTATCAACAGCCTCCACAAAGGCCCAATACTACACGGAAACTTCCTTTTTCAATGAGCCTGTTCTCATCACCTGGTCTATCCAAGGGTCATCTTCCTCATCTACCCATTGTTTGGTGGCCCACCAGGAACGAAGTTGATAATATTTGAACCTCGTCAATTGTCCCATAGTACAATTACTCAGCACTTCCCAACTCACTAAACTTGATGCCGCTTTAAGATCTGACCAATAATGTAACCCTGCAGATTTTAATGGTTGACTAAGATGGTCACTCAAGCAATCGGGGTTCCCGGATAATCCCAAATCGGTGCCCAAGACGAATAGTATGGAACTCAGTCTTTTCCGAAAGTACATCCAAGTTCTTAAGGCCGACTTCAGGATCTTCAATCTCACCTTTTTAAAGTATTTCTGGTCTCCATATTTAAAAAGGAAGTGACTCTGGCCTTGACACACATCCCCTAACATTGCCCCAAAATGTAATCCCAAGGAAGACCGATCTACCTTATTAGCAAGCATACGGAAGTTCTTAAAATGGAAAGCGTGACAATATGCAAGCAAATCCGGTAAGGCCAAACCCCCCATCTCCAGCCTCCTCCTCAACTTTTTCCAGGATATCCTGGGCCCCTTTGAAGCCCATATAAAGCTGCCTATCTTCCCCTGGAGCTTAGCTATACCTTCTTTCTGAAAAGTTAAAGGAATGGCGTTAAAGAGAAAGGTAATTTTAGGGAGAACAATCATCTTGATAAGATTCACACGACCGTAAATATTTAAGGGTAAATTAGCCCACCTTACCAACAAACTCCCTATCTCTGGACTAACTTTTTTCCAATTTATTCTGGGAACATCTTCAAGTTTCTGCATAATTAATACACCCAAGCAACGCATTTGGGATTTCGCCCCGGACTACTTGTAACCTGATAACATTCCATAATTTCGGTTTTTTCAATGTTCACCTTATAACCAGATATCATACCAAAGCTTTGCACCTTTGCCATTAAGTTAGGAATTGCCGCCTGAGGGTTGGTAGTATAGAGGATCAGGTCGTCCGCATACAGAGCCAATTTTGCCACCAAACCGGCTGATTTAAAGGGAAGAATCGTAGGATCCGCTCTAATCAGGTTTGCAAACAGTTCTATATACAGATTAAATAGGAGCAGAGACAGGGGACAACCCTGTCTTCTGCCCCTTGTGATGTCAAACCAATCTGACAGCTCCCCATTCACCAGCACCCTGGCCCTGGGCAGATAGTATACATTTTGCACAGCTCTCACCATGTTCTGCGGAAACCCAAAGTTCCTTAAAGCTTCCCAAAGATAGGCCCAATGTACTTGGTCAGAAGCCTTAGCTGAATCTACAGCCACTGCAGTCACAGGCAAGTTCTGGGCTTCCGCCATGTCTATAACCCCCAACATCAAAAATGTGAGCTCATTAAGCTGCCTCCCAGGGATAAAACCTCTTTGGTCCTGATGAATAACTCCCTTGATGACCTGCGCTACTCTTGAGGCTACTATCCCTGAAAAGATCTTGTAGTCTGAGTTCAAGAGGGATATTGGCCTGTATGAGTCTACTTTCAACGGGTCTTTATTAGGTTTCAAAATTAAAGTTACCGTGGCCTCTGCCCAGGACTGAGGGACTGTATCACCTTCTATATATATCGTATTGAATAAAATTTTCAGGACCGGAGCTATTTTATCAAGAATTTGAAAGTAGATCTCAACTGGGAGGCCATCTGGCCTGGCTGCCTTCCCCCTTGCCATTTTCCTAATTTGCGCCCTGATCTCTTCCTCCGTAATCTCAGCCTCTAGGACCCTCTTTTGCTCAATTGTTAATTGTCGAAGCTCCGTCTTCTTTAGCCAAGCCTCTATACACTCCTTCCTGGGATGTATATCCTCTCTGTATAAGCTACTCATGTATTTCCGGGCTTCTCCACCAATTTCTATATTGGTATTCAGCAATACTCCTGATTCCGCATTGATCAGGTTCCGTATTGAGTTTCTGGCCTTATCTATTTTAGCTTTCCAAGCCAAAAGTGAACTACACCCCTCCCCATATGAAAAATGCTGCAACTTACTCACTTTCCACCTATCATGTAATCTTTTTATCCAGTTGCCCTTGATATTCTACCTGTAGATGCTCCAATTCTTTACTAAACATTTATACTCTACCAGACCCCTCCAACGATGCTTTCTGGAGATCACGTTCTCTGGCCTTAATCTCTTTAATTCAATCTTCGTCTTCCTGCCTCACCGCTCGCCTCTTACCCACCATTATGGAACTTAATATTGCCCTTAAATATGCTTTAAAGGCATCCCAAACTATTTGTATTTTAGCTGAACCACTATTAAAGTGAAAGAAATCGACTGTCTTATCCACTAAATTAAGTACCACCCTCTCATCTAACAGAATAGTCCTATCTAAGGTCCACCTTTTCAATCCCATTTTTTGGTGATGTCTTAAGGACAAGAACACTGCAGAATGGCTGAGAGAATGGCAGGAGCATGTTTAACCGCTTCCTCCTCTGCATACAATTCCTGATCTACCAAAAAGTAATCAATGCGGGAGTGATGCCAATACTTTTTACTATAGAAGGTGAAATCCCTTGCTCCCCCCATCTTGCTGCGCCAAATATCAACCAGATTAAATTCGGGCATCATATTTTTTAAAGTTGCGGATGTTCTCAGGGGACTAACATATTTAACTTTTGAAGTTCTATCTAACTCCTTATTTTGGACTATATTAAAATCCCCTCCAAGTATTACCGGGGCCGTGGCTTCCAGTAAACATAATTCCAACTTCACTAGGGCATCTGGATCATCATTATTTGGACCGTAATAAGTAGCACACGCTACTGGCATCCCCTGAATAAACACATTAGCCACTAACCATCTGCCGGAAAGATCCGATTCATATTTTACGAATCTTATTCCGGAGTTGTTTCTAATAATTAAGGCCACTCCTCTAGTACAACCTCTCTGGTCTGAACACACTACCTCCTGGACCCAACCCAACTTGCTAAAAGATAACCTACACTCATCCCATTCCAAGTGGGTCTCCTGAAGCAGAATAATTTGTGCCTCACTGTTCTTGAGGTAATCAATCACCCGGGCCAGCTTCTTCCTAGACCTCAAACCATTAACGTTCCAAGATATAAAATGGACTAAATTTGATTTATTCATCCTCAAAACTCCACCATGTACTCCCAAATAACTCCTTCAGCATACATTCCTGTTGAAAACTCCTTGCCTGATACAACCCTAAGACGACTATAACTATAACCATACAGAAGTATGGCAAAAAGAGGACAAATTGTTCTTTTTTTTTTTTTCCCTATGCTCCCAACACCCTGTGCTCCCCACCACCCACCCTCCTCGGGAAACCCCCTTTCCTATCCCTGGGCGATAGAGTCCGCCCTTCGCGACCCCCCGGCCGAAGAGAGAAAATTAGACGTGTATTTAAAGAAAAGAATAAAAGAAAGCCTAACTACATAGTAAGATTATATTGATGCACTTATGCTATTTCACCTCTTAAGGGACACAAAGAGAACCCTACAGGCCTGAACTGGAAGCTGATCCCTCCATCTGAGCCAAAAAAGTATCCACCTCTTCTGGGTTACTGATATTGTACATCTTATAACGCCACATTATTTTCAACATCGCAGGGAACTTCATCTGGACCTGGGCGCCTTTACTTCGTAGATCGTTCATCCTTGTGCCCAGCTCCCATTGCCTCTGTGCGGTTCTCTTACCAATATCCGATCTTACTTGGTAACTGAAATCTCCAAATTTCAAAAAACCTTCCTTCAGGGCTCGCCCCAACACTAGCTCTTTGACAGCATAAGTAAGAAAATTTATTAAAAATTTCCTAGGCGTCTTCCTAGCGGGGTTTAACTTGAAGGGATCCCTATGCACTCTTTGGATCTCCTTTTCGAGATCGATATCCGGCCTGTCCTGAAGTATCCCTTCACCAAGAAGTTTACATATGAAACTCTTAATATCACTCTTTTCAGAACCTTCCGGAATATTGAGAAGTCTCACATTGTTGCGCCTGGTCTGCGTTTCAAGCCTATCCAGGTCCTCCTGTAACAATTTATTTTGTGATTTCAAAACTACAATATCTCTTGCGTTCTCAGAGATAGCTGCTGACAGAGACTTCACCTCACCTTCCAAGATTGTGGTACGTTGTGCAATTCCATCTAATATTTCTTCTAATATCCCACATTTTTCTTGGATGCCTTTTTGGTTACCCTCGGAGATCTCGAACTACGTGAGAATATCTTGCCTCAGGTTAAGTAACATCTTTTCCAGCTGGTTCCCCAGTGATCCTTCAACCCGAGAATAGGGCTCCGCTTGACTTAGGTTATCTGTCCCAAATGATCCATTACTGTCCTGGCTCAAACTCGGACCTAAGGCCCCCCCATCTTGGACATTTTGAGCATCTTGGGCATCTTGGGCGTCGACTACGGAATTGGCCAACGGGGATAAACGATTTTCAAGCGAGAGCACCACTGTCTGGGACCACATCTGAGTTACATTACTCCCCCTCCCCTGTCAAGACGCAGCAACCTGTTCCATAATTCTGAAGTAAGACCTGAGAGAGGGAGGGTGTTTAGGGAGTAAGCGCACTTCCTTAGACCCGCACCTCTTTGTTTCCCCCTCCCCCTTTAGGCACCTTTTTTACAGGGGACACAACTACAGTCTCCCGCACCGTCAACTCCTTTGTTCTCCCATTTTTTCCTTTTCTCACAGGGACCGACCGCAATTGGTACCGGTTCATTATTTGCGGTACTTGAGGCTCTCTATCTGCCGAGGTACTACCAATATTGACCCTCTCTCTAGCGGCCTGCTCAATATTTGCTCCAGCACTCTCTGCCCCCAGCTTTTCCTTTGAGAAAATCCTAGAGGGAAAAAGTACCTGTGGGGGGAGATCCTTTTCCATATGCCCCTGCTGTACCTCCTTTTCATTCAGAAGCTGCGTCTCATTCTCCTTCTTATTCTCTCCTGCTCTCTTCACCGCTGCACCGGGACACCCCTTCTGTCCATGGAAGCCTAGCACCAAACCACTGGAGCCATCAGCATGCTGTCTATCTCCCGGGCGCAGCCGTCCTGTGCTGCTTCTACCACGTCCACCCCGGAAGCTGGCAAAAGTAGTCGCCGCGCGAGACCTCTGCCAAAGGGCAGCCGCCCAGCACCAGATCCCCCGATGGCTCACCGTGTCCGTGCCCATATGGATTCCGCAGCTCCTTCGCCAGGTAAACTTCCTTACTTTAGCGTCTCATTCGTTTCACTTCGCAAACCTTTTGGTGAGTTTTTTCGGCTTTCTCTGATTAAAGTTTCCTCTCTCCTCTATCCGGGAGCTTCCACGACCGGCATCAGCTCGCCACCATGTTTCCTGTCTTCGTCTCCGTCTTGAGCATTTTGTAGAACTTGAAAGCAAATTGCAGTTGCAATTTCAATGCTTCTGGAAGGTGCACGGGCAAGCTTTGGTGCTTTTTCCAGTGAGTTTGAGCACAACCTGAGCTGAAACCACTTCATACCCTAAAATACGATTGTTGACTTGGATGATTGAGCTCGGTAACTTTTGGTACAATCTGGACCCTGCATAACTGGACCCTATGGCTGGGCCTTCGTTCTCTGGCTTATCCGGAGCAAGGCTGCGCTCAGGGGAAGGAGACATAAGGGAAAGGGTTTTACCAGTCGTTGAAGTCCCTGTACAGCTGTCGGCCGACCAGACAAGCTAATATATCTACCTCGTATAAACTAATATATCTATCTCAATGGACAGTGATAGGAGAAACAAAGGAGTTAAAATATCTATCTTAAGAGCTCACACTCCGACTCCAACAAAGGATTACCCACAATGAATGGAGAAGCCAGTACTCACTCCACCGACGCTGAGGACAAAATGGAATGGCACAGAAAATCAAAGACAGGAAGCAAGTCGTGCCCAAACTCACCTGATGAAGCACCAAAGCTTGCCCATGCCATTTCCAGAAGCATTGAAAATGCTACTGCAAATCGCTTTAAAGTTCCACAGAATGCTCAGGACTCTGACACTGATACTTAAGACCACGAAACGACTGGTGCTGAAACCACTTCATGCTCTAAAAAGCTGATTGCTCACTTGGAAGATTGAGCCCAGTTCCTTTTAGTCCTATCTGGACCCTGCGTAACTGGACCCTATTGCTTAGCCTTCATTTTCTGGCTTGTCTGGAGCAAGGCTGCGCTTACTAGAAAAGGGACAAAAAAGGAAGGGTTTTACCATTCGCTGCATAGCTGCAGGGTCCACCAGACAACCTTGTATATCTACCTCATATAAGCAAATATATGTACCTCAAGGGACAGCGATGGGAGTGGCAAATTAGCTAATATATCTATCTTAAGAGCTCACACTTTGGCTCCAACAAAGGATAACCAATCATGAATGGAGTCGACAATGCTCACTCTACCGATGCTGAGGACAACATGAAATGGCAAACAAAATTAAAGATAGGACGTGACTCATCTCATGGTATTGAGCATCAGAGTCGCAGTCTTGAGCATTTTGTAGAACTTGAAAGCAAATTGCAGTTGCAATTTCAATGCTTCTGGAAGGTGCACGGGCAAGCTTTGGTGCTTTTTCCAGTGAGTTTGGGCACAACCTCAGCTGAAACCACTTCATACCCTAAAAAACGATGGTTAACTTGGATGATTGAGCTCGGTACTTTTAGTCCAATCTGGACCCTGCGTAACTGGACCCTATGGCTGGGCCTTCGTTCTCTGGCTTGTCCGGAGCAAGGCTGCGCTGAGGGGAAGGAGACATAAGGGAAAGGGTTTTACCAGTCGTTGCATTCCCTGTACAACTGTCGGCCCAACAGACAAGCTAATATATCTACCTCGTATAAACTATTATATCTATCTCAGTGGACAGTGATAGGAGAGGCAAAGGAGCTAAAATATCTATCTTAAGAGCTCACACTCTGACTCCAACAAAGGATTACCAACAATGAAAGGAGAAGCCAGTACTCACTCCACCAACGCTGAGGACAAAATGGAATGGCACAGAAAATCAAAGACGGGAAGCAAGTCGTGCCCTAACTCACCTGATGAAGCACCAAAGCTTGCCTATGCCATTTCCAGAAGCATTGAAAATGCTACTGTAAATCGCTTTAAAGTTCCACAGAATGCTCAGGACTCTGACGCTGATACTTAAGACCACGAAACGACTGGTGCTGTACCACTTCATGCCCTAGAAGGCCAATTGCTCACTTGGAAGATTGAGCCCAGTTCCTTTTAGTCCTATCTGGACCCTTCGTAACTGGACCCTATTGCTCGGCCTTAATTCTCTGGCTTGTCTGGAGCAAGGCTGCACTTACTAGAAAAGGGACAAAAAAGGAAATCGTTACAGTCGCTGCATAGCTGCTGGGTCCACCAGACAACCTTGTATATCTACCTTATATAAGCAAATATATGTACCTCAAGGGACAGCGATAGGAGTGGCAAATGAGCTAATATATCTATCTTAAGAGCTCACACTTTGGCTCCAACAAAGGATAACCAACCTTGAATGGAGACGACAATGCTCACTCTACGGATGCTGAGGACAACATGGAATGGCACAAAAAATTAAAGATAGGACGTGACTCATCTCATGGTATTGAGGATCAGAGTCGCAGTCTTGAACATTTTGTAGAACTTGAAAGCAAATTGCAGTTGCAATTTCAATGCTTCTGGAAGGTGCACGGGCAAGCTTTGGTGCTTTTTCCAGTGAGTTTAGGAACAACCTGGGCTGAAACCACTTCATACCCTAAAAAATGATTGTTGACTTGGATGATTGAGGTTGGTAACTTTTAGTCCAATTTGGACCCTGTGTAACTGGACCCTATGGCTGGGCCTTCGTTCTCTGGCTTGTCCGGAGCAAGGCTGCGCTTATTAGAAAAGGGACAAAAAAGGAAGGGTTTTGCCATTCGTTACAGTCGCTGCATAGCTGCAGGGTCCACCAGACAACCTTGTATATCTACCTCATATAAGCAAATATATGTACCTCAAGGGACAGTGATAGGAGTGGCAAATGAGCTAATATATCTATCTTAAGAGCTTACTGTGAGAAGTTGGCCTGGTATATGCTGTCCACTAATTAAAGTGGGCACCTTGCATCAGTCCAAACGACCCTTATTGATGATTAGGTTAAAGACAGTTTTAATGGCCCTTACACCACTTGGTCTCCAACGAGTTGTTAATTCATTCTCTAATTTTATGTCGAATTTGGGACTTACTATAAATTGTTCCAAAACATACACAATGAACTGCGGGGCCGGGTCAAATAAGAGGATTAAAACATTACATATAGATGGAAGACCGATAGAGTGCACCAAAACATTTTCATACTTGGGGATACTATTTGATAGGACAGGATTATGGTCTGAGGCAGTTAAAACTAGACGTCTGCTGTTTACCAAGGCGTTAATGGCCATATCAAATTTCAGCCGTAAACTAGGAAGGAGCCCACCGCCGGAATTGCTACATATTTATAGGGCTAAATGTGTGGCTATAGCTACCTATGGAGCAGGTATATGGGGTTACGCAGACGTGAAAACTCTGCAGACTGCGGAAAATATTTTTTTCAAATTTCTCCTGGCCCTACCAGAAAGTACCTCAAACTATATTTGTCACCAGGAATTGGGTATGCCATACTTGGAGGACACGATCAAGATTCAGCCTGTCCGTCTCTGGCATAGAATTTGGACGTCAGATGAAACCGGTTTTAATCGCTACATATTAGCGGACGTACTGGGGTCTGATGGTGTCAAACATATAAGATGGTTGGAATACGTGAAAATGTTGCTTTCAAAATTAGGACATCAGGAATATTTCACAGAGCCCTGCTCCATGCGCAGTGTACCTAGAAAAGCCCTTAAAACCAGTTGTATGGGTCTCTTGGGCGAAATTAGAGCTACTAATGAAATGAGAAAGCCTACGGTACAAGCCCATCATTTAACCTTGTTGACTCCAACAATCCAGCCGTATATACTATTAATAGATGGAGACTTTGACCGTTTTCTGCTGTTACGTTTTCGACTCGATATTTTATATAGATCCCTAAGTTTTCCTGCATTAAATGATTGGTCAAGAGATTTGTGTAAGTGCCCATGTGACGATGTCTCAGTACAATCAACTATACATATCATGTTTTTTTGTAAATTTTATGATACACCAAGAAAGAGATGGATTATTCCGGTTTTAAAGAATCTCGGTCCGAGACATTGCCGACCCACATTTTTAGTATTGCAACTTTTAGGAAATGAATTTGACATTGCATCTGTTATTGCGTTTCTTAAAAATGTTTTTAACTTTCGGAAATCTATGATAATGTGACATGTAATTGTGTACTTTGTTGGCTCAGAAACTATTTTTAACTATGTATTTTAATGTGCTTTTATGGTTATTGTTATTATAACCGAATAAAGATATTTGAATTGAATTGAATTGAAAGTGGGCACCTTGCACCAGTCCAAACGACCCTTATTGATGATTAGGTTAAAGACAACCTTTATTGAAAGCTATCCTAGTGGTAGCTATGGAGAGCAGCCTTCAGGCTAAGTCTCGAAGGAATGTAAAGCAGCCTGTTTTACCAGATCAGAACCTCCTGAATGACCAAATGAAAGGAGAACCACACAAGGAATATATAAAATATATGTATTTATTACTAAACACTCTCTACTAACCTCTTTATGAGATTAGAGAACAAAGCACAGACTATTAAATCACTAGAACGACAGTAAATAACCCAATACACAGCGGGTTCCAGGCGGAGACCGAACCATATACTAAGAAAGTGGTATAACAACCACGGCTTGACTAGACACAGTGCCTAGAGCACTTAGAATCGCTGGGACCCCAAGGGACCACTCAAAGTAGTGACACAGGGGACCCACGTAGGACGGGTGCAGTGTGAGAACACAGACGCGAGCTCCGTACAACTCTATGGGAAAGTCGCAGTTGGAATTTTAAATATTAAGGACACTTAGGAGAGGACTTCAAGCAAACCCAGCTAAACATAGAAGGTTCTAAGGCCAGCACCCTTGAGAGTACCGAGGTACCCGTGTTACCTATTCCAGAGGAGCCGGGTGCATAGGGGTCAAGTGATGTCAGAAACCTTCGTCGTTTTCAATGGCGTGATGCGGAAAAGTGCTGCCGTCGGGAAGATGAAAAGTGTCCGGTGGAATCCAAGCCTGGATCCGAGGTGAGAAGAAACTGAAAGCAGAGGGGACAGAGTCTGGGTCACTTCAGGGTGACCCGGGGCACGATAGACGAATGCCCACCGATGTCGGGTGCTTCAGGTATGAGGAGGTGATGCTTGACTCTGCAGCCACGGGGACCAGGAGACGTCGATGATGACCAAAGTCCGGAGGCAAGCTGTACCACAAAGGATGTCGAGTGCTGAGGGGTCAGTGTCCGGATTGAACACCAACAAGCCTTGGCAAATGCAACCCACGCTGGCGGAGGAAATAAGCTTCTGTGAGGACCAGCAAGGTCCTGGGGACTCTCAAAGCTATGGAGAGTCAGGGCACGTCTGGAGCAACCAGGAAAGCCCACGGAAAGTCAAAGTTACCTTCACAGGGACCCACAGGCCAATAGACCAGGGATCGCGAAGGGACCTTGAGCTGAATCACAAAAAATACCAGTCCACGGAACACTCGTGGAGTGTAGGCAGGAAATCTTCGATGGAATTACTGCTCAGGGTCAGGACTACAAGTAGCCCAAAGCACAGCCTCAGGGATCACGGAAAAGCATGTGCTGCTGCAAAAGAACACATTGCACAGGGGTACGGGTTGCACGGTCCCCACGAGGGATACGGGCCTCCGAATTGCTGAGAGCGCAGATCAACCTCAGAGATCTCGGGAACCCACCTCCTGTGTTGCAGAAATTTTCGGAGTCCTCAGCAGCTCGGGAGATGCAAACCGGTCAGATGCGTTTAGGTGCCTGCCTTGCAGTGGAGTAACTCCTTTACTCCAAGGGAGATTTCTTCAGTCGTCCAGCGTCGTGCAGATCGTCGAAGTACTTGGTTTCTGTAGCAGTGTTTAGTCCAGGTGAAATCCAAAGTCCTGTAGTCAGGGTTCCTACTTTATACACAAGGAAGGGGTGGGACAAACTCTGGGGACCCACCATGGGGAGGGTCAGGACAGAGGGGTGGCTACACCCATGTCCTTTGTCCAGTTTCGCGCCAGAGCAGGAGCAAATGGCTCCTGTAACTGGTTTGAGCTGGACTATGCACGGGGACACCAAATGTGCCCTCAGTGCAGACTTTCTGGCACTCTAAGAGTACACCCACCCATCCCCAATACACTAAAGCCTGTGTGACAGGAAACCTATTGTCAGGCGTTCCTCTGCTCGAGCTTGGCTCAGCAGCAGGAGGGCAGACTCGTGTCTGTGGCTGGCAGCATCCATTTTGTGCTGCCCAGGTCGAGAAAGCTGGTACCGGGTAGACCGGTGCCCCATAGTAGTGGTACTACAAGGGAGGAATCATACCTCCCACACCAGTTACTGGTGTGGGGGTATGATTCCAAGGTGTTTGACACCAAACACGACATGTTTCTAAGCAGCCGTTTTAAAGTTAGCATTTACCGCGAGGTTATAATGCACTTAAATATATATGGTTGGCTGCATCACAGACAACCTCGGAAAATAGGTTCCGCAGGCTGCAGAGGGGCTCTGCTCATGCAGGAGCACACTCTCACATAAAACCCAGCACCCTGCCTTCAGGATTGATAAGGCCTGTCATAGGGGTGACTGATAGGTTTATATGTGTAGTGATTTAGAATAGATATAGTGAACCTATATCTAAGTAAGGGGTGCATGCACCACCTTACACAGGCTGCAGTAGCAGACCTGTGGTGTCAGTTTGAATGGTCTCTCAGGGGTGGTACAATACATGCTGCAGCCCCTGTGAGGCCTCTGGGGTACCTATGCCCTGGGTACATGGTGTAACATATACTAGGGACTTATAAGGGTACCCCAGTATCCAATCTGGAGTGTACCTAAAGTACATAACACAACCAATTTAGGGAGAAAGCAGATAGACTGGGGTCCTGAATAGCAGGATCCCAGTCAGACTAGTCAAAAACCAGCAAAACACCAGGAAAAAGTGGGGGTAACCATGTAGTCAGATTCCACCTTCCTACACTTACACTTTGGCTCCAACAAAGGATAACCAACCATGAATGGAGACGACAATGCTCCCTCTACCGATGCTGAGGACAACATGGAATGGCACACAAAATTAAAGATAGGACGTGACTCATCTCATGGTATTGAGGATCAGAGTCGCAGTCTTGAGCATTTTGTAGAACTTGAAAGCAAATTGCAGTTGCAATTTCAATGCTTCTGGAAGGTGCACGGGCAAGCTTTGGTGCTTTTTCCAGTGAGTTTGGGCACAACCTGAGCTGAAACCACTTCATACCCTAAAAAACGATTGTTGACTTGGATGATTGAGCTCGGTAACTTTTAGTCCAATCTGGACCCTGCGTAACTGGACCCTATGGCTGGGCCTTCGTTCTCTGGCTTGACCGGAGCAAGGCTGCGCTGAGGGGAAGGAGACTTAAAGGAAAGGGTTTTATCAGTCGTTGCATTCCCTGTACAACTGTAGGCCCACCAGACAAGCTAATATATCTACCTCATATAAACTAATATATCTATCTCAATGGCCAGTGATAGGAGAGGCAAAGGAGCTAAATTATCTATCTTAAGAGCTCAAACTCCGACTCCAACAAAGGATTACCAACAATGAAAGGAGAAGCCAGTACTCACTCCGCCGACACTGAGGACAAAATGGAATTTCACAGAAAATCAAAGACAGGAAGCAAGTCGTGCCCAAACTCACCTGATGAAGCACCAAAGCTTGCCCATGCCATTTCCAGACGCATTGAAAATGCTACTGCAAATCGCTTTAAAGTTCCACAGAATGCTCATGACTCTGACGCTGATACTTAAGACCATGAAACGACTGGTGCTGAAACCACTTCATGTCCTAAAAAGCCGATTGCTCACTTGGAATATTGAACCCAGTTCCCTTTAGTCCTGGCTGGACCCTGCGTATCTGGACCCTATTGCTCGGCCTTCATTCTCTGGCTTGTCTGGAGCAAGGCTGCGCTTACTAGAAAAGGGACAAAAAAGGTAGGGTTTTACCATTCGTTACAGTCGCTGCATAGCTGCAGGGTGCACCAGACAACCTTGTATATCTACCTCATATAAGCAAATATATGTACCTCAAGGGACAGCGATAGGAGTGGCAAATTAGCTAATATATCTATCTTAAGAGCTCACACTTTGGCTCCATCAAAGGATAACCAACCATGAATGGAGACGACAATCCTCACTCTACCGATGCTGAGGACAACATGAAATGGCACACAAAATTAAAGATAGGATGTGACTCATCTCATGGTATTGAGGATCAGAGTCCCAGTCTTGAGCATTTTGTAGAACTTGAAAGCAAATTGCAGTTGCAATTTTAATGCTTCTGGAAGGTGCACGGGCAACCTTTGGTGCTTTTTCCAGTGAGTTTGGGCACAACCTGAGCTGAAACCACTTCATACCCTAAAAAACGATTGTTGACTTGGATGATTGAGCTCCAGTACTTTTAGTCCAATCTGGACCCTGCGTAACTGAACCCTATGGCTGGGCCTTCGTTCTCTGGCTCGTCCGGAGCAAGCACAAGCCTGCGCTGTGGGGAAGGAGACATAAGGGAAAGGGTTTAACCAGTCATTGAAGTCCCTGTACAGATGTCGGCAAACCAGACAAGCTAATATATCTACCGCGTATAAACTAATATATCTATCTCAATGGACAGTGATAGGAGAGGCAAAGGAGCTAAAATATGTATTTTAAGAGCTCACACTCCGACTCGAACAAAGGATTACCAACAATGAAAGGAGAAGTAAAACTCAATAGAAGTGCTCACTATTAGCGAGTTTAGCTAATTTTTAGTATCAACACTATTGACTGTGTGTGGGTCCCTGTGGACAACAGGACCCCATAATATATCTCAGGTGATATAGCAATAGTGGCTACAACCCATTTCCAGCCTCCAGGTACATGTCTGACTCCTATTTGTGACATTTTGAGGTGTTTGGTGTCAAACAGATTTTTTCCATTATAGGCCATAGAGCTCGGAGTCACATCACATTTCTAGTTCTGGACCCCAGGACCCCATAGTATACCTCAGATAACATAGCAGGAGTCTAAGACCCAATTCTGGCCTCCAGGTGTAATTTTTTTTATGTGTTTCGGTTTAAGGGGGGCAAAGTCACTTCTTCCACCCAGCCCAAGGTGCTCAAAATCGGGAACGATTTCAGGTTTTTCCCTTGGCTGAAAGCTAAAAAAAAACTTCAGATAGTACCAAAGGTACATAAATCACATGAAAGCATCTGATCAGACCTTTCTAACAAGTGTATTTATGTCTTGTGCACTCAAACAGTGTCTCTGATATCCAGTCTGAACTATTTGAAAAATTAGCAAAACTCGCTAGAAGTGCTCGCTATTAGCGAGTTTTGCTAATTTTTAGTATCAACACTATTGACTGTGTGTGGGTCCCTGTGGACAACAGGACCCCATAATATATCTCAGGTGATATAGCAATAGTGGCTACGACCCATTTCCAGCCTCCAGGTACATGTTTGACTCCTATTTGTGACATTTTGAGGTGTTTGGTGTCAAACAGATTTTTTCCATTATAGGCCATAGAGCTCAGAGTCACGTCACATTTCTAGTTCTGGACCCCAGGACCCCATAGTATACCTCAGATGACATAGCAGGAGTGTCTAGAACCCATTTCTGTCCTCCATGTGTGACTTTTTGAAGTGTTTCGGTTTAACGGGGGCAAAGTCACTTCTTCCACCCAGCCCAAGGTGCTCAAAAGCGGGTATGATTTCAGGTTTTTCCCTTGGCTGGAAGCTGAAAAAAACTTCAAATAGTACCAAAGGTATATAGATCACATGAAAGCATCAGATCTGACCTTTATAACAAGTGTATTTAGCTCTTGTGCACTCAAACAGTGTCTCTGATATCCAGCATGATCTATTTGAAAAATTAGCAAAACTCGCTAGAAGTGCTTTACTATTAGCGAGTTTTGCTAATTTTCAGTATCAAGCCTCATGACTGTTTGTGGGTCCCTGTGGCCACCAGGACCCCATTGTATATTTCAGGTGATATAGCAAGAGTGGCTAGGGCCCATTTCCAGCCTCCAGGTACATGTCTGACTCCTATTTGTGGCATTTTGAGGTGTTTGGTGTCAAACTCATTTTTTTCCAATATAGGCCATAGAGCTCAGAGTCGCATCACATTTCTAGTTCTCGACCCCAGGTCCCCGTAGTATACCTCAGATGAGATAGCAGGAGTGTCTAAGACCCATTTATGGTCTCCATGTGTGACTTTTTGAAGTGTTTCGGTGTAAGGGGGGCAAAGTCACTACTTCCACCCAGCCCAAGGTGCTCAAAATCGGGTACGATTTCAGGTTTTTCCCTTGGCTGGAAGCTGAAAAAAAACTTCAGATAGTACCAAAGGTATATAGATCGCATGAAAGGATCAGATCTGACCTTTCGAACAAGTGTATTTAGGTCTTGTGCACTCAAACAGTGTCTCTGATATCCAGCCTGAGCTACTTGAAAAATTAGCAAAACTCGCTAAAAGTGCTTACTATTATCGAGTTTTGCTAATTTTCAGTATGAAGCCTCATGACTGTTTGTGGGTCCCTGTGGCCACCAGGACCCCATAATATATCTGAGGTGATATAGAAAGAGTGGCTAGGGCCCATTTCCAGCCTCCAGGTACATGTCTCACTCCCATTTGTGACATTTTGAGGTGTTTGGTGTCAAACTCATTTTTTCCAATATAGGCCATAGAGCTCAGAGTCACATCACATTTCTAGTTCTGGACCCCAGGACCCCATAGTATACCACAGATGACATGGCAGGAGTGTCTAAGACCCATTTATGGCCTCCATGTGTGACTTTTTAAGTTTTTCGGTTTAAGGGGGCAAAGTCACTTTTTCCACCCAGCCCAAGGTGCTCAAAATCGGGCACAATTTCAGGTTTTTCCCTTGGCTAGAAGCTGAAAAAAAACTTCAGATAGTACCAAAGGAATATAGATCACATGAAAGCATCAGATCTGACCTTTCTAACAAGTGTATTTATGTCTTGTGCACTTAAACAGTGTCTCTGATATCCAGTCTGATCTATTTGAAAAATTAGCAAAACTTGCTATAAGTGCTTACTATTAGCGACTTTTGCTAATTTTCAGTATCAAGCCTCATGACTGTTTGTGAGTCCCTGTGGCCCACTGAACTTTCTTTGGCATTCTTTTGGAAGTTAAGTCATTCAAAGGGGTCACTATGGATCCATATCCTTTGACAAACCTCCTGTAATACCCAGTCAGGCCCAAGAAAGCTCTGACCTGAGTCTGGGTAGTGGGAGCAACCCAGTCCATGATGGTCTTTATTTTGCTATGCAATGGTTGAACCTGACCTCCACCCACAAGGTGGCCTAGGTATTCAACCTTCCTCTGCCCTATCTGGCACTTGGTGGCCTTGATAGTGAGGCCTGCTTTTTGCAGGGCCTTCAAAACATTTCTCAGGTGGACCAGGTGATCCTCCCAGGTGGAGCTAAAGACAGCAATATCATCTAGATAAGCTGCACTATAGTCTTTCAGGCCTGTAAGGACTTTGTTCACCAACCTTTGAAAAGTAGCAGGTGCATTCTTCAAGCCAAAGGGCATCACCACAAATTGGTAGTGCCCACTAGGGGTTGAGAATGCTGTTTTTGGCTTTGCATCCTCAGCTAATCTGATTTGCCAGTAGCCAGCTTTCAGGTCAAATGTACTCAGAAACTTGGCTGAGGCCAAATTATCT
This sequence comes from Calotriton arnoldi, assembly GCA_963921515.1. Classification (NCBI taxonomy): domain Eukaryota; kingdom Metazoa; phylum Chordata; class Amphibia; order Caudata; family Salamandridae; genus Calotriton; species Calotriton arnoldi. The sequence continues at coordinate 112,841 of CAWUFW010019534.1, forward strand.
TTAAATTCATCTGCCCTGGTTATTGGATGGGCATCAGTCCTAGTGACTGCATTGAGACCCCTGAAGTCAACACAGAACCTCATCTCTCTCTTACCACCCTGGGTGTGAGGTTTTGGTACCAAGACTATTGGACTAGCCCAAGGGCTATCTGAGGGCTCAATTACTCCCAGCTCCAACATTTTCTGGACTTCAGTCCTGATGCAGTGCTGACATGGTCAGGTTGCCTGTAAATCTTATTTTTAACAGGCAGAATGTCACCTGTGTCCACTTCATGAGTGCACCAGGTAGTCTGACTTGGAGTCAGTGAAAACATGTCTGTACTGATTGAGGACTTTCCAACAATCAGTTTGCTGCTGGGCAGTGAGGCTGCCTGCCAAGGCTACACCATCAACTGAACCATCATCAGGGTTCTGTGAAAGCAGGTCAGGGAGTGGATCACTCTCTTCCTCCTGTCCCTCATCAGTAGCCATGAGCAAGCCCATGTCTGCCCTGTCAACATATGGTTTGAGCCTGTTCACATGGAGCACCCTGTGGGGGCTCCTGAGAGTTCCAAGGTCCACCAGGTAGGTAACCTCTCCCTTCTGCTCAATGATTGTATGAGTGCCACTCCACTTGTCTTGGAGGGCTGCTGGGGCCACAGGCTCCAACACCCATACTTTCTGTCCTGGCTGATAAACAGTCAACACAGCCTTTTGGTCATGCCAGGCCTTTTGCAATTCCTGGCTAGCCTCAAGGTTTTTGGATGCCTTCTTCATTTATTCAGCCATCCTGGAGCGGAGACCAAGTACATAGTCCACAATATCCTGTTTAGGGGGTTTGAGAGGTAACTCCCATCCCTCCTTCACTAGACATAAAGGACCCCTAACTGGATGTCCAAACAGAAGTTCAAAAGGGCTGTAACCAATCCCCTTCTGAGGAACCTCTCTGTAGGCAACGAGAAGGCAGGGCAAAAGGATGTCCCATCTATGCCTGAGCTTTTCAGGGTGACCTTTAATCATGCCCTTGAGGGTTTTGTTGAATCTCTCAACTAACCCATTGCATTGTGGGTGATAAGGGGTGGTACATTTGCAATTTACTCCACACTCCTTCCACATAGCAGTCAAGTAACCAGACATAAAGTTTGCAACTCTGTCTGATACTACCTCCTTAGGAAAACCCACCTTGGAAAATATTCCCAGGAGGGCTCTAGCCACAACAGGAGCTGTGGTAGTCCTAAGTGAGATTGCCTCTGGATACCTAGTGACATGGTCCACCACCACTAGTATGAATCTGTGCCCAGATGTAGTTTGAGGATCCATGGGACCAACAATGTCAATCCCCACCCTCTCAAAGGGAACCCCCACCACAGGTAGTGGTATCAGGGGGGCCTTTGTAGTGCCACCTGCCTTACCACTGACTTGACAAGTGACACAGGAGCGACAAAACTCCTTTGTGTCCTCTGACATATGAGGCCAATGAAAGTGAGGAACAAGTCTGTTCCAGGTCTTGTTTTGGCCTAAGTATCCTGCTAATGGGATGTCATGTGCCAGTGTCAATAGGAAGCCCCTAAACCTCAGAGGTATAACCAACCTCCTAGTGGCACCAGGTTTGGGGTCTCTTCCCTCTGAGTATAAGAATCCATCATCCCAGTAGATCCTGTGGGACCCACTGGCACTCCCAGCAGCCTCAGCAGCAGCTTGCTGTCTGAGGGATTCAAGAGAGGGGCAGCTCAGTTGCTCCTGGCTCAGATCTGCCCTGGAAGGGCCCCCTGTCCCCAAGAACTAAACCTGATCAGGTTCAAGTTCCTCCTTCAGGACTAAGATCATCTCCCTCAAGAGACTGATCTGTATTCTGAGGCAGGGGGGAAGACACTGCCTTACCCCTACTGCTCCTTCTCTTGGAAGGCACCTGGTCCATTATTCCAGGATCCAGGGCCTGTTCAGTGGAAGACATTTTTGCCTGTGACCTAGTCATGGCAAACACATCTGCAGGGATACCCAGCATTTCTGCATGTGTCCTGAGTTCTACTTCAGCCCAAGCTGAAGTTTCCCAATCATTTCCCAATAAGCATTCAACAGGGAGGTCTGCACTTACCACAAACTTCTTAGGGCCAGTTATCCCACCTCCCCAGATGAAATTCACAACTGCCAAGGAATGGTCTGTCCTGACATTGCTTGCATTGGTCACTTGGTACATCTCACCAAGTATGATTTGTTCAGGGGCCACAAGATCTGTTGTTACCATTGTGACACTTGCACCTGTGTCCCTGAATGCCATGGCCTCCTTACCATTGATCAAAGGCTGCTGTCTGTATTTGCCCAGATTACTGGGACTGACAAATAAGGAGGCAATATCCATGCCTCCGTCACAGACTAACACAGCCTGAGCTGGAACTCTGACTAGGCCAGAACCCACCTCAGATCCCAGGGTTAACCCTACTACACCCTTATTCTGTGTACCACCACTTTGAACTGAACTAGGGGGAACAGTTGCCTTAGGGGCAGTGGTGGTTAGAGTAGATTTATTGGCCTTTGGACAATCAGCATCCTTTGTCCAATGGGTCTTATCCTTACAGATATAGCACCAAGGTTTCTTTTTGCCTTTACCCTTGTTTGATTGTGACTCCCCCCCAGATGAAGACTTTTGGGGCCCTTGTGAAGACTTCTGGTCTTTACCCTTCTCCCCACCCTTATCAGAGGTTTTAGAACCTTGCTTTTTAGAGTCACCACCTTGGTTCTGAGTTTTCTGCTTCACCCTGGTTCTGACCCATTTGTCTGCCTTCTTTCCCAATTCTTGGGGGGAGGTCAGATCAGAGTCCACCAGGTACTGATGCAACAACTGATTTTGACAATTATTAAGGATCTGCTCCCTCATAATTAAATTGTACAATCCATTAAAATCACACACTGTACTGCCAAGTAACCAGACTTTCAGAGCCTTAGCAGCACAATCTACACAGTCAACCCAGTCCTGGGTCTGTGTCTTCTGGGTGTCTCTGAACTTAATCCTGTACTGTTCAGTGGTTAAGCCAAACCCTTCTATGAGAGCACTTTTCAGGACTGAGTAATTGTCAGCATCCTCTTCTCTCACAGTGAGGAGCTTATATCTACCTTTGTCTGCAAAGGAGAGCCACAAGATAGCTGCCCACTGCTCTTGAGGGACCCTCTGTACTTTACAGGCCCTCTCAAGTGCAGTCATCCATTTGTAGATGTCATCCACACTCTGATAGGGAGGGACAATCTTGTTCAGGTTCCTATGATCATGAGAATACTCTCTAGTTCTAGGGACACTGTTGGACACTGTTGCTGCCACCATGGGACTCTAGTCCCAATCTTCGGACACTGTTGCTGCCACCATGGGACTCTAGTCCCAATATCCTGGAAACTCTCTGGAGTTCTAGGGATTCCCTGTCTAAGGCCAATTGCTCCTTCTTGAGCCTGAGTTTGATTCTCTCATACTCCAGTAATTGACACTTCTTATCATAAGAGGATTCTCTTCTATGAGAGGCAGAGGTCCCTACAGAAGTACCTGAATGATTAGACTCCACAGAGGGAGATCTTGATCTTCTAGGAAAACTTTGTACTCTTCCTGGTGGAGTAAAGAGAGGGCCACTGGGGCCTTCTCCTCCACTTAAAGGAAGAGTTGGATTTTCCAGGTTGGAATCATTTTGATCCTCCTGGGCAGGGTTTGATTCCAGATCAAAGAAGTGTTCACTTCCTGCTCTGTCCTCACCTCCTGCTCTGTCCTCACCTCCTGTCGGGAAACAACCTTTAGAACACATGCATTACATTGCATGCCATTAGATCGTGGTTTTAACATCGAAAGTCGTTACAACGACTTGCACTGGAGGGCGCTATAGGACAAGGTGTAGTTTAAATTACTATCCAACACCTTCCCTACTGTACGTAGGCTGGAGTTGGAATAGTAAATTAAACTACTCCTAAGTCCAGCGTCCTCCAACGCAAGTCGTTGTAATGACTTGCGTTGTTAAAACCGCGATCTAATGGCATGCGATTTAAAGCATGCGTGGTATCGTCATACATCCCCTCCTGTCCCACCCACTCTTTCTACTTCATCAGACCCTGACGTCTTTCTGAGGTCATCTAAGAGCAACATCTCTATGAAACGTTGGGTGCTTGCACTTCTCCCTGTCCTCAGCTTCCTAGATGTACACATATTTCTCAATTCCTGGAATGAGAGATGGTCATACCTAGTTGGCAGAGAGCCACTGGCTTCTCCTTTAGAAGACATACTAGTGTTATGTGGTATAGGCACCTACCTAACCTAGTGGGAACTAAACTCTCTTGAGTTGGAGAAAGAGTGTGCTAGACCCTTGACTTATCCAACTCCAAGTTCAGTAGAACTTACTTATTCTAATCTTGATGTATTATATGTACCTAATACCTTTAGTGGTTTTCAGTTAATCACTCAATGAGATTTATCTGGTAAAACAATAGCAAGCTTGAATCCCAACCGCTGCACACCAATGTGAGAAGTTGGTCTGGTATATGCTGTCCACTAATTAAAGTGGGCACCCTGTACCAGTCCAAACGACCCTTATTGGTGATTAGGTTAAAGACAACCTTTATTGAAAGCTATCCTAGTGGTAGCTATGGAGAGCAGCCTTCAGGCTAAGTATCGAAGGAATGTAAAGCAGCCTGTTTTACCAGATCAGAACCTCCTGAATGACCAAATGAAAGGAGAACCACACAAGGAAATAATTAAAATATACGTATTTATTACTAAACACTCTCTACTAACCTCTTTATGAGATTAGAGAACAAAGCACACAATATTAAATCACTAGAACGACAGTAAATAGCACAATACACAGCGGGCTCCAGGGGGAGACCGAACCACATACTAAGAAAGTGGTATAACAACCACGACTTGACTAGACACAGTGCCTGGAGCACGTAGAATCGCTGGGACCCCAAGGAACCACCCAAAGTAGTGACACAGGGGACACACGGAGGACGGGTTCACTGTGAGAACACAGACGCGAGCTCCGCTCAACTCTATGGGAAAGTCGCGGTTGGAATTTTAAAGATTAAGGACACTTCGGAGAGGACTTTAGGCAAACCCTTTCAAACATCAAAGGTTCTAAGGCCAGCACCCTTGAGAGTACCAAGGTACCCGTGTTACCTATCCCAGAGGAGCCGGGTGCATAGGGGTCAAGTGATGTCAGAAACCTTCGTCGTTTTCAATGGCGTGATGCGGAAAAGTGCTGCCGTCGGGAAGATGAAAAGTGTCCGGTGGAATCCGAGCCTGGATCCGAGGTGAGAAGAAACTGAAAGCAGAGGGGACAGAGTCTGGGTCACTTCAGGGTGACCCGGGGCACGATAGACGAATGCCCACCGATGTCGGGTGCTTCAGGTATGAGGAGGTGATGCTTGACTCTGCAGCCACGAGGACCAGGAGACGTCGATGATGACCAAAGTCCGGAGGCGAGCTGTCCCACAAAGGATGTCGAGTGCTGAGGGGTCAGTGTCCGTATTTAACACCAACAAGCCTTGGCAAATGCAACCCACGCTGGCGGAGGAAATAAGCTTCTGTGAGGACCAGCAAGGTCCTGGGGACTCTCAAAGCTATGGAGAGTCAGGGCATGTCTGGAGCAACCAGGAAAGCCCACGGAAAGTCAAAGTTACCTTCACAGGAACCCACAGGCCAATAGACCAGGGATCACGAAGGGACCTTGAGCTGAATCACAAAAAATACCAGTCCACGGAACACTCGTGGAGTGTAGGCAGAAAATCTTCGATGGAATTACTGCTCGGGGTCAGGACTACAAGTAGCCCAAAGCACAGCCTCAGGGATTGCCGAAAAGCATGTGCTGCTGCAAAAGAACACATTGCACAGGGGTACGGGTTGCACGGTCCCCACGAGGGATACGGGCCTCAGAATTGCTGAGAGCGCAGATCAACCTCAGAGATCTTGGGAACCCACCTCCTGTGTTGCAGAAATCTTCGGAGTCCTCAGCAGCTCGGGAGATGCAAACCGGTCAGATGCGTTTAGGTGCCTGCCTTGCAGGGGAGTAACTCCTTTACTCCAAGGGAGATTTCTTCAGTCGTCCAGCGTCGTGCAGATCGTCGAAGTACTTGGTTTCTGTAGCAGTGTTTAGTCCAGGTAAAATCCAAAGTCCTGTAGTCAGGGTTCCTACTTTATACACAAGGAAGGGGTGGGACAAACTCTGGGGACCCACCATGGGGAGGGTCAGGACAGAGGGGTGGCTACACCCATGTCCTTTGTCCAGTTTCGTGCCAGAGCAGGAGCAAATGGCTCCTGTAACTGGTTTGAGCTGGACTATGCACGGGGACACCAAATGTGCCCTCAGTGCAGACTTTCTGGCACTCTAAGAGTACACCTACCCATCCCCAATACACTAAAGCCTGTGTGACAGGAAACCTATTGTCAGGCGTTCCTCTGCTCGAGCTTGGCTCAGCAGCAGGAGGGCAGACTCGTGTCTGTGGCTGGCAGCATCCATTTTGTGATGCCCAGGTCGAGAAAGCTGGTACCGGGTAGACCGGTGCCCCATAGTAGTGGTACTACAAGGGAGGAATCATACCTCCCACACCAGTTACTGGTGTGGGGGTATGATTCCAAGGTGTTTGACACCAAAAACGACATGTTTCTAAGCAGCCGTTTTAAAGTTAGCATTTACCGCGAGGTTATAATGCACTTAAATATATATGGTTGGCTGCATCACAGACAACCTCGGAAAATATGTTCCGCAGGCTGCAGAGGGGCTCTGCTCATGCAGGAGCACACTCTCACATAAAACCCAGCACCCTGCCTTCAGGATTGATAAGGCCTGCCATAGGGGTGACTGATAGGTTTATATGTGTAGTGATTTAGAATAGATATAGTGAACCTATATCTAAGTAAGGGGTGCATGCACCACCTTACAGAGGCTGCAGTAGCAGACCTGTGGTGTCAGTTTGAATGGTCTCTCAGGGGTGGCACAATACATGCTGCAGCCCCTGTGAGGCCTCTGGGGTACCTATGCCCTGGGTACATGGTGTACCATATACTAGGGACTTATAAGGGTACCCCAGTATCCAATCTGGAGTGTACCTAAAGTACATAACACAACCAATTTAGGGAGAAAGCAGATAGACTGGGGTCCTGAATAGCAGGATCCCAGTCAGACTAGTCAAAAACCAGCAAAACACCAGGAAAAAAGTGGGGGTAACCATGTAGTCAGATTCCACCTTCCTACACTTACACTTTGGCTCCAACAAAGGATAACCAACCATGAATGGAGACGACAATGCTCCCTCTACCGATGCTGAGGACAACATGGAATGGCACACAAAATTAAAGATAGGACGTGACTCATCTCATGGTATTGAGGATCAGAGTCGCAGTCTTGAGCATTTTGTAGAACTTGAAAGCAAATTGCAGTTGCAATTTCAATGCTTCTGGAAGGTGCACGGGCAAGCTTTGGTGATTTTTCCAGTGAGTTTGGGCACAACCTGAGCTGAAACCACTTCATACCCTAAAAAACGATTGTTGACTTGGATGATTGAGCTCTGTAACTTTTAGTCCAATCTGGACCCTGCGTAACTGGACCCTATGGCTGGGCCTTCGTTCTCTGGCTTGTCCGGAGCAAGGCTGCGCTGAGGGGAAGGAGACATAAAGGAAAGGGTTTTATCAGTCGTTGCATTCCCTGTACAACTGTAGGCCCAGCAGACAAGCTAATATATCTACCTCATATAAACTAATATATCTATCTCAATGGACAGTGATAGGAGAGGCAAAGGAGCTAAAATATCTATCTTAAGAGTTCAAACTCCGACTCCAACAAAGGATTACCAACAATGAAAGGAGAAGCCAGTACTCACTCCGCCGACACTGAGGACAAAATGGAATGGCACAGAAAATCAAAGACAGGAAGCAAGTCGTGCCCAAACTCACCTGATGAAGCACCAAAGCTTGCCCATGCCATTTCCAGAAGCATTGAAAATGCTACTGCAAATCGCTTTAAAGTTCCACAGAATGCTCATGACGCTGATACTTAAGACCATGAAACGACTGGTGCTGAAACCACTTCATGTCCTAAAAAGCCGATTGCTCACTTGGAAGATTGAACCCAGTTCCCTTTAGTCCTGGCTGGACCCTGCGTATCTGGACCCTATTGCTCGGCCTTCATTCTCTGGCTTGTCTGGAGCAAGGCTGCGCTTACTAGAAAAGGGACAAAAAAGGAAGGGTTTTACCATTTGTTACAGTCGCTGCATAGCTGCAGGGTGCACCAGACAACCTTGTATATCTACCTCATATAAGCAAATATATGTACCTCAAGGGACAGCGATAGGAGTGGCAAATTAGCTAATATATCTATCTTAAGAGCTCACACTTTGGCTCCATCAAAGGATAACCAACCATGAATGGAGACGACAATCCTCACTCTACCGATGCTGAGGACAACATGAAATGGCACACAAAATTAAAGATAGGACGTGACTCATCTCATGGTATTGAGGATCAGAGTCCCAGTCTTGAGCATTTTGTAGAACTTGAAAGCAAATTTCAGTTGCAATTTCAATGCTTCTGGAAGGTGCACGGGCAACCTTTGGTGCTTTTTCCAGTGAGTTTGGGCACAACCTGAGCTGAAACCACTTCATACCCTAAAAAACGATTGTTGACTTGGATGATTGAGCTCAGTACTTTTAGTCCAATCTGGACCCTGCGTAACTGGACCCTATGACTGGGCCTTCGTTCTCTGGCTCGTCCGGAGCAAGCACAAGCCTGCGCTGTGGGGAAGGAGACATAAGGGAAAGGGTTTAACCAGTCATTGAAGTCCCTGTACAGATGTCGGCAAACCAGACAAGCTAATATATCTACCGCGTATAAACTAATATATCTATCTCAATGGACAGTGATAGGAGAGGCAAAGGAGCTAAAATATGTATTTTAAGACCTCACACTCTGACTCCAACAAAGGATTACCAACAATGAAAGGAGAAGCAAAACTCAATAGGAGTGCTCACTATTAGCAAATTTTCCTAATTTTTCGTATCAACACTATTGACTGTGTGTGGGTCCCTGTGGCCACCAGGACCCCATAGTATATCTCAGGTGATATAGCAAGAGTGGCTAGGGCCCATTTCCAGCCTCCAGGTACATGTCTCATTTCCTATTTGTGACATTTTGAGGTGTTTGGTGTCAAACTAATTCTATCCATTATAGGCCATAGAGCTCAGAGTCACGTCACATTTCTAGTTCTTGACCCCAGGACCCATAGTATCCCACAGATGACATGGCAGGAGTGTCTAGAACCCATTTCTGTCCTCCAGGTGTGACTTTTTGATGTGTTTGGGTTTAAGGGGGGCAAAGTCACTTCTTCCACCCAGCCCAAGGTGCTCAAAATCGGGTACGATTTCAGGTTTTACCCTTGGCTGGAAGCTGGAAAAAAAGTTAAAATAGTACCAAAGGTATATAGATCACATGAAAGCATCAGATCTGTCCTTTCTAACAAGTGTATTTAGGTCTTGTGCACTCAAACAGTGTCTCTGATATCCAGCCTGAGCTATTTGAAAAATTAGCAAAACTCGCAAGAAGTGCTCAATATTAGCGAGTTTTGCAATTTTTCAGTATCAAGCCTCATGACTGTTTGTGGGTCCCTGTGGCCACCAGGACCCCATAGTATATCTCTGGTAATATAGCAAGAGTGGCTAGGGCCCATTTCCAGCCTCCAGGTACCTGTCTGACTCCTATTTGTGACATTTTGAGGTGTTTGGGGTCAAACTCATTTTTTCCATTATAGGCCATAGAGCTCAGAGTCACGTCACATTTCTAGTTCTGGACCCCAGGACCCCATAGTATACCTCAGATGACATAGCAGGAGTATCTAAGACCCATTTCTGTCCTCCAGGTGTGACTTTTTGAAGTGTTTCGGTTTAACGGGGGCAAAGTCACTTCTTCCACCCAGCCCAAGGTGCTCAAAATCGGGTATGATTTCAGGTTTTTCCCTTGGCTGGAAGCTGAAAAAAACTTCAAATAGTACCAAAGGTATATAGATCACATGAAAGCATCACATCTGACCTTTCTAGCAAGTGTATTTAGGTCTTGTGCACTCAAACACTGTCTTCGATATCCAGCTTGGGCTATTTGAAAAATTAGCAAAACTCGCTAGAAGTGCTCACTATTAGCGAGTTTTGCTAATTTTCAGTATCAAGCCTCATGACTGTTTGTGGGTCCCTGTGGCCACCAGGACCCCATTGTATATTTCAGGTGATATAGCAAGAGTGGCCGGGGCCCAGTGCCAGCTTCCAGGTACATGTCTCACTCCTATTTGTGACATTTTGAGGTGTTTGGTGTCAAACTCATTTTTTCCAATATAGGCCATAGAGCTCAGAGTCACGTCACATTTCTAGTTCTGGACCCCAGGACCCATAGTATACCTCAGATGACAAGGCAGGAGTGTCTAAGACCCATTTCTGGCCTCCAGGTGTGACTTTTTGATATCTCAGGTGATATAGCAATAGTGGCTACGACCCATTTCCAGCCTCCATGTACATGTTTGACTCCTATTTGTGACATTTTGAGGTGTTTGGTGTCAAACAGATTATTTCCATTATAGGCCATAGAGCTCAGAGTCACGTCACATTTCTGGTTCTGGACCCCAGGACCCATAGTATCCCACAGATGACATGGCAGGAGTGTCTAAGACCCATTTATGGCCTCCATGTGTGACTTTTTGAAGTTTTTCGGTTTAAGGGGGGCAAAGTCACTTTTTCCACCCAGCCCAAGGTGCTCAAAATCGGGCACAATTTCAGGTTTTTCCCTTGGCTAGAAGATGGAAAAAAACTTCAGATAGTACCAAAGGAATATAGATCACATGAAAGCATCAGATCTGACCTTTCTAACAAGTGTATTTATGTCTTGTGCACTTAAACAGTGTCTCTGATATCCAGTCTGAGCTATTTGAAAAATTAGCAAAACTTGCTAGAAGTGCTTACTATTAGCGACTTTTGCTAATTTTCAGTATCAAGCCTCATGACTGTTTGTGAGTCCCTGTGGCCCACTGAACTTTCTTTGGCATTCTTTTGGAAGTTAAGTCATTCAAAGGGGTCACTATGGATCCATATCCTTTGACAAACCTCCTGTAATACCCAGTCAGGCCCAAGAAAGCTCTGACCTGAGTCTGGGTAGTGGGAGCAACCCAGTCCATGATCGTCTTTATTTTGCTATGCAATGGTGAACCTGACCTCCACCCACAAGGTGGCCTAGGTATTCAACCTTCCTCTGCCCTATCTGGCACTTGGTGGCCTTGATAGTGAGGCCTGCTTTTTTCAGGGCCTTCAAAACATTTCTCAGGTGGACCAGGTGATCCTCCCAGGTGGAGCTAAAGACAGCAATATCATTTAGATAAGCTGCACTATAGTCTTTCAGGCCTGTAAGGACTTTGTTCACCAACCTTTGAAAAGTGGCAGGTGCATTCTTCAAGACAAAGGGCATCACCACAAATTGGTAGTGCCCACTAGGGGTTGAGAATGCTGTTTTTGGCTTTGCATCCTCAGCTAATCTGATTTTCCAGTAGCCAGCTTTCAGGTCAAATGTACTCAGAAACTTGGCTGAGGCCATATTATCTTTAAATTCATCTGCCCTGGTTATTGGATGGGCATCAGTCCTAGTGACTGCATTGAGACCCCTGAAGTCAACACAGAACCTCATCTCTCTCTTACCACCCTGGGTGTGAGGTTTTGGTACCAAGACTATTGGACTAGCCCAAGGGCTATCTGAGGGCTCAATTACTCCCAGCTCCAACATTTTCTGGACTTCAGTCCTGATGCAGTGCTGACATGGTCAGGTTGCCTGTAAATCTTATTTTTAACAGGCAGACTGTCACCTGTGTCCACTTCATGAGTGCACCAAGTAGTCTGACTTGGAGTCAGTGAAAACATATGTCTGTACTGATTGAGGACTTTCCAACAATCAGTTTGCTGCTGGTCAGTGAGGCTGCCTGCCAAGGCTACACCATCAACTGAACCATCATCAGGGTTCTGTGAAAGCAGGTCAGGGAGTGGATCACTATCTTCCTCCTGTCCCTCATCAGTAGCCATGAGCAAGCCCATATCTGCCCTGTCAACATATGGTTTGAGCCTGTTCACATGGAGCACCCTGTGGGGGCTCCTGAGAGTTCCAAGGTCCACCAGGTAGGTAACCTCTCCCTTCTGCTCAATGATTGTATGAGGGCCACTCCACTTGTCTTGGAGGGCTGCTGGGGCCACAGGCTCCAACACCCATACTTTCTGTCCTGGCTGATAAACAGTCAACACAGCCTTTTGGTCATGCCAGGCCTTTTGAAATTCCTGGCTAGCCTCAAGGTTTTTGGATGCCTTCTTCATGTATTCATCCATCCTGGAGCGGAGACCAAGTACATAGTCCACAATATCCTGTTTAGGGGGTTCGAGAGGTAACTCCCATCCCTCCTTCACTAGACATAAAGGACCCCTAACTGGATGTCCAAACAGAAGTTCAAAAGGGCTGTAACCAATCCCCTTCTGAGGAACCTCTCTGTAGGCAACGAGAAGGCAGGGCAAAAGGATGTCCCATCTATGCCTGAGCTTTTCCGGGAGACCTTTAATCATGCCCTTGAGGGTTTTGTTGAATCTCTCAACTAACCCATTGCATTGTGGGTGATAAGGGGTTGTACATTTGCAATTTACTCCACACTCCTTCCACATAGCAGTCAAGTAACTAGACATAAAGTTTGCAACTCTGTCTGATACTACCTCCTTAGGAAAACCCACCCTGGAAAATATTCCCAGGAGGGCTCTAGCCACAACAGGAGCTGTGGTAGTCCTAAGTGGGATTGCCTCTGGATACCTAGTGACATGGTCCATCACCACTAGTATGAATCTGTGCCCAGATGCAGTTTGAGGATCCATGGGACCAACAATGTCAATCCCCACCCTCTCAAAGGGAACCCCCACCACAGGTAGTGGTATCAGGGGGGCCTTTGTAGTGCCACCTGCCTTACCACTGACTTGGCAAGTGACACAGGAGCGACAAAACTCCTTTGTGTCCTCTGACATATGAGGCCAATGAAAGTGAGGAACAAGTCTGTCCCAGGTCTTGTTTTGGCCTAAGTATCCTGCTAATGGGATGTCATATGCCAGTGTCAATAGGAAGCCCCTAAACTTCAGAGGTATAACCAACCTCCTAGTGGCACCAGGTTTGGGGTCTCTTCCCTCTGAGTATAAGAGTCCATCATCCCAGTAGATCCTGTGGGACCCACTGGCACTCCCAGCAGCCTCAGCAGCAGCTTGCTGTCTGAGGGGTTCAAGAGAGGGGCAGCTCAGTTGCTCCTGGCTCAGATCTGCCCTGGAAGGGTCCCCTGTCCCCAAGAACTAAACCTGATCAGGTTCAAGTTCCTCCTTCAGGACTAAGATCATCTCCCTGAAGAGACTGATCTGTATTCTGAGGCAGGGGGGAAGACACTGCCTTACCCCTACTGCTCCTTCTCTTGGAAGGCACCTGGTCCATTATTCCAGGATCCAGGGCCTGTTCAGTGGAAGACATTTTTGCCTGTGACCTAGTCATGGCAAACACATCTGCAGGGATGCCCAGCATTTCTGCATGTGTCCTGAGTTCTACTTCAGCCCAAGCTGAAGTTTCCCAATCATTTCCCAATAAGCATTCAACAGGGCGGTCTGCACTTACCACAATCTTCTTAGGGCCAGTTATCCCACCTCCCCAGGTGAAATTCACAACTGCCAAGGAATGGTCTGTCCTGACATTGCTTGCATTGGTCACTTGGTACATCTTACCAAGTATGATTTGTTCAGGGGCCACAAGATCTGTTGTTACCATTGTGACACTTGCACCTGTGTCCCTGAATGCCATGGCCTCCTTACCATTGATCAAAGACTGCTGTCTGTATTTGCCCAGATTACTGGGACTGACAAATAAGGAGGCAATATCCATGCCTCAGTCACAGACTAACACAGCCTGAGTTGGAACTCTGACTAGGCCAGAACCCACCTCAGATCCCAGGGTTAACCCTACTACACCCTTATTCTGTGCACCACCACTTTGAACTGAACTAGGGGGAACAGTTGCCTTAGGGGCAGTGGTGGTTAGAGTAGATTTATTGGCCTTTGGACAATCAGCATCCTTTGTCCAATGGGTCTTATCCTTACAGATTTAGCACCAAGGTTTCTTTTTGCCTTTACCCTTGTTTGATTGTGACTCCCCCCCAGATGAAGACTTTTGGGGCCCTTGTGAAGACTTCTGGTCTTTACCCTTCTCCCCACCCTTATCAGATGTTTTAGAACCTTGCTTCTTAGAGTCACCACCTTGGTTCTGAGTTTTCTGCTTCACCCTGGTTCTGACCCATTTGTCTGCCTTCTTTCCCAATTCTTGGGGGGAGGTCAGATCAGAGTCCACCAGGTACTGATGCAACAACTGATTTTGACAATTATTAAGGATCTGCTCCCTCATAATTAAATTGTACAATCCATTAAAATCACACACTGTACTGCCAAGTAACCAGACTTTCAGAGCCTTAACAGCACAATCTACACAGTCAACCCAGTCCTGGGTCTGTGTCTTCTGGGTGTCTCTGAACTTAATCCTGTACTGTTCAGTGGTTAAGCCAAACCCTTCTATGAGAGCACTTTTCAGGACTGAGTAATTGTCAGCATCCTCTTCTCTCACAGTGAGGAGCTTATATCTACCTTTGTCAGCAAAGGAGAGCCACAAGATAGCTGCCCACTGCTCTTGAGGGACCCTCTGTACTTTACAGGCCCTCTCAAGTGCAGTCATCCATTTGTAGATGTCATCCACACTCTGATAGGGAGGGACAATCTTGTTCAGGTTCCTATGATCATGAGAATACTCTCTAGTTCTAGGGACACTGTTGGACACTGTTGCTGCCACCATGGGACTCTAGTCCCAATCTTCGGACACTGTTGCTGCCTCCTTGGGACTCTAGTCCCAATATCCTGGAAACTCTCTGGAGTTCTAGGGATTCCCTGTCTAAGGCCAATTGCTCCTTCTTGAGCCTGAGTTTGATTCTCTCATACTCTAGTAATTGATACTTCTTATCATAAGAGGATTCTCTTCTATGAGAGGCAGAGGTCCCTACAGAAGTACCTGAATGATTAGACTCCACAGAGGGAGATCTTGATCTTCTAGGAAAACTTTGTACTCTTCCTGGTTGAGTTAAGAGAGGGTCACTGGGGCCTTCTCCTCCACTTAAAGGAAGAGTTGGATTTTCCAGGTTGGAATCATTTTGATCCTCCTGGGCAGGGTTTGATTCCAGATCAAAGAAGTGTTCACCTCCTGCTCTGTCCTCACCTCCTGCTCTGTCCTCACCTCCTGCTCTGTCCTCACCTCCTGTCCCACCCACTCTTTCTACTTCATCAGACCCTGACGTCTTTCTGAGGTCATCTAAGAGCAACATCTCTATGAAACGTTGGGTGCTTGCACTTCTCCCTGTCCTCAGCTTCCTAGATGTACACATATTCCTCAATTCCTGGAATGAGAGATGGTCATACCTAGTTGGCAGAGAGCCACTGGCTTCTCTTTTAGAAGACATACTAGTGTTATGTGGTATAGGCACCTACCTAACCTAGTGGGAACTAAACTCTCTTGAGTTGGAGAAAGAGTGTGCTAGACCCTTGACTTACCCAACTCCATGTTCAGTAGAACTTACTTATTCTAATCTTGATGTATTATATGTACCTAATACCTTTAGTGGTTTTCAGTTAATCACTCAATGAGATTTATCTGGTAAAACAATAGCAAGCTTGAATCCCAATCGCTGCACACCAATGTGAGAAGTTGGTCTGGTATATGCTGTCCACTAATTAAAGTGGGCACCCTGTACCAGTCCAAACGACCCTTATGGTGATTAGGTTAAAGATAACCTTTATGAAAGCTATCCTTGTGGTAGCCATGGAGAGCAACCTTCAGGCTAAGTCTTGATGGAATGTAAAGCAGCTTGTTGTACCAGATCAGAACCTCCTGAATGATCAAATGAAAGGAGAACCACACAAGTGTTATATAAAATATATGTATTTATTACTAAACACTATCTACTAACCTCTTTGTGAGATTAAAGCACAAGGCACAGAATACTTAATCAATAGAATAACAGTAAATAGCACAATACACAGCGGGCTCCAGGGGAGACCGAACCATATACTAAAAAATGGTATAACAACAACGACAGCACAATACACAGCAGGCTCCAGGGGGAGACCGAACCATATACTAAAAAAATGGTATAACAACAACGACTTCACTAGACACAGTGCCTAGAGCACGTAGAATCGCTGGGACCCCAAGGAACCACCCAAAGGAGTGATACAGGGAGCCCACGAAGAACGGGTGCAACACAGACACGAGCTCCGTGCAACTCTATGGGAAAGTCGCGGTTGGAAAATTACAGTTTAAGGACACTTCGGAGAGGACTTCAAGCAAACCCTTTGGAACATAGAAGGTTCTAAGGCCAGCACCCTTGTGAGTACCGAGGTACCCTTGTTACCTATCCCAGAGGAGCCGGGTGCATAGGGGGTCAAGTGGTGTCGGAAACCCTCGTCGTTTTCAATGGCATGATTCGAAGAAGTGCTGCTGCAGGGAAGATGAAAACTGTCCGGTGGAATCCAAGCCTGGATCCGAGGTGAGAAGAACCTGAAAGCAGAGGGGACAGAGTCTGGGTCACTTCAGGGTGACCGGTGCCTCAGTAGACAAATGCCCACCGATGTTGGGAGCTTCAGGTGTGAAGATAGGATGCTTGACTCTGCAGCCATGGTGGCCAGGAAACGCAGATGACGACTAAAGTCCGGAGGTGAGCTGTCCGACAAAGGATGTCGAGTGCTGAGGGGTCAGTGTCCAGATTGAACACCAACAAGCCTTGGCAAAGGCAACCCACGCTAGCAGAGGAAACAAGTTACGGTGAGGACCAGCAAGGTCCTGGGGACTCTCCAAGCTATGTGGAGTCAGGGCACATCTGGAGCAACCAGGGAAGCCCAAGGAAATCCAAAGTGACCCTCGCTAGGACCCACAGGCCAACAGACCAGGGATCGCGAAAGGACCTCTACCAGCCCACGGAGCACTCGTGGAGTGGAGGCCGGAAATCTTCAGTGGAAATACTGCTCGGGGTCAGGACTACACGTAGCCCAATGCATAGCCTCAGGGATCGCCAAAAAGCATATGCAGCTGCAAAAGTACATGGTGCACAGGGGTTCGGGTTGCACGGTCTTGAGGGATACTGGTCTCAGGATTGCTGAGAGAGCAGATCGACCTCAGAGATGCTCGGGAACCCACCTCCTGTGTTGCAGAAATCTTCGGAATTCTCAGGAGCTCGGGAGATGCAAACCGGTCCTAGGGGAGGGTCAGGACAGGGGTGGCTACACCCATGTCCTTTGGCCAGTTTCGCGCCTGTCTGGGAGGTGGTCACCCTCCCTGTGACAGGAAACCTATTGTCAGGCCTTCCTCTGCTCAAACTTGGCTCAGCAGCAGGAGGGAAGACTCGTGTCTGTGGCTGGCAGCATCCATTTTGTGATGCCCAGGTCGAGAAAACTGGTACCGGGTGTACCGGTGTTTCACTTAAGTCCCTCTAGAAGGGTGGAATCATACGCGGGGAGGTATGATTCAAAGGTGTTTGACACCAAACACGACATGTTTCTAAGCAGTCGTTTTAAAGTTAGCATTTACCGCGAGGTTATAATGCACTTAAATATATATGGTTGGCTGCATCACAGACAACCCCGGAAAATAGTTTCCGAAGGCTGCAGAGGGGCTCTGCTCATGCAGGGGCACCCTCTCACATAAAACCCAGCACCCTCTCTTTAGGATTGATAAGGCCTGCCATAGGGGTGACTGATAGGTTTATATGTGCAGTGATTTAGAATAGATATAGGTAACCTATATCTAAGTAGGGGTGCAGGCACCACCTTATACAGGCTGCAGTAGCAGACCTGTGTTGTCATTTTGAATGACCTCTCAGGGGTGGCACAATACATGCTTCAGCCCCTGGGAGGCCTCTGGGGTACCTATGCCCTTGGTACATACATGGTGTACCATATACTAGGATGTGATAAGGGTACCCCAGTATCCAATCTGGAGTGTACCTAAAGTATGTGCAATCAATTTAGGGGAGAAAGCAGATAGACTGGGGTCCTGAATAGCAGGATCCCAGTCAGTCTATGTTGAAAACGGTGATACATCAACAAAAAGTGGGGGTAACTATAAGAAGCAGATCCTACTCTCCTACAACCAGGACCCCATTATATATCTCAGGTGATATAGCAAGAGTGGCTAGGGCCCATTTCCAGCCTCCAGGTACATGTCTGACTCCTATTTGTGACATTTTGAGGTGTTTGGTGTCAAACTCATTTTTTTCAATATAGGCCATAGAGCTCAGAGTCACATCAGATTTCTGGTTCTGGACTCCAGGACCCCATAGTATACCTCAGATGACATAGCAGGTGTCTAAGACCCATTTCTGGCCTCCAGGTGTGACTTTTTGAAGTGTTTGGGTTTAAGGGGGGGAGCGAAGTCACTTCTTCCACCCAGCCCAAGGTGCTCAAAATCAGATACGATTTCAGGTTTTTCCCTTGTCTGGAAGCTGAAAAAAAACTTCAGATAGTACCAAAGGTATATAGACCACATGAAAGCATCAGATCTGACCTTTCTAACAAGTGTATTTATGTCTTGTGCACTCAAACAGTGTCTCTGATATCCAGTCTGAACTATTGAAAAATTAGCAAAACTCACTTGAAGTGCTCACTATTAGCGAGTTTTGCTAATTTTCAGTATTAAACCTCATGACTGTGTGTGGGTCCCTGTGGACAACAGGACCCTATAGTATATCTCAGGTGATACAGCAAGAGTGGCTAGGGCCCATTTCCAGCCTCCAGGTACATGTCTGACTCCTATTTGTGACATTTTGAGGTGTTTGGTGTCAAACTCATTTTTTCCATTATAGGCCATAGAGCTCAGTCACGTCACATTTCTAGGTCTTGATCCCAAGGACCCCTAAGTATACCTCAGATGACATGGCAGGAGTGCCTTGGACCCAATTCTAGCATCCAGTCACATGTTATAGTAATTTTTATAACATTTGTAGATGTTCAGGGGACAAATTCACTTCTTCTACACAAGACTATAGGGCTCCAAGTCTGGTACGATTGCATGTTTATCCCCTTGGCTGGAAGTGAAACAAACCTTCATATAGTCCAAAAGGTACATACACCTCTTCACAGTATCAGAGCTAAGCTTTCTAACAAGTATATCTAGGTCCTGGGTACTCACAAAGTGACTCCGATATCCATTATGAGCTATGTGGAAAATTAGCAAATCTTGTCAAAACAAGATTTTTGGACAGCTTTTGCTATTTTTCGGTATCAACTCTCATGACAGTTTGTAGGTCCCTGTGGACATTAGGAACCCATATTATACCTCAGATGATGTAGCAGCAGCGCCTAGGGCCCAATTCTTGCATCCAGACACATGTTTTAGTAATATTTGTCACATTTTTAGGTGTTCAGGGGACAGAGTCACTTCTTCAACGGAAGGCTATGGTACTCCATGTGCTCCGAGAGGTCAAAAAAAGATTTAATACAAAATCATTTAAAAAGTATATAGCTGCAACGGCAGTGTCTGGGAATGCTAAATAAGTGCATTTGCACTGTTCTGGGTACCTCCAAATTGAATTTCTAACACTTTTGTGGTCTCCCTGAAGCAAAAAATGACTAAGTCCAAATATGTCATTGGTGCATGAAAATGCAAAAAAACAAAGTGCTACAGTGGCCTAATAGCATGCTAATCACAATGAATGACATAGAATGAATAGTTTTACAAATTACTCTGAAAATGCTATTTTAAATTTCAGGGGGACAAGGTCACGGAAGTCATGGAACTCTGAGCGTTGTAAAAGTTCAACCCCCCATCCCCCTTATGGAGGTCAAAAATGTTAATACATCAAAATCATTTTAAAACTATATAGGTGTAATTGCAGTGTCCTGAATGCTATATAAGTGCATTTGCACTGTTCTGTGTACCTCCAAAATGAATTTCTAACACTTTTGAAGTCTCCATGAAGCAAAAAGTGACTAAGTCCAAATACATCATTGGTGCATCAAAGTGTTCAAAAACGGTCATACATGGATAAAAATGAAAAAAACAAAGTGCTACAGTGGCCCAATAGCATGCTAAACACATAATGAATGACATAGAATGAAAAGTTTTACAAATTACTTTGAAAATGCTATTTTAAATTTCAGGGGGACAAGGTCACGAAAGTCATGGAACTCCGAGCGTTGTAAAAGTTCAACCTTTCCGCCCCTTATGGAGGTCAAAATTTTAAATACATCAAAATCATTTAAAAACTATATAGGTGTAATTGCAGTGTCCTGAATGCTATATAAGTGCATTTGCACTGTTCTGTGTACCTCCAAAATGAATTTCTAACACTTTTGAAGTCTCCATGAAGCAAAAAGTGACTAAGTCCAAATACATCATTGGTGCATCAAAGTGTTCAAAAACGGTCATACATGGATAAAAATTAAAAAAAACAAAGTGCTACAGTGGCCCAATAGCATGCTAAACACATAATGAATGACATAGAATGAATAGTTTTACAAATTACTTTGAAAATGCTATTTTAAATTTCAGGGGGACAAGGTCACGGAAGTCATGGAACTCCGAGCGGGGTAAAAGTTCAACCTTTCCCCTCTTATGGAGGTCAAAATTTTAATACATCAAAATCATTTAAAAACTATATAGGTGTCATTGCAGTGTCTTGGATACATCCCACATGAATTTTAAACACTTTAGGAGTATCTCTGATCAAAATAATCATCAAATTCCCAAAGCTGCACCAGCGTTGCAGTGTTCCAAAACGCTCAAAAATGGTGGAAAATGAAAAAAATACATCATTTCTGAGGCTTTATAATATTCTACAGATAATGTATATCTCCAATTAGTTTTAAATCCCTTTATTAAAAAGTTTCTCTTTTGTGCTCCACTGGTACAACGCCTCAAGTCTGAGAAACTGCACCAGTGGAGCAATGTCTACACTGGTGCAGCCGAAGCTGCACTGGTGTAACGAGAGTCACGCTCAACGTGGCTTCTTTCCCCGATGATTCTGCCAAGCCCGTTCCCTTGGCTGTGGTTTCGCTAGATAGTAGGTAGGGACAGTGGGAATCTCGTTCATCCATTAATGCGCGTCACTAATTAGATGACGAGGCATTTGGATAACCAACCATGAATGGAGACGACAATGCTCCCTCTACCGATGCTGAGGACAACATGGAATGGCACACAAAATTAAAGATAGGACGTGACTCATCTCATGGTATTGAGGATCAGAGTCGCAGTCTTGAGCATTTTGTAGAACTTGAAAGCAAATTGCAGTTGCAATTTCAATGCTTCTGGAAGGTGCACGGGCAAGCTTTGGTGCTTTTTCCAGTGAGTTTGGGCACAACCTGACCTGAAACCACTTCATACCCTAAAAAACGATTGTTGACTTGGATGATTGAGCGCAGTAACTTTTAGTCCAATCTGGACCCTGCGTAACTGGACCCTATGGCTGGGCCTTCGTTCTCTGGCTTGTCCGGAGCAAGGCTGCGCTGAGAGGAAGGAGACATAAGGGAAAGGGTTTTACCAGTCGTTGCATTCCCTGTACAACTGTAGGCCCAGCAGACAAGCTAATATATCTACCTCGTATAAACTAATATATCTATCTCAATGGACAGTGATAGGAGAGGCAAAGGAGCTAAATTATCTATCTTAAGAGCTCAAACTCCGACTCCAACAAAGGATTACCAACAATGAAAGGAGAAGCCAGTACTCACTCCGCCGACACTGAGGACAAAATGAAATGGCACAGAAAATCAAAGACAGGAAGCAAGTCGTGCCCAAACTCACCTGATGAAGCACCAAAGCTTGCCCATGCCATTTCCAGAAGCATTGAAAATGCTACTGCAAATCGCTTTAAAGTTCCACAGAATGCTCATGACTCTGACGCTGATACTTAAGACCACGAAACGACTGGTGCTGAAACTACTTCATGTCCTAAAAAGCCGATTGCTCACCTGGAAGATTGAACCCAGTTCCCTTTAGTCCTGGCTGGACCCTGCGTATCTGGACCCTATTGCTCGGCCTTCATTCTCTGGCTTGTCTGGAGCAAGGCTGCGCTTACTAGAAAAGGGACAAAAAATAAAGGGTTTTACCATTCGTTACAGTCGCTGCATAGCTGCAGGGTCCACCAGACAACCTTGTATATCTACCTCATATAAGCAAATATATGTACCTCAAGGGACAGCGATAGGAGTGGCAAATTAGCTAATATATCTATCTTAAGAGCTCACACTTTGGCTCCAACAAAGGATAACCAACCGTGAATGGAGACGACAATGCTCACTCTACCGATTCTGAGGACAACATGAAATGGCACACAAAATTAAAGATAGGACGTGACACATCTCATGGTATTGAGGATCAGAGTCGCAGTCTTGAGCATTTTGTAGAACTTGAAAGCAAATTGCAGTTGCAATTTCAATGCTTCTGGAAGGTGCACGGGCAACCTTTGGTGCTTTTTCCAGTGAGTTTGGGCACAACCTGAGCTGAAACCACTTCATACCCTAAAAAACGATTGTTGACTTGGATGATTGAGCTCGGTACTTTTAGTCCAATCTGGACCCTACGTAACTGGAACCTATGGCTGGACCTTCGTACTCTGGCTTGTCCGGAGCAAGCACAAGCCTGCGCTGAGGGGAAGGAGACATAAGGGAAAGGGTTTAACCAGTCGTTGAAGTCCCTGTACAGATGTTGGCACACCAGACAATCTAATATATCTACCTCGTATAAACTAATATATCTATCTCAGTTGACGGTGATAGGAGAGGCAAAGGAGCTAAATTATGTATCTTAAGAGCTCACACTCCGACTCCAACAAAGGATTACCAACAATGAATGGTGAAGACAGTACTCACTCCACCGACGCTGAGGACAAAATGGAATGGCATAGAAAATCAAAGACAGGAAGCAAGTCGTGCCCAAACTCACCTGATGAAGCACCAAAGCTTGCCCATTCCATTTCCAGAAGCATTGAAAATGCTACTGCAAATCGCTTTAAAGTTCCACAGAATGCTCAGGACTCTGACGCTGATCCTTAAGAGCACGAAATGACTGGTGCTGAAACCACTTCATACCCTAAAAAGCCGATTGCTCACTTGGAAGATTGATCCCAGTTCCTTTTAGTCCAATCTGGACCCTGCGTAACTGGACCCTATTGCTCGGCCTTCATTCTCTGGCTTGTCTGGAGCAAGGCTGCGCTTACTAGAAAAGGGACAAAAAAGGAAGGGTTTTACCATTCGTTACAGTCGCTGCATAGCTGCAGGGTCCACCAGACAACTTTGTATATCTACCTCATATAAGCAAATATATGTACCTCAAGGGACAGCAATAGGAGTAGCAAATAAGCTAATATATCTATCTTAAGAGCTCACACTTTGGCTCCAACAATGGATAACCCACCATGAATGGAGACGACAATGCTCACTCTTCCGATGCTGAGGACAACATGGAATGGCACACAAAATTAAAGATAAGACGTGACTCATCTCATGGTATTGAGGATCAGAGTCGCAGTCTTGAGCATTTTGTAGAACTTGAAAGCAAATTGCAGTTGCAATTTCAATGCTTCTGGAAGGTGCACGGGCAAGCTTTGGTGCTTCTTCCAGTGAGTTTGGGCACAACCTGAGCTGAAACCACTTCATACCCTAAAAAACGATTGTTCACTTGGATGATTGAGCTCAGTAACGATTAGTCCAATCTGGACCCTGCGTAACTTGACCCTATGGCTGGGCCTTCGTTCTCTGGCTTGTCCGGAGCAAGGCTGGACTGAGGGGAAGGGGACATAAAGGAAAGGTTTTTACCAGTCATTGAAGCCCCAGTACAACTGTCGGCCCACCAGACAAGCTAATATATCTACCTCGTATAAACTAATATATCTATCTCAATGGACAGTGATAGGAGAGGCAAAGGAGCTAAAAAATCTATCTTAAGAACTCAAACTCCGACTCCAACAAAGGATTACCAACAATGAAAGGAGAAGCCAGTACTCACTCCGCCGACACTGAGGACAAAATGGAATGTCACAGAAAATCAAAGACAGGAAGCAAGTCGTGCCCAAACTTACCTGATGAAGCACCAAAGCTTGCCCATGCCATTTCCAGAAGCATTGAAAATGCTACTGCAAATCGCTTTAAAGTTCCACAGAATGCTCAGGACTCTGAAGCTGATCCTTAAGTCCATGAAACTACTGGTGCTGAAACCACTTCATGCCCTAAAAAGCTGATTGCTCACTTGGAAGATTGAGCCCAGTTCCTTTTAGTCCTATCTGGACCCTGCGTAACTGGACCCTATTGCTCGGCCTTCATTCTCTGTCTTGTCTGGAGCAAGGCTGCGCTTACTAGAAAAGGGACAAAAAAGGAAGGGTTTTACCATTCGTTACAGTCGCTGCATAGCTGCAGGGTCCACCAGACAACCTTGTATATCTACCTCATATAATCAAATATATGTACCTCAAGGGACAGTGATAGGAGTGGCAAATGAGCTAATATATCTATCTTAAGAGCTTACTGTGAGAAGTTGACCTGGTATATGCTGTCCACTAATTAAAGTGGGCACCTTGCACCAGTCCAAACGACCCTTATTGATGATTAGGTTAAAGATAACCTTTATTGAAAGCTATCCTAGTGGTAGCTATGGAGAGCAGCCTTCAGGCTAAGTCTCGAAGGAATGTAAAGCAGCCTGTTTTACCAGATCAGAACCTCCTGAATGACCAAATGAAAGGAGAACCACACAAGGAATATATAAAATATATGTATTTATTACTAAACACTCTCTGCTAACCTCTTTATGAGATTAGAGAACAAAGCACACAATATTAAATCACTAGAATGACAGTAAATAGCACAATACACAGCGGGCTCCAGGGGGAGACCGAACCACATACTAAGAAAGTGGTATAACAACCACGACTTGACTAGACACAGTGCCTAGAGCACGTAGAATCGCTGGGACCCCAAGGAACCACCCAAAGTAGTGACACAGGGGACCCACGGAGGACGGGTGCAGTGTGAGAACACAGACGCGAGCTCCGTACAACTCTATGGGAAAGTCGCGGTTGGAATTTTAAAGATTAAGGACACTTCGGAGAGGACTTTAGGCAAACCCTTTCAAACATCAAAGGTTCTAAGGCCAGCACCCTTGAGAGTACCAAGATACCCGTGTTACCTATCCCAGAGGAGCCGGGTGCATATGGGTCAAGTGATGTCAGAAACCTTCGTCGTTTTCAATGGCATGATGCGGAAAAGTGCTGCCGCCGGGAATATGAAAAGTGTCCGGTGGAATCCAAGCCTGGATCCGAGGTGAGAAGAACCTGAAAGCAGAGGGGACAGAGTCTGGGTCACTTCAGGGTGACCCGGGGCACGATAGACGAATGCCCACCGATGTCGGGTGCTTCAGGTGTGAGGAGGTGATGCTTGTCTCTGCAGCCACGGGGACCAGGAGACGTCGATGATGACCAAAGTCCGGAGGTGAGCTGTCCCACAAAGGATGTCGAGTGCTGAGGGGTCAGTGTCCGGATTGAACACCAACAAGCCTCGGCAAATGCAACCCACGCTGGCGGAGGAAATATGCTTCGGTGAGGACCAGCAAGGTCCTGGGGACTCTCAAAGCTATGGAGAGTCAGGGCACGTCTGGAGCAACCAGGAAAGCCCACGGAAAGTCAAAGTTACCTTCACAGGGACCCACAGGCCAATAGACCAGAGATCGCGAAGGGACCTTGAGCTGAATCCCAAAAAATACCAGCCCACGGAACACTCGTGGAGTGTAGGCAGGAAATCTTTGGTGGAATTACTGCTCGGGGTCAGGACTACAAGTAGCCCAAAGCACAGCCTCAGGGATCGCCGAAAAGCATGTGGTGCTCCAAAAGAACACATTGCACAGGGGTACGGGTTGCACGGTCCCCACGAGGGATACGGGCCTCAGAATTGCTGAGAGTGCAGATCAACCTCAGAGATCTCGGGAACCCACCTCCTGTGTGGCAGAAATCTTCGGAGTCCTCAGGAGCTTGGGAGATGCAAACCGGTCAGATGCGTTTAGGTGCCTGCCTTACAGGGGAGTAACTCCTTTACTCCAAGGGAGATTTCTTCAGTCGTCCAGCGTCGTGCAGATCGTCGAAGTACTTGGTTTCTGTAGCAGAGTTTAGTCCAGGTAAAATCCAAAGTCCTGTAGTCAGGGTTCCTACTTTATACCCAAGGAAGGGGTGGGACAAACTTTGGGGACCCACCTAGGGGAGGGTCAGGACAGAGGGGTGGCTACACCCATGTCCTTTGTCCAGTTTTGTGCCAGAGCAGGAGCAAATGGCTCCTGTAACTGGTTTGAGCTGGACTATGCACGTGGACACCAAATGTGCCACCAGTGCAGACTTTCTGGCCCTCTAAGAGTACACCCACCCAGCCCCAATACACTAAAGCCTGTGTGACAGGAAACCTATTGTCAAGCCTTCCTCTGCTCGAGCTTGGCTCAGCAGCAGGAGGGCAGACTCGTGTCTGTGGCTGGCAGCATCCATTTTGTGCTGCCCAGGTCGAGAAAGCTGGTAGCGGGTAGACCGGTGCCCCATAGTAGTGGTACTACAAGGGAGGAATCATACCTCCCACACCAGTTACTGGTGTGGGGGTATGATTCCAAGGTGTTTGACACCAAACACGACATGTTTCTAAGCAGCCGTTTTAAAGTTAGCATTTACCACGAGGTTATAATGCACTTAAATATATATGGTTGGCTGCATCACAGACAACCTCGGAAAATAGGTTCCGCAGGCTGCAGAGGGGCTCTGCTCATGCAGGAGCACCCTCTCACATAAAACCCAGCACCCTGCCTTCAGGATTGATAAG
This sequence comes from Calotriton arnoldi, assembly GCA_963921515.1. Classification (NCBI taxonomy): domain Eukaryota; kingdom Metazoa; phylum Chordata; class Amphibia; order Caudata; family Salamandridae; genus Calotriton; species Calotriton arnoldi. Next base: position 139,744 of record CAWUFW010019534.1, read on the forward strand.
GCCTGCCATAGGGGTGACTGATAGGTTTATATGTGTAGTGATTTAGAATAGATATGGTGAACCTATATCTAAGTAAGGGGTGCATGCACCACCTTACACAGGCTGCAGTAGCAGACCTGTGGTGTCAGTTTGAATGGTCTCTCAGGGGTGGCACAATACATGCTGCAGCCCCTGTGAGGCCTCTGGGGTACCTATGCCCTGGGTACATGGTGTACCATATACTAGGGACTTATAAGGATACCCCAGAATCCAATCTGGAGTGTACCTAAAGTACATAACACAACCAATTTAGGGAGAAATCAGATAGACTGGGGTCCTGAATAGCAGGATCCCAGTCAGACTAGTCAAAAACCAGCAAAACACCAGGAAAAAAGTGGGGGTAACCATGTAGTCAGATTCCACCTTCCTACACTTACACTTTGGCTCCAACAAAGGATAACCAACCATGAATGGAGACGACAATGCTCACTCTACCGATGCTGAGGACAACATGAAATGGCATACAAAATTAAAGATAGGACGTGACTCATCTCATGGTATTGAGGATCAGAATCGCAGTCTTGAGCATTTTGTAGAACTTGAAAGCAAATTGCAGTTGCAATTTCTATGCTTCTGGAAGGTGCACGGGCAACCTTTGGTGCTTTTTACAGTGAGTTTGGGCCCAACCTGAGCTGAAACCACTTCATACCCTAAAAAACGATTGTTGACTTGGATGATGGAGCTCGGTACTTTTAGTCCAATCTGAACCCTGCGTAACTGGACCCTATGGCTGGGCCTTCGTTCTCTGGCTTGTCCGGAGCAAGGCTGCGCTGAGGGGAAGGAGACATAAGGGAAAGGGTTTAACCAGTCATTGAAGTCCCTGTACAGATGTCGGCAAACCAGACAAGCTAATATATCTACCGCGTATAAACTAATATATCTATCTCAATGGACAGTGATAGGAGAGGCAAAGGAGCTAAAATATGTATTTTTAGAGCTCACACTGTGACTCCAACAAAGGATTACCAACAATGAAAGGAGAAGCAAAACTCAATAGAAGTGCTCACTATTAGCGAGTTTTGCTAATTTTTAGTATCAACACTATTGACTGTGTGTGGGTCCCTGTGGACAACAGGACCCCATAATATATCTCAGGTGATATAGCAATAGTGGCTACGACCCATTTCCAGCCTCCAGGTACATGTTTGACTTCTATTTGTGACTTTTTGAGGTGTTTGGTGCCAAACAGATTTTTTCCATTATAGGCCATAGAGCTCGGAGTCACGTCACATTTCTAGTTCTGGACCCCAGGACCCCATAGTATACCTCAGATGACATAGCAGGAGTGTCTAAGACCCATTTCTGGCCTCCAGGTGTGATTTTTTTATGTGTTTCGGTTTAAGGGGGGCAAAGTCACTTCTTCCACCCAGCCCAAGGTGCTCAAAATCGGGAACGATTTCAGGTTTTTCCCTTGGCTGGAAGCTAAAATAAAACTTCAGATAGTACCAAAGGTATATAGATCACATGAAAGCATCAGATCTGTCCTTTCTAACAAGTGTATTTAGGTCTTGTGCACTTAAACAGTGTCTCTGATATCCAGCCTGAGCTATTTGAAAAATTAGCAAAACTCAATAGAAGTGCTCACTATTAGCGAGTTTTGCTAAGTTTCAGTATCAAGCCTCATGACTGTTTGTGGGTCCCTGTGGCCACCAGGACCCCATATTATATCTCAGCTGATATAGCAAGAGTGGCTAGGGCCCATTTCCAGCCTCCAGGTACATGTCTGACTCCTATTTGTGACATTTTGAGGTGTTTGGGGTCAAACTCATTTTTTCCATTATAGGCCATAGAGCTCAGAGTCGCGTCACATTTCTAGTTCTGGACCCCAGGACCCCATAGTATACCTCAGATGACATAGCAGGAGTGTCTAAGACACATTTCTGGCCTCCAGGTGTGACTTTTTGATGTTTTTTGTGTTTAAGGGGGGCAAAGTCACTTCTTCCACCCAGCCCAAGGTGCTCAAAATCATGTACGATTTCAGGTTATTCCCTTGGCTGGAAGCTGGAAAAAAACTTCAGATAGTACCAATGGTATATAAATCACATGAAAGCATCAGATCTGACCTTTCACACAAGTGTATTTATGTCTTGTGCACTTAAACAGTGTCTCTGATATCCAGCCTGAGCTATTTGAAAAATTAGCAAAACTCAATGGAAGTGCTGACTATTAGTGAGTTTTGCTAATTTTCAGTATCAAGCATCATGACTGTTTGTGGGTCCCTATGGCCACCAGTACCCCATAGTATATCTCAGGTGATATAGCAAGAGTGTCTAGGGCCCATTTCCAGGCTCCAGGTACATGTCTCACTCCTATTTGTGACATTTTGAGGTGTTTGGTGTCAAACTCATTTTATCCATTATAGGCCATAGAGCTCAGAGTCACGTCACATTTCTAGTTCTGGACTCCCGGACCCCATAGTATGCCTCAGATGGGTTCACTGACAGAATATCGAACACAAAATATCGTGTGGACAGAATATCGTGTCCAAAATATCGAGGACAAGAATATCGAGTAGGTAAGTGCAAATAGATAGGTATAAATTTACTATTCTTAACTCCAGATCTACGTACCTTGAAGATATATATATCGGCAAAGTACATATATGTGGAGTTATATATAGTAAAACTTTACTTACCCATAAGAAATGACCTTCACAATATTCTTGTCCTCGATATTTTTGACACGATATTGTGTCCGACGATATTTGTGTTTTCGATATTTTTTCCACCCACCCCTCAGATGACATAGCAGGAGTGTCTAAGACCCATTTATGGCCTCCATGTGCGACTTTTTTTAAGTGATGGGTTTAAGGGGGGCAAAGTCACTTCTTCCACCCAGCCCAAGGTGCTCAAAATCGTGAACGATTTCAGGTTTTACCCTTGGCTGGAAGCTGAAAAAAACTTCCGATAGTACCAAAGGTATATAGATCACATGAAAGCATCAGATCTATCCTTTCTAACAAGTGTATTTATGTCTTGTGCACTCAAACAGTGTCTCTGATATCCAGTCTGAGCTATTTGAAAAATTAGCAAAACTCGCTAGAAGTGCTCACTATTCGCGAGTTTTGCTAATTTTTAGTATCAACCCTATTGACTGTGTGTGGGTCCCTGTGGACAACAGGACCCCATAATATATCTTATGTGATATAGCAAGAGTGGCTACGACACATTTCCAGCCTCCAGGTACATGTTTGACTTCTATTTGTGACATTTTGAGGTGTTTGGTGTCAAACAGATTTTTTCCATTATAGGCCATAGAGCTCAGAGTCACGTCACATTTCTAGTTCTGGACCCCAGGACCCCATAGTATACCTCAGATGACATAGCAGGAGTGCCTAAGACCCATTTATGGCCTCCAGGTGTGACTTTTGAAGTGTTTCGGTTTAAGGGGGGCAAAGTCACTTCTTCCACCCAGCCCAAGGTGCTCAAAATCGTGTACGATTTCAGGTTTTTCCCTTGGCTGGAAGCTGAAAAAAAACTTCAGATAGTACCAAAGGTACATAAATCACATGAAAGCATCTGATCAGACCTTTCTAACAAGTGTATTTATGTCTTGTGCACTTAAACAGTGTCTCTGATATCCAGCCTGAGCTATTTGAAAAATTAGCAAAACTCGCTAGAAGTGCTCACTATTAGCGAGTTTTGCTAATTTTCAGTATCAAGCCTCATGACTGTTTGTGGGTTCCTGTGGCCAACAGGACCCCATAGTATATCTCATGTGATATAGCAAGAGTGGCCGGGGCACATTTCCAGCCTCCAGGTACATGTCTCACTCCTATTTGTGACATTTTGAGGTGTTTGGTGTCAAACTCATTTTTTCCAATATAGGCCATAGAGCTCAGAGTCACATCACATTTCTAGTTCTGGACCCCAGGTCCCCATAGTATACCTCAGATGAGATAGCAGGAGTGTCTAAGACCCATTTATGGCCTCCATGTGTGACTTTTTGAAGTGTTTCGGTTTAAGGGGGGCAAAGTCACTTCTTCCACCCAGCCCAAGGTGCTCAAAATAGGGTACGAGTTCAGGTTTTTCCCTTGGCTGGAAGCTGAAAAAAAACTTCAGATAGTACCAAAGGAATATAGATCACATGAAAACATCAGACCTGACCTTTCTATCAAGTGTATTTATGTCTTGTGCACTCAAACAGTGTCTCTGATATCCAGTCTGAGCTATTTGAAAAATTAGCAAAATTCGCTAGAAGTGCTCACTATTAGTGAGTTTTGCTAATTTTCAGTATCAAGCCTCATGACTGTTTGTGGGTCCCTGTGGCCAACAGGACCCCATAGTATATCTCATGTGATATAGCAAGAGTGTCTAGGGCCCATTTCCAGCCTCCAGGTACATGTCTGACTCCTATTTGTGACATTTTGAGGTGTTTGGTGTCAAACTCATTTTTTCCAATATAGGCCATAGAGCTCAGAGTCACGTCACGTTTCTGGTTCTGGACCCCAGGTCCCCATAGTATACCTCAGATGAGATAGCAGGAGTGTCTAAGACCCATTTATGGCCTCTATGTGTGACTTTTTGAAGTTTGTCGGTTTAAGGGGGGCAAAGTCACTTTTTCCACCCAGCCCAAGGTGCTCAAAATCGGGTACGATTTCAGGTTTTTCCCTTGGCTAGAAGCTGAAAAAAAACTTCAGATAGTACCAAAGGTATATAGATCACATGAAAGCATCAGATCTGACCTTTCTAACAAGTGTATTTATGTCTTGTGCACTTAAACAGTGTCTCTGATATCCAGCCTGAGCTATTTGAAAAAAAAGCAAAACTTGCTAGAAGTGCTTACTATTTGCGACTTTTGCTAATTTTCAGTATCAAGCCTCATGACTGTTTGTGAGTCCCTGTGGCCCACTGAACTTTCTTAGGCATTCTTTTGGAAGTTAAGTCATTCTAAGGGGTCACTATGGATCCATATCCTTTGACAAACCTCCTGTAATACCCAGTCAGGCCCAAGAAAGCTCTGTCCTGAGTCTGGGTAGTGGGAGCAACCCAGTCCATGATGGTCTTTATTTTGCTATGCAATGGTTGAACCTGACCTCCACCCACAAGGTGGCCTAGGTATTCAACCTTACTCTGCCCTATCTGGCACTTAGTGGCCTTGATAGTGAGGCCTGCTTTTTGCAGGGCCTTCAAAACATTTCTCAGGTGGACCAGGTGATCCTCCCAGGTGGAGCTAAATACAGCAATATCATCTAGATAAGCTGCACTATAGTCTTTCAGGCCTGTAAGGACTTTGTTCACCAACCTTTGAAAAGTGGCAGGTGCATTCTTCAAGCCAAAGGCATCACCACAAATTGGTAGTGCCCACTAGGGGTTGAGAATGTTATTTTTGGCTTTGCATCCTCAGCTAATCTGATTTGCCAGTAGCCAGCTGTCAGGTCAAATGTACTCAGAAACTTGGCTGAGGCCAAATTATCTATAAATTCATCTGCCCTGGCTATTGGATGGGCATCAGTCCTAGTGACTGCATTGAGACCCCTGTAGTCAACACAAAACCTCATCTCTCTCTTACCACCCTGGGTGTGAGGTTTTGGTAGCAAGACTACTGGACTAGCCTAAGGGCTATCTGAGGGCTCAATTACTCCCAGCTCCAACATTTTCTGGACTTCAGTCCTGATGCAGTCCTGACATGGTCAGGTTGCCTGTAAATCTTATTTTTAACAGGCAGACTGTCACCTGTGTCCACTTCATGAGTGCACCAGGTAGTCTGACTTGGAGTCAGTGAAAACATATGTCTGTACTGATTGAGGACTTTCCAACAATCAGTTTGCTGCTGGTCAGTGAGGCTGCCTGCAAAGTCTACACCATCAACTGAACCATCATCAGGGTTATGTGAAAGCAGGTCAGGGAGTGGATCACTCTCTTCCTCCTGTCCCTCATCAGTAGCCATGAGAAAGCCCATGTCTGCCCTGTCAACATATGGTTTGAGCCTGTTCACATGGAGCACCCTGTGGGGGCTCCTGGGAGTTCCAAGGTCCACCAGGTAGCTAACCTCTCCCTTCTGCTCAATGATTGTATGAGGGCCACTCCACTTGTCTTGGAGGGCTGCTGGGGCCACAGGCTCCAACACCCATACTTTCTGTCCTGGCTGATAAACAGTCAACACAGCCTTTTGGTCATGCCAGGCCTTTTGCAATTCCTGGCTAGCCTCAAGGTTTTTGGATGCCTTCTTCATGTATTTAGCCATCCTGGAGCGGAGACCAAGTACATAGTCCACAATATCCTGTTTAGGGGGTTTGAGAGGTAACTCCCATCCCTCCTTCACTAGACATAAAGGACCCCTAACTGGATGTCCAAACAGAAGTTCAAAAGGGCTGTAACCAACCCCCTTCTGAGGAATCTCTCTGTAGGCAAAGAGAAGGCAGGGCAAAAGGATGTCCCATCTATGCCTGAGCTTTTCAGGGAGACCTTTAATCATGCCCTTGAGGGTTTTGTTGAATCTCTCAACTAACCCATTGCGGGTGATAAGGGGTGGTACATTTGCAATTTACTCCACACTCCTTCCACAATTCAGTCAAGTAACCAGACATAAAGTTTGCAGCTCTGTCTGATACTACCTCCTTAGGAAAACCCACCCTGGAAAATATTCCCAGGAGGGCTCTAGCCACAACAGGAGCTGTGGTAGTCCTAAGTGGGATTGCCTCTGGATACCTAGTGACATGGTCCACCACCACTAGTATGAATCTGTGCCCAGATGCAGTTTGAGGATCCATGGTACCAACAATGTCAATCTCCACCCTCTCAAAGGGAACCCCCACCACAGGTAGTGGTATCAGGGGGGCCTTTGTAGTGCCACCTGCCTTACCACTGACTTGGCAAGTGACACAGGAGCGACAAAACTCCTTTGTGTCCTCTGACATATGAGGCGAATGAAAGTGAGGAACAAGTCTGTCCCAGGTCTTGTTTTGGCCTAAGTATCCTGCTAATGGGATGTCATGTGCCAGTGTCAATAGGAAGCCCCTAAACTTCAGAGGTATAACCAACCTTCTAGTGGCACCAGGTTTGGGGTCTCTTCCCTCTGAGTATAAGAGTCCATCATCCCAGTAGATCCTGTGGGACCCACTGGCACTCCCAGCAGCCTCAGCAGCAGCTTACTGTCTAAGGGGTTCAAGAGAGGGGCAGCTCAGTTGCTCCTGGCTCAGATCTGCCCTGGAAGGGCCCCCTGTCCCCAAGAACTCAACCTGATCAGGTTCAAGTTCTTCCTTCAGGACTAAGATCATCTCCCTCAAGAGACTGATCTGTATTCTGAGGCAGGGGGGAAGACACTGCCTTACCCCTACTGCTCCTTCTCTTGGAAGGCACCTGGTCCATTATTCCAGGATCCAGGGCCTGTTCAGTGGAAGACATTTTTGCCTGTGACCTAGTCATGGCAAACACATCTGCAGGGATGCCCAGCATTTCTGCATGTGTCCTGAGTTCTACTTCAGCCCAAGCTGAAGTTTCCCAATCATTGCCCAATAAGCATTCAACAGGGAGGTCTGCACTTACCACAATCTTCTTAGGGCCAGTTATCCCACCTCCCCAGGTGAAATTCACAACTGCCAAGGAATGGTCTGTCCTGACATTGCTTGCATTGGTCACTTGGTACATCTCACCAAGTATGATTTGTTCAGGGGCCACAAGATCTGTTGTTACCATTGTGACACTTGCACCTGTGTCCCTGAATGCCATGGCCTCCTTACCATTGATCAAAGACTGCTGTCTGTATTTGCCCAGATTACTGGGACTGACAAATAAGGAGGCAATATCCATGCCTCCGTCACAGACTAACACAGCCTGAGTTGGAACTCTGACTAGGCCAGAACCCACCTCAGATCCCAGGGTTAACCCTACTACACCCTTATTCTGTGTACCACCACTTTGAACTGAACTAGGGGGAACAGTTGCCTTAGGGGCAGTGGTGGTTAGAGTAGATTTATTGGCCTTTGGACAATCAGCATCCTTTGTCCAATGGGTCTTATCCTTACAGATATAGCACCAAGGATTCTTTTTGCCTTTACCCTTGTTTGATTGTGACTCCCCCCCAGATGAAGACTTTTGGGGCCCTTGTGAAGACTTCTGGTCTTTACCCTTCTCCCCACCCTTATCAAAGGTTTTAGAACCTTGCTTCTTAGAGTCACCACCTTGGTTCTGAGTTTTCTGCTTCACCCTGGTTCTGACCCATTTGTCTGCCTTCTTTCCCAATTCTTGGGGGGAGGTCAGATCAGAGTCCACCAGGTACTGATGCAACAACTGATTTTGACAATTATTAAGGATCTGCTCCCTCATAATTAAATTGTAGAATCCTTTAAAATCACACACTGTACTGCCAAGTAACCAGACTTTCAGAGCCTTAGTAGCACAATCTACACAGTCAACCCAGTCCTGGGTCTGTCTTCTGGGTGTCTCTGAACTTAATCCTGTACTGTTCAGTGGTTAAGCCAAACCCTTCTATGAGAGCACTTTTCAGGACTGAGTAATTGTCAGCATCCTCTTCTCTCACAGTGAGGAGCTTATCTCTACCTTTGTCAGCAAAGGAGAGCCACAAGATAGCTGCCCACTGCTCTTGAGGGACCCTCTGTACTTTACAGGCCCTCTCAAGTGCAGTCATCCATTTGTAGATGTCATCCACACTCTGATATCGAGGGACAATCTTGTTCAGGTTCCTATGATCATGAGAATACTCTCTAGTTCTAGGGACACTGTTGGACACTGTTGCTGCCACCATGGGACTCTAGTCCCAATCTTCGGACACTGTTGCTGCCACCATGGGACTCTAGTCCCAATATCCTGGAAACTCTCTGGAGTTCTAGGGATTCCCTGTCTAAGGCCAATTGCTCCTTCTTGAGCCTGAGTTTGATTCTCTCATACTCTAGTAATTGGCACTTCTTATCATAAGAGGATTCTCTTCTATGAGAGGCAGAGGTCCCTACAGAAGTACCTGAATGATTAGACTCCACAGAGGGAGATTTTGATCTTCTAGGCAAACTTTGTACTCTTCCTGGTGTCGTAAAGAGAGGGCCACTGGGGCCTTCTCCTCCACTTAAAGGAAGAGTTGGATTTTCCAGGTTGGAATCATTTTGATCCTCCTGGGCAGGGTTTGATTCCAGATCAAAGAAGTGTTCACTTCCTGCTCTGTCCTCACCTCCTGCTCTGTCCTCACCTCCTGTCCCACCCACTCTTTCTACTTCATCAGACCCTGGGGTCTTTCTGAGGTCATCTAAGAGCAACATCTCTATGAAACGTTGGGTGCTTGCACTTCTCCCTGTCCTCAGCTTCATAGATGTACACATATTTCTCAATTCCTGGAATGAGAGATGGTCATACCTAGTTGGCAGAGAGCCACTGGCTTCTCCTTTAGAAGACATACTAGTGTTATGTGGTGTAGGCACCTACCTAACCTAGTGGAAACTGAACTCTCTTGAGTTGGAGAAAGACTTTGCTAGACCCTTGACTTACCCAACTCCAAGTTCAGTAGAACTTACTTATTCTAATCTTGATGTATTATATGTACCTAATACCTTTAGTGGTTTTCAGTTAATCACTCAATGAGATTTATCTGGTAAAACAATAGCAAGCTTGAATCCCAACCGCTGCACACCAATGTGAGAAGTTGGTCTGGTATATGCTGTCCACTAATTAAAGTGGGCACCCTGTACCAGTCCAAACGACCCTTATGGTGATTAGGTTAAAGATAACCTTTATGAAAGCTATCCTTGTGGTAGCTATGGAGAGCAACCTTCAGGCTAAGTCTTGATGGACTGTAAAGCAGCTTGTTGTACCAGATCAGAACCTCCTGAATGATCAAATGAAAGGAGAACCACACAAGTGTTATATAAAATATATGTATTTATTACTAAACACTATCTACTAACCTCTTTATGAGATTAACGCATAAGGCACACAATACTTAATCAATAGAATAACAGTAAATAGCACAATACACAGCGGGCTCCAGGGGGAGACCGAACCATATACTAAAAAAATGGTATAACAACAACGACAGCACAATACACAGCGGGCTCCAGGGGGAGACCGAACCATATACTAAAAAAATGGTTTAACAACAACGACTTCACTAGACACAGTACCTAGAGCACATAGAATCGCTGGGACCCCAAGGAACCACCCAAAGGAGTGATACGGGGAGCCCACGAAGAATGGGTGCAACACAGACACGAGCTCCGTACAACTCTATGGGAAAGTCGCGGTTGGAAAATTACAGTTTAAGGACACTTCGGAGAGGACTTCAAGCAAACCCTTTGGAACATAGAAGGTTCTAAGGCCAGCACCCTTGTGAGTACCGAGGTACCCTTGTTACCTATCCCAGAGGAGCCGGGTGCATAGGGGGTCAAGTGGTGTCAGAAACCCTCGTCGTTTTCAATGGCATGATGCGAAGAAGTGCTGCTGCAGGGAAGATGAAAATCCAAGCCTGGATCCGAGGTGAGAAGAACCTGAAAGCAGAGGGGACAGAGTCTGGGTCACTTCAGGGTGACCGGTGCCTCGGTAGACAAATGCCCACCGATATCGGGAGCTTCAGGTGTGAAGATAGGATGCTTGACTCTGCAGCCATGGTGGCCAGGAAACGCAGACGATGACTAAAGTCCGGAGGTGAGCAGTCCGACAAAGGAAGTCAAGTGCTGAGGGGTCAGTGTCCGGATTGAACACCAACAAGCCTTGGCAAAGGCAACCCACGCGGGCAGAGGAAACAAGTTACGGTGAGGACCAGCAAGGTCCTGGGGACTCTCCAAGCTATGTGGAGTCAGGGCACATCTGGAGCAACCAGGGAAGCCCAAGGAAATCCAAAGTGACCCTCGCTAGGACCCACAGGCCAACAGACCAGGGATCGCGAATGGACCTCTACCAGCCCACGGAGCACTCATGGAGTGGAGGCCGGAAATCTTCAGTGGAAATACTGCTCGGGGTCAGGACTACACATAGCTCAATGCACAGCCTCAGGGATCGCCAAAAAGCATATGCAGCTGCAAAAGTACATGGTGCACAGGGGTTCGGGTTGCACGGTCTTGAGGGATACTGGTCTCAGGATTGCTGAGAGAGCAGATCGACCTCAGATGCTCGGGAACCCACCTCCTGTGTTGCAGAAATCTTCGGAGTTCTCAGGAGCTCGGGAGATGCAAACCGGTCCTAGGGGAGGGTCAGGACAGAGGGGTGGCTACACCCATGTCCTTTGGCCAGTTTCGCGCCTGTCTGGGAGGTGGTCACCCTCCCTGTGACAGGAAACCTATTGTCAGGCCTTCCTCTGCTCGAGCTTGGCTCAGCAGCAGGAGGGAAGACTCGTGTCTGTGGCTGGCAGCATCCATTTTGTGATGCCCAGGTCGAGAAAACTGGTACCGGGTGTACCGGTGTTTCACATAAGTCCCTCTAGAAGGGTGGAATCATACGCGGGGAGGTATGATTCAAAGGTGTTTGACACCAAACACGACATGTTTCTAAGCAGCCGTTTTAAAGTTAGCATTTACCGCGAGGTTATAATGCTCTTAAATTTATATGGTTGGCTGCATCACAGACAACCTCGGAAAATAGTTTCCGAAGGCTGCAGAGGGGCTCTGCTCATGCAGGGGCACCCTCTCACATAAAACCCAGCACCTTCTCTTTAGGATTGATAAGGCCTGCCATAGGGGTGACTGATAGGTTTATATGTGCCGTGATTTAGAATAGATATAGGTAACCTATATCTAAGTAGGGGTGCAGGCACCACCTTACACAGGCTGCAGTAGTAGACCTGTGTTGTCATTTTGAATGACCTCTCAGGGGTGGCACAATACATGCTTCAGCCCCTGGGAGGCCTCTGGGGTACCTATGCCCTTGGTACATACATGGTGTACCATATACTAGGATGTGATAAGGATACTCCAGTATCCAATCTGGAGTGTACCTAAAGTATGTGCAATCAATTTAGAGGAGAAAGCAGATAGACTGGGGTCCTGAATAGCAGGATCCCAGTCAGTCTATGTTGAAAACAGTGATACATCAGCAAAAAGTGGGGGTAACTATAAGAAGCAGATCCTACTCTCCTACAACCAGGACCCCATTATATATCTCAGGTGATATAGCAAGAGTGGCTAGGGCCCATTTCCAGCCTCCAGGTACATGTCTGACTCCTATTTGTGACATTTTGAGGTGTTTGGTGTCAAACTCATTTTTTCCAATATAGGCCATAGAGCTCAGAGTCGCATCACATTTCTGGTTCTGGACTCCAGGACCCCATAGTATACTTTAGATGACATAGCAGGAGTGTCTAAGACCCATTTCTGGCCTCCAGGTGTGACTTTTTGAAGTGTTTGGGTTTAAGGGGGGGCGCAAAGTCACTTCTTCCACCCAGCCCAAGGTGCTCAAAATCAGATACGATTTCAGGTTTTTCCCTTGTCTGGAAGCTGAAAAAAAACTTCGGATAGTACCAAAGGTATATAGACCACATGAAAGCATCAGACCTGACCTTTCTAACAAGTGTATTTATGTCTTGTGCACTCAAACAGTGTCTCTGATATCCAGTCTGAACTATTTGAAAAATTAGCAAAACTCACTAGAAGTACTCACTATTAGCGAGATTTGCTAATTTTCAGTATCAAACCTCATGACTGTTTGTGGGTCCCTGTGGCCCCAGGACCCTATAGTATATCTCAGGTGATATAGCAAGAGTGGCTAGGGCCCATTTCCAGCCTCCAGGTACATGTCTGACTCCTATTTGTGACATTTTGAGGTGTTTGGTGTCAAACTCATTTTTTCCATTATAGCCCATAGAGCTCAGAGTCACGTCACATTTCTAGGTCTTGATCCCAAGGACCCCTAAGTATACCTCAGGTGACATGGCAGGAGTGCCTTGGACCCAATTCTAGCATCCAGTCACATGTTATAGTAATTTTTATAACATTTGTAGGTGTTCAGGGGACAAATTCACTTCTTCTACACAAGACTATAGGGCTCCAAGTCTGGTACGATTGTATGTTTATCCCCTTGGCTGGAAGTGAAACAAACCTTCATATAGTCCAAAAGGTACATACACCTCTTCAAAGTATCAGAGCTAAGCTTTCTAACAAGTATATCTAGGTCCTGTGTACTCACAAAGTGACTCCGATAGCCATTATGAGCTATGTGGAAAATTAGCAAATCTTGTCAAAACAAGATTTTTGGACAGCTTTTGCTATTTTTCGGTATCAACTCTCATGACAGTTTGTAGGTCCCTGTGGACATTAGGAACCCATATTATACCTCAGATGATGTAGCAGCAGCGCCTAGGGCCCAATTCTTGCATCCAGACACCTGTTTTAGTAATATTTGTCACATTTTTAGGTGTTCAGGGGACAGAGTCACTTCTTCAACGGAAGGCTATGGTACTCCATGTGCTCCGAGAGGTCAAAAAAGATTTAATACAAAATCATTTAAAAAGTATATAGCTGCAACGGCAGTGTCTGGGAATGCTAAATAAGTGCATTTGCACTGTTCTGTGTACCTCCAAATTGAATTTCTAACACTTTGTGGTCTCCCTGAAGCAAAAAATGACTAAGTCCAAATATGTCATTGGTGCATCAAAGTGTTCAAAAACGGATAAAAATGCAAAAAAACAAAGTGCTACAGTGGCCTAATAGCATGCTAATCACATAATGAATGACATAGAATGAATAGTTTTACAAATTCCTTTGAAAATGTTATTTTAAATTTCAGGGGGACAAGGTTCACGGAAGTCATGGAACTCTGAGCGGTGTAAAAGTTCAAACCCCCCCCCTTATGGAGGTCAAAAATTTTAATACATCAAAATCATTTTAAAACTATATAGGTGTAATTGCAGTGTCCTGAATGCTATAAAAGTGGGGACGCGCAGACAGCAGATACCAGTACCGTGAGGGGAATGGTCCATCTTGACCCACTCTGAGCCTGGACACTGCCGTGAGGGGAAACGGCTAAGTAATCACCGCAGCACCGCTACTTCTGCCGTGAAGGCAATGGCTGAACTACCATCCCCAGCAGGCATTGCTTGTCGCTTGCCGGGGACGTCATCGTGGCGCCTGGAGGCGCTTATCAGCCGAGCAGCTCTCCCGCAGCACGGGACGCGCAGACAGCTGATACCAGTACCGTGAGGGGAATGGTCTATCTTGACCCACTCTGAGCCTGGATACTGCGGTGAGGGGAAATGGCTAAGTAATCACCGCAGCACCGCTACTTCTGCCGCGAAGGCAACGGCTGAACTACCATCCTCAGCAGGCATTGCTTGTCGCTTGCCGGGGACGTCATCGCGGCGCCTGGAGGCGCTTATCAGCCGAGCAGCTCTCCCGCAGCGTGGGACGCGCAGACAGCTGATACCAGTACCGTGAGGGGAATGGTCTATCTTGACCCACTCTGAGCCTGGACACTGCTGTGAGGGGAAACAGCTAAGTAATCACCGCAGCACCGCTACTTCTGCCGTGAAGGCAACGGCTGAACTACCATCCCCAGCAGGCATTGCTTGTCGCTTGCCGGGGACGTCATCGCGGTGCCTGGAGGCGCTTATCAGCCGAGCAGCTCTCCCGCAGCGCGGGATGCGCAGACAGCTGATACCAGTACCGTGAGGGGAATGGTCTATCTTGGCCCACTCTGAGCCTGGACACTGCCGTGAGGGGAAACGGCTAAGTAATCACCGCAGCATCGCTACTTCTGCCGTGAAGGCAACGGCTGAACTACCATCTCCAGCAGGCATTGCTTGTCGCTTACCGGGGACGTCATTGCGGTGCCTGGAGGCGCTTATCAGCCGAGGCGCTTATCAGCCGAGCAGCTCTCCCGCAGCGCGGGACGCGCAGACAGCTGTTACCAGTACCGTGAGGGGAATGGTATATCTTGACCCACTCTGAGCCTGGACACTGCCGTGAGGGGAAATGACTAAGTAATCACCGCAGCACCGCTACTTCTGCCGTGAAGGCAACGGCTGAACTACCATTCCCAGCAGGCATTGCTTGTCGCTTGCCGGGGACGTCATCGCGGCGCCTGGAGGCGCTCATCAGCCGAGCAGCTCTCCCGCAGCGCGGGACGCACGCGGGCGGGTGTGCCCGGGCAAAGCCCGGGCCAAGGGCGGGCCCGTCCATGCCCTTCAGATCCTGAAGGAGGCTGGGCTGGGCCACCCGTCTAACGTTCATCTATGGGTAAGCGCAAACACCTTGGCAGTCAAGAACAGGGGGGTGCAAAAGCCAAAATATCGAGAAAGTCACCATCTATAATTTCATACTTGACCTCGGCCGTGGGAGCATTGAATAAGGAGATAGCTAATGCCGAAAAGGAATTGGGACTGGGTTCAAGCCAAAATGATGGAGGAGGGACTGTGGCAATTGATCCTCTATCAATTATTCCCGTACCATTGGAACCGGCGGTGTTGATTAGTGGCCCAAGATCAAGGACCGAAGCTCAGACTCACGATAGTGCAGTGACAGGGGTTGTGGATGTAATATCTGAAGTTCCCGCCCTGGATGAGGAAAGGATATCAAGGGGCCCAATTGTGAGGACTGGGGGGGAAAGCGTACCAGCAGAAAAGCCAGTAAGAGGAAGAAGGGCTCTAAAAATAGTACCCCCAAGTTGGTGCCGGTGGTGGATGAGAATATTCAATTGACATTGCGGAACTTGGTAGAGGACATTTTCAGTGCTCGGTTTGAATCTATATTGGCCAGTATTAATAAAGATGTAATTGATACCATGAATTCTTGTGTCGCGGATTTAAAGAAAAAATGTGAGCGACTGGACTCCTTTATGGATTCCTTCAGAAGGGATACAAAGGATATCCCGCAAGTTAAAGCAAATTTGGGCTTGTTACCTACTCCTCCATTAGAGATTAGGCCGATTTCCCGAGGGAAACAATTAGGCAATCAATCATTCTCATTCCTGGGGGGGGGTAAAACCTAATATAGTTGGTAGACCTGAGGTTTTTCAAGGTCTGGCCCAAGGGGAGGAAACCCTTCCAAGTAGATTCAAGTCTAGCTAATTTTCTAGTTACAGGATCGATTGTGGCAATTAATGAAAACTCTGTCCCGCAAGAGAGAAATATAAGTTCTAATGGAAGTAGAATTAATGTCCCTCCAGAAGCTACTCCTCTGGTTGCGGTTCTTGTAGGGGTCCCCCCTTTAAGTGCCCATGACAGTGAATCAACGGCGGCCCTGTTGCGCAAGACAAAAAATTGGTGTGACCACTATTGCTCAGGTCAACCCGAGATTTCTGCTCATATTATAATGGCTAGACTGGTGGCTTGGGTGGGTAATGGTTCCAAACATGTACCTGGTGACTGTATTATAGTTAATTTCAACAAATGGGATATAGTGGACAGGTTGTTTGGGGACACCACTGAATTACAAGGGGGGGCATTAGGGCCTTGCCATTAGGGTATTTTTACCCCCCAGTAAGTACATTACGAGCTTTTGACAGGGTTAGTGCTGCTAATTCCATTAGTTCTCATCAGTCCTTGTTGTGTCCTTCTCGCAGTAAAAGTCTTGTTTTTTGCCCTGGTAAAGTAACTGGGGGAGGAGTAATATCTCCAAAATTGGTAGCTCAGTTGACAAGGCCTGAAGAGGGAGGTTTTCCTGTCTCAAATAGATTTCTCCCACTTACCCAGATGGATATGAATGATTGACTGGCGGATACAGATAGTTGTATATTTGAACCATCCTCTAAAGACCAAGCCACAGATGATACAGGAGCTGAAATTCCCCCTAATTGCAGAATTGTCAGCTGGAACATTGCGGGTCTTAGATCTAAAAGAGCTGATCCAATTTGGTTGAATTTCATAAAATCATACGATATAATTGCTCTCCAGGAAACATGGGACAGGGGGGATAGTTTTTGGTTGGATGGGTTTAGATCCTATTTCCTACCTGCCCGCCCTGCCCCGGCTGGTAGAGCAAAAGGTGGTCTGATGCTTCTTCTTTCCCTCAAGTTAATGGGGTCTTCAAAAAGGGTAGAGGTAGACTGTTTTAATTGTCTGATAGTAGAAGTAAGCATCTTAAACTACCCCAAGCTATTACTTGTAAATTTTTATAATTCTGGGGAAAGCGATTTTATGAATCAACATTTGTGTAATTTGAAACTTTTTTTAGAAGAATATAGGTTGAAGCAATCCACTTCTTATTATATACTACTTATGGGTGATTTTAATATACATTTGTGTGATCTGCATTGTTTTATTGATGATCATTTAGGGCACAGTCATTCGGTGATCCCTCATTTTGAGCATTCATCTCAGGGGGAGTGTCTAGAGGCCATTTTGACTGAAGCCGATCTTTCTGAACCCAACTTTTTTAACCAATCTGAACGGTGTCCTACGTTTAAATCTAAGGCTAGAGATACTATTATTGATTATATATTCTTGTCCCCTATGTTGTTAGGTAAAGTAGTATTCTATAATGCTAGACTATCACCTTTTAGTGACCATAATCCTGTTATATTAGAACTGGATAAAAGTTGTGGCCTTCTGGGAAAAGGAGGAAAGAATTTGGGAGCTAACAGTGTGGCAACTCGTGATCACGGGAGGAGGCTTAAGTGGTCTAAAGTGATGCCTGACATCTTTTTCACGGACTTCTGCTCGAAAGCTAAAGGGCTTATCACAATATGTGCTGATTCTTCAAACACCAAGGATGTGGTTCTTAGAGCCTTTGATGGCATTTGTAGACAGATAGCTGCGGATTTGACCATTAACACTAAATCAAGAACTACAAGTGGAGAAAGATGGTTTGATGAAAACTGCTCACGAGCCCACCGTTCTCTAGTTTTAGCCTTGAAAAGTTTACCTCGAGATAGGGCATTGATAGTGAGATTACGGAAGCAATATAAGATAGCAGTTCATAGGCGGAAATCGGAGATTAAGGCAGAGGCCTGGAACGCTCTTCTATCTGTTGATGTTTTAAAGGTTATTTCAAGATTTTGGGCTATTGTAAACACTCCGTTTTTCTCCTGTCTGGAAAATGACACACAGGAATGTAATATTACAGAGGCACAGTGGTTGTCTCGTTTTGAGGCAATCTATGGTTCCGATGAGGTACTGGACACCTCCCCCAGGATATCATCTCAGCAGGACACAGTATCACTTGTTTTTAATGAAGAGGAAATTTAGAGAGCAATAAAAAGACCTCTAGCAATAAAGCACCTGGTCCTGACTGTGTTCCAGCAGACTTTTATAAATGTGATCCTAAATTCTGGGGGAAGATATTAGTTAATGTTTTTAAGGCCTCTGGAATGCTCGGGTTTCCCGTATCCTGATCCCAGTCTATTATTATTCAAGTTTTTAAAAAGGGCCAGAGAGGGGACCCGAGGTGTTATAGACCAATATCCCTGATTGATTCGGTGGTTAAAATACTAGGGAAAGTGATTTTAATTAAAATTACAGACTGGGCCAATGATAAAAAGATTTTATCTAATTTACAGTAATTTTTTAGACAAGGAAGAAGCACCATGGATCAGTGTCTTAACCTATATTTATTAATAAGCAAATACACTATGGCCAAAGAAGGTTCTCTGAAGTTGGCATTTATGGATTTATCTTCAGCGTTCGACCTGGTTAACAGGTCGAAGCTGTGGAGTATCTTGTTGGAAATGGGTATGGACCCGTGTCTAGTTTATTTTTTGGCTGATCTTCATCGTGATCTTTTTGCATCAGTTAGGATTTCCCAGGACGGCAAATGTACAAGGTCTTTTAAATCAAGAAGGGGTGTTCGACAGGAGTGTATACTGGCGCCCTTGCTCTTTACACTTTATATTAACGCCCTGGACAAAACTTTAGTGGAGGCGAGCCTGGATATTCCGCGTGTAGGAGACTGTCCAATTCCGGTTCTCCTATACGCGGATGATGCTGTTCTTTTGGCACGTACTGCGGTAGGCCTCCAGCGGCTTTTGGATGCTTTTGGGGCCTACATGAAGTCATTGGACCTGGTAGTGAACATCGGGAAGTCACATATTATGACAACGGGTCATAGAGTTAGAAAAGCCAAATCTTTTTATTGTAATGGGGTGGAAGTGTCCATGGTGTCCTCATTTACATATTTAGGGGTATTATTTGATGAAAGAAGTTCTTGGGTACCCCAACAAAAATTTTTAAAAAATGCAGTCACTAGATCTATCTTAGCCTTATTAGGGTTTGCGCAGCGTCTGGGGGCAAGACCTGTAGAGGCCATTCTTAAGACATATAGATCGAAGTGTCTGGCGATCGCTGCCTATGGCTCATCTATATGGGGATTTAAACAGCAGGCAGGGGTGCAGATAGCTGAAAATAGATTTATACGTAGCCTCCTGTCTGTACCTCAATCAACCCCAACCTTTGCTATACACCAGGAACTGGGGTTGGGTTACGTTTCTGACATCCTGAGCACAGCTCCGTTACTTTGTTGGCTTAAAGTATGGCTTAACCCAGAATTAACTTTGAATCATCAGATTCTGCGGGATTGTGTTAAATTGGATAAAGCTAGCAATATTAAGTGGCTGTTATATGTTAAGCTTATGTTATCCTAAATAGGGCGGCCAGAATTATTTGAAGCCCCAGAAAGGATTAGGAAGGAAGACGTGAAGTGGGTCAAAATGAATTTTATGAATATATTAATGATGGAAAGGGAAGAACAAGAGTTACAGAAACCTTTAGTTATGGCCCATTTTCTGACAAAGACAACTATTTTAATTGAGCCGTACTTGAAAATTGTTACTAAGCCGTTCCATCGTTGGCTCCTGACTAGGTTCCGTTTTAATTTGATTCACTTCTCGTTGGGTGATTATTCGGGGTGGTGCAAACCTGAGGATGCAGGACCGTGTCAATGTGATAATTATTCTGCACAAGACACTTTACATTTTATGATGTTCTGTGATTTTTATAATGATATCCGTAGGAAGTTTTTAGTCCCTATATTGAATGGAAAGGGTTTTTTACAGGTTAGACCTGCGCTACTTTATCTGCAAATGCTGAGTAACCCGTTGGACATTTTTTAATATTGCTTGTTTTCTTGTTGCTGCTGTACGGCTTAGGAAAAAAAGATATCCCACGTTAAATAATGTATAAATTTTAATGATAATATTTTTATGGAATTTTCTTTTTTAACTTTGTGATATCAGATATCGCTGAAACACACAAATGTGGTTGTTTTATATATTTCACTCAAATGTTTACATAGGAATGTGTATTTTTTTGTATATAGTGTATTGTACTTTTATGATTTTAATTAATCGAATAAAGTGGATTGATTGATTGCTATAAAAGTGCATTTGCACCGTTCTGTGTACCTCCAAAATGAATTTCTAACACTTTTGAAGTCTCCATGAACCAAAAAGTGACAAAGTCCAAATACATCATTGGTGCATCAGTGTTCCAAAACGGTCATACATGGATACAAATGAAAAAAACAAAGTGCTACAGTGGCCCAATAGCATGCTAAACACATAATGAATGACATAAAATGAATAGTATTACAAATTACTTTGAAAATGCTATTTTAAATTTCAGGGGGACAAGGTCACGGAAGTCATGGAACTCCGAGCGGGGTAAAAGTTCAACCTTTCCCCTCTTCTGGAGGTCAAAATGTTAATACATCAAAATCATTTAAAAACTATATAGGTGTAATTGCAGTGTCTTGGATACATCCCACATGAATTTTAAACACTTTAGGAGTATCTCTGATCAAAATAATCATCAAATTCCCAAAGCTGCACCAGCGTTTCAAAGTGTTCCAAAACGCTCAAAAATGTTGGAAAATGAAAAAAATACATAATTTCTGAGGCTTTATAATATTCTACAGATAATGTATATCTCAAATTAGTTTTAAATCCCTTTATTAAAAAGTTTCTCTTTTGTGCTCCACTGGTACAACGCCTCAAGTCTGAGAAACTGCACCAGTGGAGCAATGTCTACATTGGTGCAGCCGAAGCTGCACTGGTGTAACGAGAGTCAAGCTCAACGGGGTATTCTTTCCCCGCTGATTCTTCCACGCCCGTTCCCTTGTCTGTGGTTTCGCTAGATAGTAGGTAGGGACAGTGGGAATCTCGTTCATCCATTCATGCGCGTCACTAATTAGATGACGAGGCATTTGGCTATTCTGTATCACCTCGCGGTGGCTCATTCTGGGTTATTATGCTGCCCATCAGCGTCAAATCGGTTTTGCTTCCAACAATGCAACATTCGTTCGCTCCGGAGTACAGCCACACTGTAAGCTGTCCTCACTGGAACTGGGATCACGTATAGGCCAGAGATAGTACACCGTGCAGTACTAATCCAACAATTTAAAATTGTCTACGAACAGTCCTGAGAAATTAAAGTACGATTACCAGGACATCAAAAATCAATGCAATATGTAGTGATTATGTGTATGTAATTATTTGAGACCTATTCTTCATTCAAGACATTTCAATAATCATGATGTACACTTTTGTATCTAGATTATTATAAGCACACATCTATATAAAAAAAAAAAATACACATCTATAAATTGCACATCTAGCTAGAAAATACACATCTATAAAAATTCACATCTATAAGATCCACATCTATGCTAATTTTTGTGTCAACTATAAACTAGTGTGTAACTGTTTAACCACATTTAAATATTAATGGATCAACATTTTCAAACAATATGTTTTATAAGAGTGACGCGTGTGCTGTACGATAGTGTACATCTCAGCATTTAGCTTGAAATTTAATTGTCCATGAATACTTGGCACATTTTAAGAGTGTCCATTAATGTAGTCAGGCAAACATTTTTCTTGAATGGGAATGACATTTGTAGACCAAGATCAGCTAAAGCAACATCATTACATTGAGGCCAAATACCCCGACATCCGACAATAAAGCCATGAAATTTTACAGTTTTACAGTTGGTAAGATCTTTGATTTGCTGCGATAGATCCTGGTAATATTTAACTTTACTCTCGAACGCTAATTCAAGGGAATTCTGTGAGTTTTCATAACGAATTGAAACATCAATCACTACAGCAGTACCATTTTTGGTGAACACTACAGCTGGTTTTCTTAGTTCACCTTGACTATTTTTAACATGAGGTTCCCTGTATGTCATCCACCCACACCTTTTTGCTCTATCAATGAGCAATTCCAACACTTTGTTATGCCTTTTTATCCTTATGTCCTTGGTTTTAGGACATGCACCTGAAATATGTGAAATTGTTTCGCATACATCTTTGCAGTATCTACAAGTAGCAAATGTACGATTTCTTCCCCTAGTGATGGTTTCTCTAGTATACAAAACATTTGCTCTCAACATCAGCACAGCTATGCATTGATTTTCTTTCATTTTATTATGTTTGCTGATCCAGAAATTTGAGGTTGGATTACTTGCTAAGTATTTTATACCATCACCTTGGACAGGAGATTTGCCCATTTTTCAAATTCCTCTTTCCTCCAATCATATATTGCTAACAAATTCAATTCATAACTCAGAAATCTACTGTCTGAAATGTTGAGTTTGTGTGTTTTGATGATGTTATCAATGTTTTCATTGATTACTTCTCCTGCATACATAAATGATTGAGCTATGTACAGATCTGGAGCTTCCCTGGCATACAATAAACTATTGATTTTGTTTAGACCAATTGTCGTACATAACTTTGGTATACTGAGGCCCCCAAAGGATCTTTTCGAATATAGGAGACCATCACATGTGTATGCAGGTAGGTGTAGGAAATGTTTGACATACTTTTTTATTGTTTTATCCAGAATGTTTAAAGTTTTAGCTTCTGTTCCTGTCATTTCCAACTTAAATGACAGTTTAGGGATCAAATATTGACACAATATTTCTATTTTCTGTGTGGGCTTAAGTGGTAAATTGTCGAGTTTTTGAGCCCAGTCAACAAGAACCTCATTACTTTTGTTGTTGCTTGAATGGCCGGTGTATGGATCAAAGTTCAATCCGAGGTATCTCTCGCTTTCTCCTGGATGAATGTTTTCAATATTTTGTTTTTCAAATTGCCATGGTGTGCAGTTGTTAACCAGGATCTTATCTTTATGGTGACATATAAAATCCATGTGTTTTTTTCACATTTAGCTTTAAGCCTGTTGTTTTACTGAATTTTTCAATGATTTTCAGATTTGTACTCATTCCTTCCCAGGTGTTGCTGAGTACTGCGATGTCATCTGCAAAGGCAAGAGCGGTGATTTGCTTAATGAGACCATCAGAACCAATGTGAAGCCCTTGCCATCTTTCTGAAGATCACAGATCAAGGGATCCATGGCAATGTTAAACAACATTGGGGATAAAGAGTCACCTTGCTTAACTCCCGACTTCATTTATATTTCTGGAGTTGCTTCATTGTTTTTTCCTTGAAAAATGTTGTTGAGTCAGTGTATAAGTCTTGTACTATGTCTCTGATGCATGATGGAACTCTGTGCCTTTCAAGTCTCTGTAAAATGTGACCATGGCTGACAGAGTCAAAGGCTTTTGAGATATCTATGAACACCACTGCTAACGAGCTTCTGTTTTTCGTGCCCCTTTTATGATGTTTTGCAGAAGAGTCAGATTTTCGAGACAACCTCTCACCTTCATGAAGCCTTTTTGTCTCATATTCAATTCAACGAAAGATGCAAGTCTTTTGGTTAGTATTTTCGTGAACAACTTCATGAATGCCGTACCGATGGTAATTGGACGCCAATTACTGATTTTTTTAAGTTCGCTAATCGGTACATTTTTAGGTATTAAAATCGATCAATTCTTTTTAATACTTTCTGGTACTCTTCTCATCGATAACCAAGACGACAAGATTCTGGGCAGCAGTCTTGGTTGCCTGTTATGCACATTATTTAAGTAATTCAGGCCAATCTTGTCAGGCCTCACTGCTTTTTTTAAATCTGATTCATCGAAGGCTTTAGTTATTTCAAGCAGTGTAATTTCTTTACACAGTCCTCCAATTTCCCATTCATCCGGTATCCGATCAATTGGGATGAATTTGGGATTTTTCTTGTTTTCTTTTTCAATTATGTTTTTATAATATTGGAAGATTTCATCAGCACTGATTTGGCAGGTGGCATCTTCTGCCCCATCGGTGATTATCCTGGCAATTTTCTTTTGTCTTTTTTAAACATTGCCTGGTATTCCTTGTAGCTGCCCTTTGCTTTTGCATAATTTTTCTTGTGTGTCCGATTGAGCCTTCCATTTTTCTTATCTTTCTTTGCTATCTTGTTTTGTACTGGGTTAATCTGTTGCCCATCTTGAGCAGAGTTCATAGGCTCATTATTGGGTTCGCTTGTTGGTTTGGTACGATTTGCTGGTACAGGACTTATATCATTGGTGTTGTCTGAGATATAAGTCACTATCTCATCCATCAGATCCATAGCAGCATCGTGATGCTGGATGTTTTTGGTGTACTTCTCGACTTCTGTGATTCTATCATTCAGTACATCAAAGTTTTTTATTTTTGGCGCTCGTTTCCGATTGATAAAGTCTCTGCGCCTTTCCGTTGTTATTTTCACTGAAATCTCTGGTTCATCGCAAGAGTCATTCTCTGAGATATTGGATGCTTGCAGTACATCTTTTGCCGATTTTTTTCTCTTATCTCTTCTATCTCTTCTTTTTCCTGCAATTTGTTTGCTGTTTTTATTGTCAAAATGCGGAACCATCAGCGCATTAATGTTTCTCTTGTTTTCATATACTTTTTCCAATTCTGCTAATAGCAGTATTTCTTCCTGTGACCATAATTTTGATGGTTTGCTGCTTGCTAGAGCTGCTAGTCTAGCCTCATTTTGCGCTCTTGGATGCACATGCCGAGCATGTTGTGAAACTCCAATCTTTGATCCGAATCTAAGGTCACAGAAGCTGCACAGGAATGGCAGCACTCCTTTTTGAGGTCTTCCTTTACATTTGGCATAATGGCACGCAATATTGTGGTATTCGGCTTCTTTGTCACATTTTGAACAATAAGTTTTGAGATAGAAGCCTTTATGCTTGTTGGAGACATGTTTTCTCAATTCTTTAAAAGTTCCCAATATGTCTCCACACAAGTCACATTTATACTTTTCGTTTGGGTATTTCCAATATGTGACTTTTTTCGTGTAGTCACTTTTCTTTGTTATTAGTTCTTTGCTGACCTCGTACACATTAGGTAGATGTTCAAAGTTGGTTGTAACAATGTCACTCTTGGCTGAGGAGGCCACAAACTCGATAGTTTCGCTGAGGTCTACTGTTGTGTCTTCTTCTGCTACGGAGGGTGAACTAGGGTCTATATCGTGATCTGAATCGTTGTTGCTTGTTGCATTGTTTGAAGCGGGTGCTGGTTTGTCAAATTCAGTGAGGAGGTTAATGATTTCTGGGAAAGAAAGCACCTCCTTTCGCCATCTTAACAGGGTTTTTAATCGCCAGGAACTACCCCATCTGGAATTGTGTTCGTTTGCTTCGCCATTTCTCACTATCACGTTCGCCGCCATGATAGAACCTTATTTGGCCTGTCTCCATAGACTTTCCTACGAATAGTCAAGCACTATAGTGGCAGTTACCGGCGGGACCACTGGGAGGTAAAGGCCACTATAACTGAGAATAGGTTAAGAGAGTCATAGTTACTCCCACCGTTTACCCGCGCTTCATTGAATTTCTTCACTTTGACATTCAGAGCACTGGGCAGAAATCACATCGCGTCAACACCCGCCTCGGTGGCAGGATCAACCAGGTAGCCGCACCTGCTGACGAAGTGGGGCCGCGTGCCCATCTCCCCGACCGGCAACCTTTGTGCACCCCTCCATCTCTCGGGAGCCTGCCAGGGGAAGGAGCCCACCCGCCTGGGCGGGAGGGCTCACTGGAGGGGTGTGGAGAGTTGCGGTCGCATGGGCACCGGCAGGCCCAGACATCTCCCCCGGGAGGGAGAGGCAGGCCGAGGCGCAGCCTGAGTGAGACACAGGGGTACCGGAGCCTGGCGGCGGCACCCCTCGGAACGGTCGTTCCGAGCTGCTGTGGAAATGTGCTGGGCATTGAGGGGCGATGGCGTGGCGCACGGGGCCTTCGGACCTGCTGGGCAGCAGCATCCAAGGGCCTGGCGCCACTCGACCCCTTCCGGCCGGTCAGACCACTGGGGGGCACGAGCTGGCGGGGCCGCTCTGCCTTCGCTCTGCTGGGTAGGGTGAAGGGCCTCCCGCCAGGCGGCAGGCCCTCGAGTCAGATGGTCCATGCGGGGTGGAAGCGCTTTGCTTGAAACAACAGCCGAGGCTGGCCAAGCAGTCCATCCCTAAACGGACCAAGAGTGCCCAATCGATCAGAGTACGGCTGGGCATCCCCTTGGCAGGCTCCCTGCGCATGGGGTATGCTGGCTTAGCATCCCTGCCTCCTCCCAGGGCAAGCAGACTCGGAGAAAAAGGACCATCGGGAAGGGGCTGAGAGGCAGGTGAGTACCCGGACCCCTGGGGGCCCCGGCAGGTGGGCCCTGGTGCTGCCTTCCCCCGTCTCAGCATCGCCAGACCTCACAGAGGTCTGACTGAGCAAACTCGGAGAAAAAGGACCATCAGGAAGGGGCTGAGAGGCAGGTGCGTACCCGGGCCCCTGGGGGCCCCGGCGGGCGGGTCGGCCCGGGTGCTGCCTTCCCCTGTTTCAGAATCGCCGGACCTCACGGAGGTCTGACTGACCCTCTCCCTAGTAATCCGGAGGAAAAACACCCCCCTTTCGTGTAATCCGTGCGCACAGGGTGACAGTGGGGACCCAAGGCGCGAACGTACCCGACCTCCTGGAGCCCTCGCTGGGATCGGGGAGGCAAATAAGCCCTCATCGGGAATTCCAGGGAAGCCCGGCCATCTGGTCACCCCATTGGAAAGCATTGAGTGCGACCAGATGGCCGAGGGGAAAGGTGTGACCATCTGGTCGCTCTGTGCCTTAACGAAAAAGGGTGAGAGGCGCCGAGGCGTGGGGGAGCCGGAGGCCCGGGGCCCCAGCTAGGCCTCAGCCATGGGGCTGCGAGGAGGGGGGAGCCGACGGGCCCTCCGACCCGGGGCCCGCAGACACCTCTACAAGCAGGCGAAGTGGGGGAGGGCTGCATGGGACCGACGGACCCCCGTCCCGGGCCCTTGGCATAGAGGCAGGCCAGGGGACAGGGCCCAGGGCTGGAGCACCCGACCCGGGGCCCAGAGGGGCCCCTGGACCCAGCCGGGGCTCCCGGACCCAGAGGCGCAGGGGAAGCATCCCTGGGCCTGCGGGACCCCGTCCCAGGCACCCTGCAATGCGGCAGGACCAAGGACGGAGCCCGGGCCGGGGAGGCCGCTCTCCCCGGGGCCCTCAGGGGCCCCGGACAGAGCTCCTGACCCCAGCCAAGCGAGGGGGGCTCCCCAGGCACGACAGAACCCCGTCTCAGACCTTTGGCATAGCGGCAGGCCGGGGGACGGGGCCCAGGGCTGGAGCACCCTACCCGAGGCCCGGAGGGGCCCCTGCACCCAGCCGGGGCTCTCGGGCCCAGAGGCACAGGGGAAGCCTCCCTGGGCCCATGGGATCCCGTCCCGGGCATCCTGCCACGTGGCAGGACCAAGGACGGAGCCCGGGGTGGGGAAGCCGCCCTCCCCGGTGCTCTCAGGGGCCCCGGACGGAGCTCCTGAACCCAGCCAAGCGAGGGGGGCTCCCCGGGCACGACGGAACCCCGTCTCGGACCTTTGGCATAGCGGCAGGCCGGGGGACGGGGCCCAGGGCTGGAGCACCCGACCTGGGACCCGGAGGGGCCCCTGGACCCAGCCGGGGCTCCCGGGCCCAGAGGCACAGGGGAAGCCTCCCTGGGCCCACGGGACCCCGTCCCGGGCACCCTGCCACGCGGCAAGACTGAGGATGGAGTCCGGGGTGGGGAGGCCGCCCTCCCCGGGGCCCTCAGGAGCCCCGGACGGAGCTCCTGAACCCAGCCAAGCGAGGGGGGCTCCCCGGGAATGACGGAACCCCGTTTTGGACCTTTGGCATAGCGGCAGGCCGGGGGACGGGGCCCAGGGCTGGAGCACCCGACCTGGGGCCCGGAGGGGCCCCTGGACCCAGCTCGGGGCTCCCGGGCCCAGAGGCGCAGGGGAAGCCTCCCCGGGCCCATGGGACCCCATCCAGGGCACCCTGCCATGCGGCAGGACCAAGGACGGAGCCCGGGGTGGGTAGGCCACCCTCCCCGGGGCCCCTGGGTGCCCCTGAACCCAGCCGAGTAGGGGGAGGCTCCCGGGCATGACGGAACCCCGTCCCGGCCCTTTGGTGGGGTGGCAGGCCAGGGACAGGGCCCAGGGCTGGAGCACCTGACCCGGGGCCCAGCGGGGCCCCTTGACCCAGCCAGGGCTCCCGGAGCAAAGGGGCAGTTTCCCCGGGCCCGCAAGACCCCGTCCCGGTCACCCTGCCATGCGGCAGGACCGAGGACAGAGCCCAGGGTGGGGAGGCCGCCCTCCCCAGGGCTCTTGGGAGCTCCTGAACCCAACCGAGCAGGGGAAGGCTCCCCAGGCCTGCGGGACCCCGTCCCGGGCATCCTGCCACACGGCTGGCCCGGTGACGGACCCCAGGCTGGGGCAGCATCCTGGCCCGTCCAGCTGATGGCTGACGGCTGAGGACTGCTAGGCCGAGAGGGGTTCCGGAGTACCCTGTTCCTAGTAATCTGGAGAAAGGCTACCCCCCCTTTCTGGTAACCCGTGCGCACCGCAAGACTGAGGGGACCCTAGGCGCGGACGCTCCCGACCTCCTGGAGCCCTGGCTGGGATCGGGGAGGCAAATGAGCCCTCATCAGGACTTCCAGGCCGGCCCGGCCATCTGGTCGCTCCATTGGAAAGCATTGCGTGCGACCAGATGGCCGAGGGGATAGGTGCGACCAGATGTCCGGGACTGAAAGGACGCCTATCTACCCGCCCCCGAGCCTTCGCGGTAGGGCTCCCGCCTGCCCTTGCAGGGCTCGGAGGCTCCGCTTCCCGGTGGCTCGGGGACCCCGGCCGGGCCTTAGGCACGTGGAGGTCCGCCAGAGCTCTCAGGGACTGCCCATGACCCGTGGAGCCCGTCCCGGGCACTTTGCCACGTCGCGGGCTGGAGGAGGGAGCCCCGGACGCTGGGGAGGTGTTGTCCAGGCCCAGCCTATCTGGCCCCGGCTGAGAACCGCCAGCCCGGGAGGGGTGTCCCGGCATACCCTGCCCCTAGTAATCCGGAGGAAAGCCACCCCTCTTTCTGGGCACCCGTGCGCACCGAGTGACAGAGGGGACCCAGGGCGCGGAGGCACCCGACCTCCTGGAGCCCTGGCTGGGATCGGGGAGGCGAATGGGCCCCCATCGGGACTTCCAGGGCGGCCCGGCCATCTGGTCGCCCCATTGGAAAGCATTGCGCGCGACCAGATGGCCGAGGGGAAAGGTGCGACCAGATGGCCGGGACCGAAAGGACTCCCATCTGCCTGCCCTGAGCCGAGCCTTCCCGGTAGGGCTCCCGCCTGCCTAGCAGGGCTTGGAGACCCCGTCTGGGCCTCAGGCATGGGGAGGCCCGCAGGAGCTCTCGGGGGCCCGCACGCCGGGGGGAGGACTGCCCGGGCTCCATGGAGCCGGTCCCGGGCACTTTGCCACGCCACGGGCCGCCGGAGGAGGAAGCCCCGGACGCCTGGGAGGTGTTGACCAGGCATAGCCCATCTGGTCCCCGGCAAAGAACCGCCAGCCCGGGAGGGGTGTACCGGCATACCCTGCCCCTACTAATCTGGAGGAAAGCTACCCCTCTTTCTGGGAACCCGTGCGCACCGCGAGACTCAGGGGACCCTGGGCGCGAACGTGCCCGACCTCCTGGAGCCCTGGCTGGGATCGGGGAGGCAAATGAGCCCTCATCGGGACTCCCAGAGCAGCCCGGCCATCTGGTCGCCGCATTGGAAAGCATTGCATGCGACCCGATGGCCGAGGGGAAAGGTGCGACCAGATGGCCGGGACCAAAAGAACTCCCATCTGCCCGCCCGAGCCTTTGCAGTGGGGAACTCCCGCCTGCCCACGCAGGGCTCGGGGGCTCCGCTTCCCGGGGGGCTCGGGGACCCCGATCGGGCCTCAGGCACAGGGAGGACCACCGGAGCTCTCGGGCCTGGACGCCCGGGGGAGGACTGCCCGGGACCCATGGAGCCCGTCCCGGGCACTTTGCCATGCCGCAGGCCGGAGGAGGGAGCCCCCGGACGGAGGGGAGGTGTTGTCCGGGCATAGACCATCTGGTCCCCGGCAAAGAACCGCCAGCCCAGGGGGTGGTGTTCCGGCAAACCCTGCCCCTACTAATCCGGAGGAAAGCCACCCCTCTTTCTGGGAACCCGTGCGCACCGAGAGACTCAGGGGACCCTAGGCCCGGACGCACCCGACCTCCTGGAGCCCCAGCTGGGATCGGGGAGGAAAATGAGCCCTCATTGGGACTTCCAGGGCAGCCCAGCCATCTGCCGAGGGGAAAGGTGCGACCAGATGGCCGGGACCGAAAGGACTCCCATCTGCCCGAGCCTTCGCGATGGGGCTCCCGCCTGCCCACGCAGGGCTCAGAGGCTCCGCTTCTGGGGGGCTCGGGGACCCCGGCTGGGCCTCAGGCACGGGGAGGACCACCGGAGCTCTTGGGCTCGGACGCCCTGGGGAGGACTGCCCGGGACCCATGGAGCCCGTCCCGGGCTCTTTGCCACGCTGCGGGCTGGCGGAGGGAGCCCCCCCGGACGGAGGGGACGTGTTGTCTGGGCATACGGGACCGAAAGGACTCCCATCTGCCTGCCCCGAGCCTTCGCGGTGGGGCTCCCGCCTTCCCACGCAGGGCTCGGGGGCTCTGCTTCCCGGGGGGCTCAGGGACCCCGTCTGGGCCTCAGGCCGAGGGGATTGGTGCGACCAGATGGCCGGGACCGAAATAACGCCAATCTGCCTGCCCCGAGCCTTTGTGGGAGGGCTCCCGCCTGCCCTTGCAGGGCTCGGGGGCTGCAGGGCTCGGGGGCTGCAGGGCTCGGCGACGCAGGGCTCAGGGGCTGCAGGGCTCCGAGGCTGCAGGGCTCCAGGGCTGCAGTGCTCCAGGGCTCCAGGGCTCCGGGGCTGCAGGGCTCCGAAGCTGCAGGGCTCAGGGGGGGCTCGGTGACCCTACGCTGGGCCTCAGGCATGGGGAGGCCCGCAGGTGCTCCTGGGGCCCAGACGCCCGGGGGAGGACTGCCCGGGACCCATGGAGCCCGTACCGGGCACTTTGCCACGCCGTGGGACGGAGGAGAGAGCCCCCGGACGGAGGGGAGGTGTCATCCGGGCCCAGCCCATCTGGACCCTGGCTGAGAACCGCCAGCCCGGGAGGGGTGTCCCGGCATACCCTGCCCCTAGTAATCAGGAGGAAGTCTACCCCTCTTTCTGGGAACCCGTGCACACCGAGAGACTCAGGGGACCCTAGGCCTGGATGTGCCCGACCTCCTGGAGCCCTGGCTGGGATCGGGGAGGCGAATGAGCCCCCATCGGGACTTCCAGGGCGGCCCGGCCATCTGGTCGCCCCATTGGAAAGCATTGCATGTGACCAGATGGCTGGGACCGAAAGGACTCCCATCTGCCTGCCCTGAGCCGAGCCATAGCTGTAGGGCTCCCGCCTGCCCTTGCAGGTCTCCGGGGCTATGCACCAGGGACCCTTGTCCCGGGCAGATGGACACTTGGCAGGCCGCAGGACGGGGGCTCCCAAACCCCAGGCCCTGACTGAAACCCAGGGCCCCGGGCCCAGTCCCTGCTTCTCAACCCAGCCAGGCCGGGGAGATCGGGGAGCCTGCCCGGGCATGAGGGACCCCTGTCCCAGGCACACAGACCCTTAGGACGTCTGCTTGTTTTCCGTATATTTTTTCCAAAATTCTGCGTAGTGGTGCTACGCCAATTCCGCCCAGCCCTACTTATAACTGAGCAAGAGAATGCGAGGAAGGTGCTACACTGATTGTAAATTAGGTTGGATGGTGGTGATTTTTCATTTTGGTGTGAGCCGGTCTCTGAAATCAGGGGTTTGGAGCCTGTGAGGTTGGCTATGAATAAAGCTGCAGTATGAGCTATGGCTAATGAAATGATGGGTAAAGTTTGAGGCAAGTGAAACTTCCTTTATTAGGTGCAATAAGAAGCTAGAAAGGTTGTTTTCTTCAAGAGGCAGACAAGGGCCGAGTCAGGGCTTTGCTTCAAGAGGTCTGAATCATGCCAGCTGCAGCAGGTGAAGGGATGGAGCATCACAGTACAGCATGGGGCTGGGTTGGGCTGGGGCTTTAAACACCCCCTTCCATCCTTTGAAGAACGTACTCGAACGCCCATGTTCTGTATAAAGGATGACTGCAGGCAATTTGGGACCCTGCTAAAAGAGGGTGAGGTCCCCATGTGCAACCTTCGAGTGGCAAAATCCTTAGCCAAAGATAGGCTGCTTTTGAATTCGGCTGAAGAGCAAATGTTGGAGGATGTATCACAGCGCAAGCCGTCCACCGTCTCAGAAGAAAGTAAGCATGGGAGGACATTATTTGCATAGGACAGCCCTCTTTTCAGTCCAATTATTATGCTGCAATTGCCATGTAGCGTTACTAGAGGGCAGCAGTATGAAAATAAGAGCACACCAAGGCTTTTCTTCTACTTGCTGACATATCTCTTGTTCATGTTGGTCTTGCAGTGCATATGAAGTGGAGGACTGAGATTGTTAAAGATTACAGGAATCGCTGTTAGCATGAGCTGAAAGCCATTTTGTACTTGGCAGCCATTTTAGTTAGCCATGTGCTCGCCATGTGCTTTCTCCCTCTTCCAGAGTCTTGCACATGCTCAGAAAGGCCTAGCTGGTAGAATGCACCTGCTCCTAGTATAGAACTGTCATTCTATTCTTACTGATGTAAGCAGTTTAGTCTCCCCTCCCACTTTGTGGAGCAAGCACATTTTGTATACCCATATTAGTCAATAAGCATGCTTGTATGTGCTAGGACCTCCCCTTGATTTTATGCTGACTATGTAACAAATGCATATATAAGGACCCTGTTCTCTGCACTCCTTAGAATGCCTCCTACAGTGGCCTGTGGGTACCGTTTGACGCAATCTCCCTCATGTGAGGTTATTAAAATATGTTTTTTGATATTACAGCTTCCGTGCCAATCTCTTCTTTGTTGGTTTTAAGGACCAGGTGTATCAGTGAACCCCTAAAAAGGTTTTTATTTCTACAAAATAGCGCCCAACCGTGGGGCTCATCGGTGAAGCGGCTATCCAAGGGAGTGGTCTTGAAGGGAGACAGGAATCTACTGAGGAGTACAGGACAGGGATCTACTGAGGAGGTACCCTGCGCACGGAGATTGTTTGCCTTTCCAGCCCAGTATATTTCTGATCTTCCTGATCTGATCCTCCAAGTGTTTGCCGCTCCCGACTGAGAACTTCTTTGGC
Source organism: Calotriton arnoldi (assembly GCA_963921515.1). Taxonomy (NCBI): domain Eukaryota; kingdom Metazoa; phylum Chordata; class Amphibia; order Caudata; family Salamandridae; genus Calotriton; species Calotriton arnoldi. Next base: position 173,011 of record CAWUFW010019534.1, read on the forward strand.
GTGAGTATTTTAAAACGACCGTTAGGTCACTCTGAACTTGGCAGTTGGAAGCTGGAGACTTTGGTTTGGTAAGGTTGCTATAGCAACACTTTTGTTTGGAATGACTTGGCCAAGATTTTGGTTTGTTTGTTTTGTTTGCTGCAGCAAATGAAGGCAGGTAATGAGGAGATTTTTCTCTAACTTTGAAAACTTGAACGGCACACATTGTGTTAAGTGTCACTTGGAGTATAATATTATATATGCTATAATATTCTTGACATGCCTGTTTCTAGCACACTTCGTAGAAAGTGTTGCTGTCTTGAAGGTACCAATATGGATTTAGTAAGTACTCAGCTGACTCCCCTCAGAGGGGATACCTAAATAGGTTTAGGTATAGTAAAATGGTATTTCTTCCTTGGTGACTAAGTACCCCATGGAACTAAATATGTATATAAAACGGATCCTGATCTGCGCACTTAGTAACATTCATAAGTGGTGATATGCAGAGCGCTTTTTGAGTGTTCTACCAGCCAAAACTGGCGAATTTGGTGTATTTTGGCTTCTTGAACATGGAACAGTCTTTTGGGCTGTTTTGGTGCAGTCTTTTGGACTACTTTTGAGAGCTCTTCTTGTAAATATGACTTACAATTAGTATTTACAAATAGTTTGGTTTTGCGTAAAGTCTGTAGGTTGTCTCTTGTTTTTGTCCTAAGTGTTGATTTGTGGGTTAATTGTTTTTTTTGTATGTGGTTGTTGCTTGAAAGTATTTGTTTCAGTAAAGTAGACTATGTTTTTTGTGTAAGAATGGCTAGCCTTAAGCGCGCTGTGTTGTGTGTTATGAGTGTATGACCCCCTTCTGAAAATGTCTGGAATGAGCTAAATTTGGTTTTTGTTGTCATTCTGTTATGCAAATGTCATTTAAATTACTACATTTTAAAATTCAGGGAATGAATAATGTAACATATGCTAAATAGCTGCACGCTACCATTAAAATTGACAAAGTAAGAAACTATACATGTGTGCAAATTGCCACAATGCTACAGATAAATTAGAATTCACATTCAATAGGAATAAAATAGGCCTCATAGAAAGGAAGAAAAAACGAAATTGTGGGCTTTACAATAATTTGGACTAAGATACAAAATGTTACAGCTTTTTCCTTAGATACATTGTATTAGGTATTAAAAGGCATTCACGTCAACTGAGTGAATTGGTTGTTGCTGAAATAAACACCACATTACAGAACGATAGATTTGTGCTGGCTTGAAAGGCGTGAGATGTTGACGCCTGCTGGTCAGAACACAGCTGTGTCAACAACACATGGCTAGTCTTGGTCCCAAGCCACAAGGAAATTGCCGAGTCAACTAGATTTTAAGTTAGTGCAAACATGGTTTGAAAACGTGCATTAAAAACTGCTGATTTTAAAAGTCAGAAAAGACAGTTTCATTATTTTGGATAACAGAGAAAAGATTAAAAGGGATTTTCTTTCTTAATGCTTTTTATACAAGCACATCCATGGTTCTGATGTTAAATGATTATTGTCCTTTAAAAGTGACGCAGACTTTTCATGTTTCAAGTAAGGCTTCTGTGCTTAAAGTTATAAATGAATACATTTAAAGGTGATAGGAAAGGAATGAGGCTTGCTTTTCATATGTGGAACCATCGAAAGGGTTGGTGAGCATTATTAAAAAAAAAATGTTTATTAAAAATAATTGCCCTAAAATTGTTTTTGATCTTTGTAATGTCTGATAATCATACTGTGAATAATATATAGCTCCTAGCATCAAAGTTGGATTTGAGTAGCACTTTACCATGATGTGGGGAGTGCAATGTGAAATTTAACTTTATCCAGGCATATAAAAACTTATTTTTTAAGGATGTACCTTATACATTTCTGATCCCCCATCTCTGGGATATCTAGAGGACACCCTGGGGATCCCTAATATGCCAAAATATTGTAGGTTATTCATTTTTAAGTGCCCCTACCACCAAAGTCGAAATTGGGCAAAATTCACTATTTAAAAGCAGTTCTGCCACTCAGGGCAGTTTTCAAACTGATCTCAGGTTTCAGTAATGTACACATGCAAGTACAGAACAAACAGCTGACCTCTGTACTGCTAGACTGCACACCACACACTGCACACAAATGAAAATAAGTATAAAGAAACCAGCAGAAGTTAGATCCTACCTTTAAAATTATTAGATGGGACAGGACTGCCTTTCAGCTGTGATTCTCCAGAGTTGCTTTGAATTGGAAAGACTGCATGGAAAGCCTTGCACAAAAATGGGACAGCTGGTAAGGGTCACAGGTCGAAGTTCTGCATTTAGCAACCTAGCAGGGCTAAGGGTAAGGTTTGCTTTGACACTTCGACCTCCGAACAGATTTTGACAGACGAGATGACAGCGCAGAGAGAGGAAGAGAAGCTTTGCTTACTATTTTTGGCAAAAGCGAGTTTTGCGCAGTTATATGAACAGAAGGAAAAGCAGTGACGTATGTGGGCCCTGAGTAGAGCATAGCTCTGCCATGTATATAAAAATAATGGTTTTTGCTTAAAGATTACTGTGCAAGGGCTGAGATAAGGAGGCAATGGGATTTAGTTTACATACATTGCACCCTGCCCAGGGGGGGTACTTGGTGCCTACCATGGGAGTGTTCAATGTGTGAGAAAAGGGAAGGGTCAGGCCTGGCACGTGTGTACACTGGCCAGGACAACATGACAGTTCACAGACTGCGCAGGGGCACTGTGGTGGCAGGCCTGAGACACAATTTTAGGACTACTCATGTGGGTGGCACAATCAGTGCTGCAGGCCCACTAGTAGCATTTGAATCACCAGCCCTGATGTACTCTGTGCGCTTTACTAGGAACATACTGGTAAGACAAATAAGTCAATCATAGATAATTAATTAAAATAAAGGGTAGAAGAAGCAAAGAGTTTGGGGATAACCCTGCAAAAGGGCCATTTCCAACAGTTTGTACACCAACATTTATAAAGTGGTACAGTTCAATATATTAGATATGGCCTCCTTGATATGGATTCCCCTAGCTATTTACGTCCTATAAGTCTTTCGACAGAGGGTACACCTGTATCAGGTTTTCCTACTGTCAAAATGGGGGAAGGAGGTTAGCTCCTGGGCAAATTAAGGGTAGGCAAATTTATGTTTTTTCTCTCTTTTTCTCACTCTCTTTTGAGCCTGTCTAAATTGTCTGTGAAACAGCCACAAGACATTTAATTGGCTATTCAGTAATACTGTTTTAAAATTGTTAGAATTAATAAAATGATTAAAAATATATGCTATGTTACTGCCCATCCTGTATGAAAGAATGAGTAGAACAGATTGATGTTCCCTTATTTGACCTTTAAAGGGAACTGTATAGTGGCGGTTTCTGTTCAAAAATCTCAGGTGACAACACCATTATTGTTTATGTTATTCTCATGCTACATACAGTTTTGCGAGGGCATTGCTAGTCTTTTATTATCTAGTCTGTGTAAATAAGCTGACAGCCCTTGTTAGAGCTGATGTTGCATAGTCCGGATCGTGAAAAGTAGAATGCAGGAAAGATGCCCATGTGATCCTTAGCAAACATTTTGAAGGAAAATATTGTTTTATAGGAGTTTGTTTGTCACAACATGTTCTGCTGGAGAATTTATGTACCCACTATGTTGAGTTTTTTTTTTAGTTCTTTATGAAATAAGAATCCCTGTTAAATTAGCAGTTTTAGATTTTCCGCTGCGCCTATAACATGAGAGCATTGTCCTAAGTGTAAAATGTAGGTGTTTTTATTAAGAGAAATAATTTTAGAAGTGTCTGCAGTCCTGTACAAATAATGCAAGGTTCATAAGTAGAAGTGTAGAAAAGTTCCTTTTTCTTGAGGTTCTTCAGATGACTAATATAGGAATACACAAATGTAAGGATTTGGAGTATTTCTGTATTGTTTTTCTCTTTTCCTCAGAATTTAGTAAATGAACACAGACTTCCTTGGCTGCTTGGGATTGGGAGAAACAAATCAAATCGTGTAACGTTTTACTCTTGTCAGTTCACCCAAAAGTTCCTTTTATACTTGCCAATAGGCAGACCCTCCAGGATTTCGCGATTTCGCGATTTGCAAAAAAATCGCGAAATCGGCAATTTTGTAAAAATCCCGCGATTTTTACAAAACTGGCCGCGAAATTTCGAAAATGTGATTTTTTTTTTTTTTTACAAGGCTCACAAAGTGAAAACAGATATTTTCACCTCTCAATTCCCAACTTTTGGGAGACGAGGGTGGTGCTTACACTTCTACTCCTATGATTGCATGTTTCCTCTTTAATAAACAGCCTGTAACTAAGACGCATAGCCTCGCGCTTACAAAACAAAAGTACACGCATGTGCGGACTCCCAGAACACCACCCATGTGTGATAGCGGGCCGCTTCCCTCCGAATCCTGCCAACGGGAAAGAAAAGATCCCTGCATAATGAACTGTCACTGCCACCTGCGCTGTAAGGTCAGGAGTCCCATGTTTCAGGAGGAATCACCTGCAAGCCCAGCAGGCAAGGGATAACCCTCCCAAAATAACACAGGAATATTCATGTCTCCAAAGTCCTGCGTTATCATCCCATCAGGAGGTAGGAAAAAGAAAACAGGAGGATTCTGGGACTGCTAACCTATATATAGCACTCAGGAGGGTGGGTGGTGCTTCATTTTAGAATTCCACTGCATTCTTTTTACTGTCTGGGAGGTGAATCCACCTCAAAATGTAATGACTCTGACCAGGATGAGGAATGTAGAGGTATTTGAAAACTAAAGCAAATGGCGCCCGTATCATTTCACTGGCACATGCATGCGTCAGAAAGCTTGCTTTACCTTCTGAGAATCTTGAGAAAGGGGTCTTCTTATTTTTAATTAAGCTCATAATGCAATGGTGATCAGTGCAACATTGAGCGATTAGAATATACAGAGAATTGTGTGCAAAACAAAAACCCACAGGCATTAGCTTGATACATAGCAAGCCTTAGACACCAGGAAAGTGTAGTGGCTCTAGGTCGGTGGCCCATCGAAAGCCCTAAAGAACATAAAAAGCATTGTGACAATAGATGGCAGGCACATTGAAAAGCTTGTGCATCAGAGATATGTGACGGCATTAAGTAGTTAGCTTACTGAGAACCCTCGGCACCCAAAAAGTGCAGTAGCTTTACTGGTTGCAACAATACGGGACTACTGCCCTAGTAAAGTGTTGCATTATTAGTTCGAGGAGTTCTGAAAGACCCATGCTCCAAAAAGTAACCTGGTGTTATTAGAAGGTAGGCACGTTGAAAGCACTTGCATCACAAGGTGTATAGCCATTGCGTGATTAATACGTATTGTAAAAAGTAGTGGCACTGTTAAGTGTTTGGCACACTGAGAACACTGTGCAGAAGAAAAGTGTAGCGTCATTAGGTGGTCAACGTATGCTGATCCATGTACACCAGAACAGTGTAGGGATATTATTAGATGGTTGGCACATTAATCTTCTATACTACTTTGATACAAATCTGGGACTACACAAAACACAGATCTCTCCAGCAATGCTTTAACCTCCAGAGTTATCTCACCATTATTATTATTCCCTGAGATTTACTGGGCACCTCTGTAGCAGAAGCCTTAACAACATAAAATATTTTAAAATGCAGATTTTGCAACCAATTAAGCAGAAGAGATTTACTGCCATGCTTCTCCTTGTTGCCAATTTATTTGTGGCAAGGCTTTGTAAAAAAATATATTAGTTGAGGCCCAGATTTTGCGTTGGGATTGCACCACTTTTTTGGAGCAAGCCCAAAGCAAATCTAATTTGTTAAATCTCATAATGCGCTTAAATGTACTCCTGATATACCAGATAAACCTATGTGTGAGGTGACTTGCAAACTACTTAACTTGGTTAGTCCTCCCACTTCTTTTTTTTTTCGGACTTGTGCCGTGGAGGAGGGGTGGTGGAAGGTGGAGGCGAGGGGGGTCAGTCAGTATAATCATGTGTGCAACGTGTTGTTTACTGCGCAGTTTTAAGTGCATGAGCAGCCAGGAGAGAATCGAATTACAGCAAACCATGGTGCAGGCTTGTAAGCAGGGTCGGTGGCGAGAAAGTGGAAGGGTTGATGCCACTGGTCAGGGTAGGGTGCCTGCACCCTGTTCTGGGGCAAGAGTAGATAGGCAGCTGGGAGCAGCGTTAGGCACCAATGCATCCCTCTCTTCTTGTTTCGGGACCCAGCAGGAGTGTCTTAGACTCTTGCGGGCCCGCCAGTTTAAAAGTTGAGTGTTATGATTGGCCCTGGGATTTTTATTTCCCTTGGGCCATATCACTTCTGCGGAAGTCAGTGTCCCGTAAGTTCTCTGATTGGCTGCCAGCGACATGTGAAAAATGTTGCTGCCAGCCATTACAGGACTTGGGGACTTAGCATAGCAAACAAATACTCTCAAACACTTTAAACTTGCCTATTTGAAAGTGGAATACTCTGCTTAAACAGTTTCCATTGATTTAAGACTGAAAAGTAATGATTACGAGTAAAATAAAGTGCCGCAATAATGCCGCTAAATTTCAATTTTTGTGCCGCTAAATTTCACTTTTTGTGCCGCAAAATTTGCAAATCTATGCCGCAATATCCTGGGGGGTCTGAATAGGTCTAGGGTTTTTTTTTTACTCTCAGATAGATGAAGTGGTTCTTGGGTGCCTTGCTAATGAATGGGGCGCCCCAAGACTAAGGAAGTATTCTGAGACTATCCTCTCTGTTGATAGATTTTTTCTGTGCCTTGTCTAAAGACCTTTTGTTCTGTCCACCAATAGATATTTGCTGCCCTACAACCATTGCCAGAGGGGCCCGGACATCAGATCCAGCCTGGGAGTCAGCGCCAATCCAGCTTGGAGTCAAGATAAAGGGAACCAGCACAGGCGTTGCTGGCAAATAGGACCTCAGTGAAGGCGGAAGCACTGGGACGTGAAGTGTGTACCCCTGCCACTGTCTTGGGCGAAAGACGGGGTCACAAATCAGGATGGAGAAATCTTTGTGTAGATCCAGTTTTTGATGCCCAGCTGAGAGAGTCACAGACCGACAAGGACGGCAAGGAGGCTTTTACTTGAGGTGACCACCTTTGAAACAAGGGTTGCTTCACATATCCCAGCATCAGGCCTTTGAGTCCTGGTCCCCAAGTGAATGCAAGTCTACGCCTCTGTTTGTTGATCAAGAGATGCCTGAGCACACTGGGTATAATCTGTGGCCCCAACAAAAGAGCAGTGCGCCAGCGGAGCAATACAGGAGTTAGGGAAGGACTTGAGTTTAGGGTACAGGTGCTGTGCCCTTGGTGCCTGTTAGATTAAAGTGAAGAAAACTGGTGCACTGCCTGAGACACTGGACAGGATCGTTGAAAGACTTTTTCTTCTCAAACTGGGCCGTGATTCTTGAGTTGCAAGTTGTGCAGCTCCACCGTGGGAGCAACAAGAGCCTGCCTGTGAGGCTCAAACGGACACAGGGAGAAGACTCCCCTCTGGCTGGTTGTACAGCGGCTTCAATTTCCCAGGGACTCTTTTTTTGTTAGTAATGTACCCCTTTGGTCGTCCCATTTTTGAGGAGGAGCAGCCCTTTGCGGCTCCTCGTCCTAATTCCTATGGCCCTGTGTGGTCCTCCTGGTCCCCCGGAGCCAGGATTGTTTTTGTAATAATATGTCTGACTGCTTTAATATTTGTATTAGGAGTAATGTTTATTCTGCACGAGAAAAGTTCATCTGAGCAGTTGACAAATGTTACTTTACTCTTTCCTTGAGTATATTAATTGATACTTTAGCCCTCATAAAGGAAAAAATGGAAAAGTCTATTGAAAATGTTTTTATTAGGTATGTGCTGTTGGCTATTCTGAAATTGAAATAGATAGTCACTGAAATACATCAGAGCCCTGAAACTTAGAATTAGATTAGATGGTTTTGGGATTTGCTTTCTGCTTAGGGTTGGAAAAATATTGAGATTTCTGTTTGTAATAATAGTCATTACTATCTCCTGCTATCTGTATGTTAATTATGACCCAATGCTCTGTTCCCTTTGTACTCCTGCTTATACCTTATATATACCCGCTTAATGAAATGTTTAGAATGAAAAATGCCCACCTAGTAATAGATTAGGGATATTTATGAATTTATGGAAGAAAATGTGCAAAATATTTTCTATGTTCCTACTAGATCATAGGAATGTCTTTAGCTCATGCTAAAAGGACCATCTGTTAAAGATTACAGGAATCGCTGTTAGCATGAGCTGAAAGCCATTTTGTACTTGGCAGCCATTTTAGTTAGCCATGTGCTCGCCATGTGCTTTCTCCCTCTTCCAGAGTCTTGCACATGCTCAGAAAGGCCTAGCTGGTAGAATGCACCTGCTCCTAGTATAGAACTAGGCGAAAAAGAGGACAAGGGGGATCCTACTCACTAGGAACCAGGGTAAGTCATATGTATCCGAAAACAACGGTTCTAGCGGGAATACAATAAATCTATACTGGTAATTAAAAATGCACAATCGCGATCAATTAGGGTTAAGGATGTCAGAAAAAGAGAGCCTCGCAGACTTGGTGTTCATAATAATTCTTTTTTTATCCAACTTTTTATAATTCAAAAACAATACATACACAGACCGAGAAGAACCACAATAGTGATTATATGTCCCAAGCAAATGAAACCATCTAATACATTGTGAACAGACATGTGATATATACAGAACTTGGTTTCCACAATTATTGAAAAGACAGCGACCACAACATGAATTGATAATAATTATAGCCTCTGTGTACAATAGTCAGAGCTATTTCAAATGGTTCGCTATCAATCGAGTCGACGACGTTTCGACCCTCTTGCAATGTGGGGTCTCCTCAGGACCAAGGGGGTAAGGGACAATCTGATGGTAGTATTACAGCCACGTGAGAGGCACATAAAGTGTGAGACACCCGTGAAATGAGAAAGAAGAAGTGAATACTCACACGGGGACTCGGTCGAGCACCCCGTGTGAGAGACGAAGGGCTGTGAACTGGTATTAATCAATTGTGGCTCAGTCACAATAGTGGGCAGGATCAACACCACTCAATGTAGTGGTACCTGAGCAGGATCCTCCGCTGGATAGATAAAGTCGCGGGACCGGTAGTGCCACGGCAGGAGAATAAGGCTTTTGAAATATGCCACATAGGATGAGAACTGCTCTGGTCGTCTGCCTGGTAACAATGACATCGACTCGATTGATAGCGAACCATTTGAAATAGCTCTGACTATTGTACACAGAGGCTATAATTATTATCAATTCATGTTGTGGTCGCTGTCTTTTTCAATAATTGTGGAAACCAAGTTATGTATATATCACATGTCTGTTCACAATGTATTAGATGGTTTCATTTGCTTGGGACATATCATCACTATTGTGGTTCTTCTCGGTCGGTGTATGTATTGTTTTTGAATTATAAAATTTGGATAAAAAAGAATTATTATGAACACCAAGTCTGCGAGGCTCTCTTTTCTGACATCCTTAACCCTAATTGATCGCGATTGTGCATTTTTAATTACCAGTATAGATTTATTGTATTCCCGCTAAATCCTAGTATAGAACTGTCAGGCTATTCTTACTGATGTAAGCAGTTTAGTCTCCCTCCCACTTTGTGGAGCAAGCAAATTTTGTATACCCATATTAGTCAATAAGCATGCTTGTATGTGCTAGGACCTCCCCTTGATTTTATGCTGACTATGTAACAAATGCATATATAAGGACCCTGTTCTCTGCACTCCTTAGAATGCCTCCTACAGTGGCCTGCGGGTACCGTATGACGCAATCTCCCTCATCTGAGGTTATTAAAATATGTTTTTTGATATTACAGCTTCCGTGCCAATCTCTTCTTTGTTGGTTTTAAGGACCAGGTGTATCAGTGAACCCCTAAAAAGGTTTTTATTTCTACAAGATGACTGAGTGAATGAGTAATGAGGAATGGCTGGCCTGTATT